>JAJGRW010001368.1:487831-578336 GCA_025461045.1 Carex parvula
ATGACAATAAATTTTTACTTGTGAATTTTAAACAAACAATGGGTAAAGTACTAAGATTGCCCTGCGAGATTTTGTATCCCCCCCTCCAAAATTTTTGAAATTCTAAATTAGTATTCCGACGTGCACCCATTATTTTCGTTTAACGAAGATGCGAATAGTCTGATCTCTTTTTGACATGGTTACACTTTGAAGTTGTGTTTAATTCTTTCAATTTAAATTTTTTGCGAACATTCATGTTTGAATTGCGTGTTCCTTCTTTAAATCCATTTCTAAATCCAACTTTTTAAGCTAAAATCTTTCTATTTTGATTTTTAATTTGAAGTTGTAGAAATCTGGACTTTCGGATTCAACAGTAAAATAATTTTTAAGATCTACCTCATTTTTCAATTCACTTCATTTATATTAACAGAGCCCGGAAAGCCCAAGAGCCCATATTTCTCCTTCCTTCATTTTAATCCATCTACCAGCCCAGGTTTTCTTTTTTGTGGGCTGAAACAGCCCAGATTTCGCTCCTTCTTCATTTTAATCCATCTGACCAGTAGATAATACGAGTGTACAAGACAGCTCTGGATTTTACCGACCTTTTGAAATAGAGACAAAACAGAACAGATCGTATCGTACCAGCAAGCAAGAGAAGCGCTGGTACAGATCGTACCAGTACCAAAAGAGGGCCCGTCCGATGCAACTGCCTTCCTCGCCTACTGATTTACAAATCATCCATAAACATTAATACCCTTTTGACTTCAATAAATTTTCAAATGAGAACTTGATAGGAATTAGGAAGAAGACTACAGTATTACTCCATAATATATCATTAAGCACGGATCTCTGTTTGCGACATAGATAAGAATTCAAGAAAGCCTTTCTCAAATTTTCAATTAATGACCCACGGTTCCAAAATTGTAGAATTAACAAAAAGTTAGCAAAATTCTCATGTATACCATTACACATGTATTTGTTTCTGCAATTACAAAATTTGTATTTATTTGTCACATCAACACGTAGCAAACTTCTTCACATCCAGAATGTTTATCAGATTTTTGTAATTGTAAGGATGGTCGATGAGGATACTCGTACATTTTGCGAAGTACTTTTGGCTTGATAGGCCAAAATACTTTGTAAGGATGGTCTATGATAGCATAAGGCCTTCGTGCTACGGCTGCTCAAAACCTATCGTATAAACTTTAAACTTCGATCTAAGTAGTTCAGTAAATGGATTATATAATGAACTTGTAGATACCAATTTTTACTATTTTAGTAATTTTTTTTACTATTTTTTATTGATTTATGAAAGATAGCAAAAAATAGGTTAATAGTAAAAAAAAATTGCTAATGTTTTAGGCCATTTTTTTTTATCTTTCATAAATCATAAAAACTAGTAAAAAAAAAATTCAAACATAGCAAAAAAAGGTTATTCTACAATTTCATTATATAACATAATTTACTAGATACTTAGATCGAAATTGAAGTTTATCACGATAGATTTTTGAGACCGTAACAGAAATATCTTATGCTATCCGTAAGCACCTAAGCCTTACTCGTTCTATATACCTGAATTCTACGCTTTGTAGGTGTAATTAGTGCTACATCTTTCTTCTTTGGCTTAGAACAAATTCAAGTGCAGTGCAAAATATATCAGGAGTTTTGTTTGTCTGTTTTGATTAATATATGACTTGAATCTCTTTTTTTTAATAGGGGTCTATGACCACCGTTTTCCATTAGAAAATCAGAAGAGCTAAGTACAGTTACCTGTAACTAAGCCAATGTTTACATCTATTATTAGGTACAAAAAAAGCAGCATAACTGCACCAGTTCTAAAGGACTACACAAAATACACAAATCATCAAAGTAAAGCAAAACATGAAACAGTCCTGTCAGTAATCCAACAAGTCCCATCAACATAATTATCTTTTTTACCCAAGGCGCCTCCAGACATTGTATTGAAGACTTGAGAGTAGGTCCGATGGGCATCGGACCTACTCTGATTCGATGGGTTTAATCACCGTCGATTTGCTTTAAGATCCGTGCAGAACGCTTTAAACTCGTGCATGTCTGTTTCAATTTCATGCGCACAATAAATTAGATCAGATAGGTCATTATGCTCGTTGAACCTAAAAGTAGGTCCGATGGGCATCGGACCTACTCCGTTCTCGTATTGAAGAGGCTACGAAGACCAAAATCCCTTCCAACTATCTCCAAAAGGTCGTCCCTGACCCCTCCACCTCTGCCATTAACACCAGGTTCTCCACTGGTGTGGACAGTTCCAAGTTGTCCTCCTCCACTTCTTGTAGCTGGTCCGGTATGTCCTTAACATCACAAGGGAAGTATGACACTCAAGTTCAAGTGAGAATCATCATTTCTAAAAATGCACTAAAAAGAAGCTAAAGAAATAATTCTACTTCCTAAAAATTTAGCAGCTGAAGAAGTAGTATATATAAAATTGACTTAATTACGTTCCACTCATACATTCTTTATCTAACTAATTCCACTAACAATCTATCTTTAAAAGGGATTGCTGCATCTAAAAACCATAGATCACTTATTGACTGACAGAGAAAGTAACGCTACAAAAAAAAAGAAATTCAATCCCAAATATGTCTAATGTAAGAGCAATGAACAATAAATGATCAGTGCTCTTTGGTTGCCCACAAAACACACACTCAGTGTTCAATTACCAGCCTTTCTTTGCTAGGTTTAATTTAGTTAGGATTTGTTCTTCTAAGTAGCCATAAGAAAACTTAATTTTAAGAGGTATTCTAGATTTTCAAATGGTGTCATATTAATTCCTTATTGGAATACCAACATATTATAACCATTTATAAAAATAATGAACAGTAACACACACTGTTTGGTAGACCATCTTCACAATAATCTATCTTCTAAAGTAGGATCTGAAATAAAGTGCAAAAATTTAGATTATATACTCTGTCATTTTTGCAAGTAAACCCATGCATGTTAACTGTCTATAAAAAAGTTAAATGTAAAGAAGAAGTAGAAAAAGCTTGAGCAACAGAGATTAACCTATCTTTTGCAATGGAAAATAGATGGGAGAATTAATGTTGTAGAGCATGTTCCTCACACCATCTTTTGCAATGGAAAAGTATAAGAACACGTACATAATAATATTTAGATATTTTATATCTATTTGGTTGGTTATGTAATTCGAAATGAGGAAGTTCCAACATATTCGTGTACATGATATTAGTTGTTGTTTTTTTATTTAGCTTAAAACAATTTTTTAGTACACAAGTAACAATATGTAGAATATATTACTCGATTTTGATGATTATATCATGACTTGAAAGTACTTCATTTATCAAAAACAAAATGAACAAACAAATACAATATGTCAATATATATAATATAAATAAATTGCAGCAGATATGCGCGTGTCATATTTGTTGTATCGTTTTTGATAATCATGAAAAGTTATGGAGCTTAGACATAATAATATTGAGACCGTATCTTTCTTTTACGATGATGATTAACTAGCATTTTGTCCCATTGATTAAGAATATTCATAAATAAATAAATAAATAAATATATAAAATGTGTTTTAAATGAGTTCATGCAGATTATGATGCATTACATATGCTGTATCTTTCTGACTTTGATGCAAGAAAAATATTCTCGAACATGCACATAATAATATTTAGAGTTTATATTATTTGAATTAAGCCTTCATTGATTAAGCCTTCATTGAATTAAGTACACTAGTGAACAACCACAATTAATTTATTTGTGTAAAGTGTAAACACAAACATGCACCTTGGAAGTCCTGCTGATTCTAATAACATGCCTGTTTAGTTTCCAAATTTCTTAAAATTAACATTTAATTATTACACCAATACACACTTGCTTATTCAGTTTCTTATAAGATGGAACATTTGGGGTTATTTAGGAGGTGAGGAATTGGTAGGGGTGTAAACGGATTCGGATTATCCGGTCCGAATCTGCTCCGTATCTGGGTACTATCCATATCCGTTTTAAACGGAGCGGATACTTAACGAATTCGGATCCAGATATATATTGAACATAGTCAAAATACATTGATACAAAAACGGATAAATTTCTATACCTCTAAACAGAGCGGATATCCGTATCCAATATTCATCTCTCCGAAACCCATTTATATTCCAGAGACAAAAACAATTTCAATATATGATGCCTCACTTTTGTATCTTTTCACTCGTGGGACTAATTTTTAGTAGAGATCCGGACCTTATATCTTTTATATATTTGTATCTTAAAATACATATGACTCAATATCCGACAATTATCCGTTTCATATCCGTATTCGGAGATTATCCGCTCCGTATCCGTATTCGGTTAAGGCGGATATAGTTTTGAGTTTTGATATCCGTTTATTATCCGTATCCGCTCATTGAAAGATGGATACGGATTTAGTATTAGCATTATCCACTCCGAACCGCTCCGTTTATACCCCTAGGAATTGGGCATATAATATTTCTTTAATTAAATTAATTAAAGATTGGACAAATTGCGGTAGTTGGTGATGATTATAGACTAACTGCACTAGCTTGTTCAATTGTTAACTAGAATTCTCTTGATTTAATTATGTCAACTTGCTTATGTTATTTTATACAAGAATTTTGATTGTTCTCCATTGTTTTAATCAATTTAAGTTTAGTTTTTTTTTAAATAAGAACTAGAATATTGAAGTATGATAATTAATTTACATTATAATTTGCAGAACTCTACACATGCAACCTGCATTTATTTAAATTTAAGATTCATGTTTTTGTTTTCTTTAGTATCAAGTTCAAGCTTTGTGCAAATGCATTAATTATATTGTGGATGGTGGAGGTTGAAAAGATGATGATTCTTAATTCTTTTGAGTGTGATGCCCAAACTAAATAGAGTTGTTGGTTGGTTATATTCTCAATCTACTAAATAAATCCTATAATTGTTCTCCTATTGTGGATGGTGGAACTAACATTGATTATTTTTTAAACCATATCATGATTAAAGCATAAAGAACAAATGTAACCTAGGTGCCTAGCTCCATATACCGTCACACCAGTTACAACTTAAGAATTAATTGAAGTGCTTACGCATAAATGCCCCTATGAACATTTATATTTCATTAATCATCACTATTTCACCGCTGTGTATCTATAATTCTATATAAATTCAGACGGAAAAAAAAAACGAATTTCATTTATTGAAATAATAAATAAACTTCAGATGAATCATATCCCTTTAGATACTTTATTACTTTAAGAGCATCTAATTTTTTTTGTCTCGAATTTAAAGTTGATTAGCTTTATAAAAAAATGTCCGTGACTTCGATCAATTCAGGGAGCCAGACATATCATGTAATTAAATGAAAACATTATAATAGGTGCAAAATGATGTGTTTGTTATACAGACAAAATGGTACATATTATGATAACATTTAAATATAGAACAATACAGATAATATCACGGTTAGGGAGTCGAGACGAACTTTAAACACAAATGTAAACAATAGCAAATTATTCAAGTACGAAATTCGATTTCTAGAGCTGCTGATTGATATCAATTGGGAGGAACTAGAGTAATATCCTAATGCAGTTCTAGTCTATTGTGCTTGTCTGTTATAGTTCAGTGTTTTTAGGTAATATAGGCTATAAGCTCTTTGGATGTAATTCTGTTCTTGTTGTGCTTGTTTAGCCTAGCTATGTTATATGTTTTTTCAAGTTGCTCTAGTTAAACATGTAAGTTTTATTGTAAATGACTCTTATGCCTGACTTTTGGTACATATTTTGGGTCCCAATCAGGTTCATATGATTTCTAATGAAATCGGTGAAAATATCCACTTTTCTTCAAAATAGAGCTGCTGATTGAGGCGGAAATCAATTACAAGTCCACATTTATGCAATAACGCATTTAATAGTTTTATCCAGGATCAAATTTCAATTTAATGCGGCTCTGATCTATCAAAAGACAAGATACAATTGCATGTTTGCAACTACCTTCCCCTTCTTCCGGCATTCTCTGTGACCTATTTATGACTCCACTGTTAAGGATCTAGATTCTCTGAGAATGATTGACAACAAACATATTGTGTCGTTCTCTACCGACAAGTGGTTCCCGCAAAAATATAAATCATACGAAAGGATATATGTATCTGGGTCCCAAATGTCGGTGAAAAGTTACACTTTAAGATACTTTCTATCTGACATAGAAAACTAATCCACTAAGCCTATCATTTTCATCCGAAATTTTTTCAATCACTTGTATTTTCAGTCAGCAAGAGAAATAAAAAATCAGAAACCAAGCCGAAAGCGTGAGAGAGAGAAGCTCCAGACCTCTCCCACTCCACCTACAAAATCAAATGCGTAGGAGGAAGAAGAAACCCTAGCTCGGAACCTAGCTCGAATCTGAAATTCACTTCGATTCCACGCAATGTCGACCACCTCCGCAGGACTCCGGCGAACTGCCGCGCGCCGTCCGGCCATACGCCCGACTTGGTGCTGCTCTTTCTCTCTCGATCCCCAGACGCCCCAGTCAAAACCTTACTCACCGATCTCCAAGCCTCCTTCACTCACCTCACGTCGCATCCTCTCCCCAGGCCGGGTCTCTCCTATTGACTCTGAGCCAATTGATACGGATCCGATCCAAGATCTGCAGGAGAAGAGACTTTCTTCTGTGGAGGAGTCAAGAGATGGGGGCTCTTTCAGAGGTTTCAGGGTTAGGCTGAAGGGAAGAGAGGGAGATGTGGTGATCTTAAGTGAGAAGGAAAAAGAGATGATCTGTGAGAACAGTGAGGTTTTTAGAGGTTTGATTGGTGGTATGGACTTGAACAGGGGTTTTGAGATTGAATTGGATGGAGTGGAGGGCTTAGAGGGGTTTAAGGCTATAATTGGATTGATGCGAGAAAAAAATCAGAATGAGATGCGGTGGCTTGCAAAAATCGGCGTTTCTGGGGCAATTGAAATACTTGAGGTGAGAAACTGAAGCTATTATTATTTAAAGGTTAAATTAGTAAATTATATGTGCTATATACTGAGCCTGAAGCTTATAGATTTCCATACTAAGGTTAATTAGTAATTCAGTAGGATTGCACAATTACCAAAAATAACCCCCAGAAAGCAACAGTACCTAAAATTCGCATATAGTGGAATGAGTGAATATTTAATCTCTTAGTTGGTTAGTCCATATTCCGTCTTAGTACCAAGATTCCTAGAAAGCCTACCAGAAGAAATGAAAGACCAAAAGAAGGAATAAAATAATAATCATGGTACGATGCCAAGGTTATTAATATCCTTAGTGTGAGGCATACCTATTGACATAACCATTTTCTAAGCTTAACCAACTTCTGGGGACTCTTAACAAAAAGAGAAAATTAATTACATTCCCATTGAAACTAGGTATTAGATATTTGCCCATGAAAACCATAAAATTTATTATTTACCAATCAAAACTTAAATGCTTCAAATGTCCCCATTTCTCAATTTAATAGATTAATGGTGATGTGCTGAATTTTTTTGTCCATCTGAAAGTTCTTTTTTGTTGAAGTGTGTTTTGTGCATTCTTTAGAAAACCTTGAGATAATCACCAAGTTCATATTATTGCAAGGCACAGTGTATACCTAATAGTCCAATAGATATCCTTTTCGCACAAGAGATATTTTCCGACAAATATCCAGTTAGACAAGCATACATTATTTGATTAGTACTTGTGATAGTCAATAGGCTAGGAATGATTAAGTCACTTTGGCAATCCAAGTGGTCTTGGCCAAATTGTACAACAAAGTAACTTGATTGCTTACAATACCTAATGAGTTGTAACAAGTGCAATTGTCCCAATCAAATGAGAAAGAGTGAAGCACTCAAAGTTAGATTATGGCATGGTTTTTAGATTCGGATCCTAGCTCAATTGTTTTGCTGGTTTTGTAGCTTGCAAAACTTCCCTTGGCAATTGCAATGGCTTGCTTGGTTTGGCCTTCCTTCTCCCTCTTTATTGATATGTATTAGACAAGAGGGAACCGAAATACAGAATGATTAATTTTGACACCAAACAACACGATACGTTCCTTCTGTGGCAGAGAATCTTTATAGGATATAAGTGTAGTTTGGCATTGTACGGGAATCATTGTGCATAAAATAAGCTACTTTAAATATTGTGAATGTGCTTTTGGCAAATTGCACAATTTTGTTTACCAATTATTCTGTACTAAACAGAGGTTTCTAGTTAAGATTGTCCCTTGAAGGTGACTCGTGTCACTTGTCAAGCTCCAAGTGTCACACAAGGCTAGTGACATGTCAAATGACACTAGGTATCACGTTGACTTGTGAAAAGATTAATTTGTAGTAGAGGGCAATTGTAAAGATGCAGTAGAAGCCAACAGGTGTAAACAAATTAGTAGTTGGATGTGGAAACCAGTGCATTACAGTTGGTTATCAGTGAAATGTGTGATTTATGCTAAGCTTATTTGAGTACGTGTCTTTAACTGATTGTAATATCAGTGTAGATTCATCATTGAAAGTGTTATGTACAAGTTAAGAAGCATAATTGCGATATAAATAGCATGGAGTGGTACAAAAAAATAAATATTAAGACCTAGCAACTAGTTCTTGAAAATTTGAATTCTCACCTAAATTTATGCAGTAAAAGATAAAAAGGAAAAACACAATGTTTGAATATAAAAGAGAAGTAGTGATGGCTGCTTTTGTTTTAAGGAAGATCAATGAGATACTAACAAATTGGTTCTTCTGTGTATTAAATCCTTACACCTTTTCAGTTCAATTTTTTCTATATACACTTAATTTTTTTTTTTTTTCTCAGGTGTCCTTCTCCATTAGGTATGAAAGAGGAGTCACAGCATGCCTTAAATATCTAGAGGCTGTACCATGGACCGAGAATGAAGAAGAAAAGCTCAAAATCCTACTCAAAACCTATTCCTTCGACAAAACTCTCACACAAGATATTTTATCTCGGCTCTATACAGCCAGTCTTACCTCTTCTGACAATCTAGTAGTGCCCCTTATTCGCTCTGTCACAAAAGGTCCCAACTCTAAATCTCGGAAAGAGCTGCATTCTCTAATGAATGGTATCCTATCTTCTAGCTCCATGTACCAAAAAGACATTGTGATGCCAAATAAAGAGGGGATTTATGACCTTTGCCACTCTATTTTAGATTCTCTTTTGGTGTTATTCAAAGAGGAACAACCTTCTGCAGAGAGAATTTCACAACAACTGGAGAACCTACATTGGTTGTCAGAAATTCTCATAGAAAAACAAATTGGAGAAGAATTTATCAATTTGTGGATAAATCAAGGTGAGTTGATCAGCATACATGAAATAGCGTCTCCTATGGTCAGATATGAGCTCAGCCGGGTCTCCGCCACTATATTCATTTCTCTCGGGAGAGGAAAAATTCACATAAATGGAGAGAAAAGATTTGAGTTCTTTAATTCTTGGTTTGGGCCTATGTTAGTGGATTTTGGATGGCTGAGACGGTGCCCGAAAGGCCTTGACATAAGGATGTTAGAAGAAAGCATCGGCCAAGCACTTTTGACTTTGGCAATGCAACAACAACAGAGGTTTTTCATGGAGTGGTTTAGGGTTTTTAGCGAGCGGGGGAGAGAGTGCCCCAATTTGACCCGGGCATTTCAGGTCTGGTGGCGTAGGTCTTTTGTTAAATTTGTCGGACAGAGCTAGATTTGGGTGGTAGTATTAAAAACTTCGTGTGTTTTGTTATCTTTTGCCTCCTCTTTTCTGTGTCTGGGAGTGTAATTTCTTATTTGGATTTTTTGATTTAAATGGCCATGGTAACAATCATCCTATTTCACGCCAGAAAGTCTATTTAGATCCAACCTAGTGTCCAGAGGGAGATGGTTATCGGCCTTTGTTTGTATTGTGATGATTGTAAACTCCGTCTTAGGTTTCTTGTACAGAAGCAATGAATGGTTGTGATTCGGTGTTCATTATTACACGATTTATATGCGCTTCAAGTTTTAAGCTCTCTGCCTAGATAAACTAATCAAATCATAAACTTGTGTCTGGTTTTCTAATTGGCTTGTCCGTTCGGCCAAACTGAGAAGGTCGTATGGCGTTAGATTCAATTTCGAGCTGTATGTGCCTAGTATACTGCAGGTATTGTTTTGCCAGTTCTTATCAAGTAGCAACCCGTATTTTATAATCCATTCTCAAAATTTATAAACCAGGATAGATAATAACCGAAAGCTCCATCAGGCACGTGCTTGGTTATAGTACTACACCGGTAAGTAACAAGATTAATAAATTATTCACGAATAATTTGTAAATTATTCGGATTTCAGCCTAAGACGAACTAATCAGCAAATAAATCCAAGCAATCTTGAAGTAGTGAATCACTTTCCATGTCTACACGACTAATACACAAATTATTTGTAAATAAAACCAAATTTATGAAGAGAGAAACTATGAATGTTAGAATGTATTAAATGCGAAGTGACTTGGCTACTGGGAGGAGTATCAGTACATGTGGGAGTAGAATACTCGCTGCCGGATCAAAATCAATTCGGTGCCTGTTTAAAATACAGGAGGTATGTTCTGAGATTTATATCAGACTCAAACTAACGACTCAGATCTCATTCTACCTGGTCATGTATTGAACCGGTTCTGAATTCTGGTAACCGAGCTTCCTTTATAGTCCAGGCCAGCATAATTTCACCCCTCAAGAACTTCTGCGCAAATCAATTAGTTTTCTCTTTTTCTTCTACGATCTTCTGTGACTGCATTTTTAAGTTTATCTGTGGAGCTTTCAAATATTAGGCTTGCTTAATCGTTTTTTCTTGATAATTTTACTATTGTGATATATTATTCGAAATATAAAACGTGATTTTTTTTTTCTGAATTATACTCATATTGTTTCTGAATCACGAATTTAAACCTCACTAAATTTTGTTCGTATTCTGAATTTATCATTACACGTGTCACGAATTGATAACAATGGTCCTTTCCCTTAAATGTTGGAATAAAAATGGATATTCCAGTTTCTCTTTATATCCTTGGTTCTTTTTTCGTTTCTTTTTTTTTTCTTTTTTTTTTGTACTTTTTGGATTATGTTTAAATAGCAGTAAGCAGTTTATAGTAATGAGGTCTCAATTAAGAATATATCATGTTAATACAACTAAAGGAAGATTATGCTATATAGTGTTTACATGTATCTGATAGAATCTAACTCATTAATTCATGCCACAAATTTTAATTAAACTATAATTAACTGCGTACCATAATGTGAGAAAATAGAATGAGGAAGATGGTGTTTGATTGAGTGAGAGACGAGAGATTTAAATCTAAGCTCAATGATTCTGAGTATTCATTCTATGAATATTGAACTGATTTTTTTATGTATTACAAGAATCATGATTATTTTGATGTAAATCTTAAATCAATTTTTATGTGTTTTCTTTTTATGAATATTTTATAGAATTTGAGAATGAGAAAATTGTTTTAAATTTTAATTGATTCTATATATTTTACATGAATGCTACATCTCTATTTTTTTATTTAATAGCATTCTCTTATTTACAACATGTACAATACATTCAAGGGGAGTGCTATTTTCAGGTCAGTAATTATAATATTGAGTGCTGAGAGAAATTTTTCTCTTAAAATACCTAATTTATCCTTCATTTCTCTCTTACATATGTCTAATTAATTGATAAAGTTAACAAAGGAAGGTTTGTTCTTCTGAGATAAAAAATATATATTTGTATTTCTAATAGTAACCTAAATAAGAAAAAATGCTCTATCAAGTTCTGTCAATTTCTGTTAATGCAAATCTAACAGTGACTTAAATTTGATGAATTTAATATTTCAAGCACAATATTTAGAACAAATTGCATTTTTTTTTTTTGTAAACAAGTCCGTAAGCATACATTTAAAATTAAGTTATGTTACAGTACATCATTTGTAATTTTGCATAACACCATCCCAAGGTTGCTACACCCATGAACCATTTACAAAGTGGAAATTGCCCAACCGGTACTCCTAACTGGTATTGAAAATCTCATCTCATGACTTTTATACCCATGAGCCCTTAACTATGAATTGTAAAAATTGTCCAACCAGTACTCTCAACCAGTATTGAATATCCAAGTATCATGTTCATAAAAGATCCTGGTACATTCAACTGATACTGAAAACCAAAATGAATTTAATCCGATCTGAAAAAAAAAAAACAATGCCTAGAAAAGAACCCTGTCATCTGAATTTAAGCTGATCTTTCCACCAAAATGATTCTTGCCAGCCGAGATTGATCTAAATCATTCATACTAGTACTAGTTCATCAATACCCTGCTATAACGACATTAGGAGTTTACACAGCCTCCCAGCAAAAAAGAGAGGAGTGAGATGACCTCTTTCACTTAAAATGTCATGCATGAAACCGCCTTTTGGGCAAGCTCTTCTAAGAGAACGACCGAACGACCCGCTGGATTATCTTTGCGCATTTTTGTTTTTGCATTGTAATTTTTTTTGAGATTGCAACAAGGTTGGAGTTATTTTGCCAAAGAAAAGAAAGAATTTACCTTAACGGAATTCTAGATTTGCTCATATGGTCGACGCCTCTGATTCACACTATAATCTAAAATATAACAGTTACTTATGCCAATTCAGTACTCTTGACAAGATCCTTTCTACTAATACTTAGCAAAAAAAATGTAGAATTCACTTTGTACCTCATTCATACCATACCAGCACTTCACTTTTTACTCGATTCACATTGTATCAAAAAGGTTTCTTATTAACCAATTCAAATACTAACTAGACAACATACAATCCAATGATTACACTTTACGAAATTTTAAATTGAAATATAAAATAATTACTTTGTGCTGAATTCAAATTCTGAGTTTTTGGTCGAGAATTTGTAGGTAGCAACAAAGCTCTCCTTTAATCAGCCTCGTTATCTTGTTCTATTGCTTGAAGTATGAGTTTTTAAACTATTTTGCGTCAAAAATTTCAATGTAGATGAAAATCACACAATTTAATTTCTTACCGAGTTTCTCTCTGATTAATTCTGCAATTTGATTCACTTTCATTTTTGTTGTGTAGAGGTTGAAGAATGATCATGGAGAAGATGCGATATAGGATTCCACAAAAGAGAAAAAAGATATGAGTTAATTTCAATCAGATTTGTTAAATTTCTCGCAGGAGGTAAAACCTTCCTTTGTTAACATTTGCTTATTTAATTTTATTAATTAATTAGATAGATGCAAAAGAGAGAAATAAAGAATAACACAGGTATTTTGGGAGAAAATTTTCTTAAAGCACTCAAAATTGCAATTACAGACCTGAAAATAGCACTTCCCTACATTCAATGATAACTGTAACGGCTACTTGAGGTGCTGAGCTGTTGGCTATTGATGGTGGAACGTTATCCTCTGCGGAGCTTAAAAGCTCCGCAGACTGCGGTTCTTTTAATCTGGTCCGTTAGTGGTCCGTTAGTTTTAACTTTGCACGAATCTAAAAGCACAATAATACTGCCCCCTCCGTTAGCCCGATCACAAAGCGGCTGAGAGTTAATCTGGTCCGTTCATTTGCTCCGCACCTGCGGAGTTTTATAGAACTCCGCAGAGGATATGCTCCCATTGATGGTCGGCTGTGGTTGGCTATTAAAGTCTTCTTCTCCTATCTTTTCTATTTCGTAATAAAATATTCAATCTATTCTATGCAATAAATATTAGAGTAGAACTAGGGTGTTCATAAGTTCACCAAGTCTCTTTGTGAACTCAACTCTAAAACCTATCGGATTGGCTTCAAACGACGGATTCAAACCGTTGAAATCTTTCTACCTTACGAGTGATATGTCTACATGTGAAAATTTTAAAATTTTAAATTAGTTTTATATAGAGTCAAGTGGTCAAAAGGCGTCCAAAAAATGAATGCATTAAAATTAATTTATAAACCTTCTAAGTTTGACCACTTGACTCTATACTAAATTAATTCGAAAGTTCAAAATTTTCACATGTAGACGCATCACCCGTAAGGTAGAAGGATTTCAACGGTTTAGATTTGTCATATAAAATCAATCCGATAGATTTTAGAGTTGAGTTCGCAAAGGAGCTCAGTGAACTTAGGAACACTCTAGTTCTACTCATAAATATTATGCATTATCAAACCAAAAAGTGTCTCCGTGTTAGAAATATTTTACTATTATGTTATACGAATTGGGGGCAGTCCGAAAGACATCGGACTAAATTCCATCTGATGTTTGATTGGA
Organism: Carex parvula; assembly: GCA_025461045.1. Taxonomy (NCBI): domain Eukaryota; kingdom Viridiplantae; phylum Streptophyta; class Magnoliopsida; order Poales; family Cyperaceae; genus Carex; species Carex parvula. Next base: position 502,050 of record JAJGRW010001368.1, read on the forward strand.
GTCATTCATTATATATTAAGATTCATGTAGAGAGAGAGCTTTGAGATTTGTGCGAATCAGGTGAATGTAGATCTTAAAACGGATCGAACGACTCCAACGAAATATCGGACCAAATTTGATCCGATGCCCTTTGGACCGCCTCCACCTCTATGTTATAAAAGATACTGGCGCTCTTTTATGGTGTTCGTGTATTTTTGAAGCTTATATAGTGATTGAGTACGGTAATAAACTATCAAGACCAAGTGGGAAAAATGACACGGCGGAGCCAGTTCCGTCACGGAACAGTACGGCACGCGTGTTAGTTATGTGCCGTGACTCGCGTGTTCTGTGTCGTTATCATTCGCGTGCCGTGTCTATCTTTTGAAACTTTGGCACAGCACAGCACGGCACGTGAAAGATTCAGTCTCGGCACGGCACGACACGTAATCACGCAAGTCACGTGTAATTAAGAACATTAGATATTGATTTAATGGTGAATCTTGAATAAACTAACTTAAATTATGATTAAATGGTCACGCGACTCACGTATGGTCACGGCACATTTAGGCACGGCGTAACTCACGTGGCATGACCATTCGCGTGCCATGACCACCTCTTGATATTTTGGTCACGGCGCGGCACGGCACATAAAAAATTAGCTTGGTCACGGCACGGCAGGACACGAGATTAAAATCACAGCGTGTTAGTCACGTTTTTTCCACTCTAATCAAAGACTATTTAGAACAACATTTCTGCTGATCTGTACCACCTCATAAGTCATATCATCTTTCCCGTTTATCATTAAAATCTCTGATGTACCTTTTCTTTTCCCCCTTGACTTTTCTTCGTGCTTAATCATGTGGTACCTGTTCGGCTAGACAAGATTAAGGTTCCTTAAGGTTCCTTTAGCTTTTAATCCATGTTAATCTTGCCGAACAGTGGCTCCTTTTACAAGATTAAGTCCTCTCCTTAACGCAACACCTTAATCCAGGGGACCCCCTTCCTTAAGATTTTGACTTCCAAATTGCCTCCTTAAGGCCAAAAAGTGTATATTTCTTTTACAATTATGCCCTCACCAACATACCTCCTTAAGGTCATATGCATTTTTAATTCATTTTTGGTTGTCTTCTTCGTCTGGAGCGGGAACGCACCCCTAGACGCGGGAAAGAAAAAACTTGCTTTCTCCGGTGTAAATTGACGGCTCTCCGACGAATAATTTCTAAATCCGACACCGCACGACCATTCTCGTCGACGCACTCTCTCCATTGACACCCATCTTGTTCGATACTTTTTTCTATCGTTGGCATCTCTAAGATTCCCTTTTCACATTGTGAAATTCTTGCTATTAGCGGATGAAGTAGGCATCCTTTGTTCATATTGGTTTATCACTCAGGTCTCTTGTCACCTAAATTTCCTTTCGCACCGTTATTGAGTGCTTTTCATTTTTCTATTTCAAAGGTAGATGCAGCTTTGATTCTTCACTCCGTGATGTAGTTAACTTTGATTCTTCACGCTAATATTATTTCTTCACCTTAGCTTTGATTCAAATCAACCTATTTTTTTTCTATTTCAGTGAAGTGCTTTCATATGCATCTTTTCATTTTCATATGCATCTATTCAAATCAACCTCATCTTTTCATTTTTCCAGAATAAGCATGAGCCTCTTGGTTATAGTTGAAAACTGAAAATGAAATTTTCTCAAGTCTCTTGGGCATAATCATAAGGATTCAACTAAGAAATTTTCTATCTAATAGGATACTGATTTTGGTACTGACTTGAGAGCTCTGTGTAAATAGATTGGTATGTCTAATTGCAATCTTGTCCTTCATGATTTGGGCTAACCTTGCACACTTACAATCATAGAAAAATAAGTTTGTACTTTGAATTTTTATGTGATGTCTTTGATTCTCTTTTATATATATTTAAAAAAAAAAACAAAAAGAAACTCGATTAGGATCTTCATTTACACTATGTCTACTGTTTCAACAAAACATAAATACACCAATATCAGGGGTCCTTTTTGTAAATTTCTCTTCACCCTTGTCAGATGAGAACTGAGTTTTGCATCTCTATATGTTCACATTATAAAGCACTCAAGTAAATGGACCAAAGCTTGTAATAGGATAAGCATGGAATGAAATTAGAATAGTATTGAACACTAATTATGATTGTGATAAGCATGAAATGAAATTTGTATTATTGTAGTGAACAAGTATTGAATTCATGGTTCATTTGAAATGCATAGCACAGTTCTGGTTATGCATAGCACAAACTCTAGTGTACTATCAGTTTGAGATTTCCAACATGAATTTGATCAGTATATCTTCTTACTTCCCTATCAGTTCAATTATAATTGCATGCCATGTGGTTAATTTCGTCTGTCATGTGTTTCATCTTTTTTTTGCCATATGGGATTTGGTACTTCTGTGTATAACCAAATCACATATCGTTCTTCGAGTTTTATTTATTTTTCTTAATCATCTATTAACTTTTGGTGTCAATTGGAATTTCAGGGTATTTTTTCTTTGAGATGACTACTGATCACTTGTAATTTTTGTACCTGAGATGCAAATATTAAAATACAGGAGCCTCTAACAGTTTGCATTTTTAGTTTTTGCATTTTTCAAATTGAAGGCACACAAACTAGAGGCATTTGAACAGTTCTATTGAATTCAAAAGAAAATGAACTATTGATGAGGGAATTGGGAAAACACACATTTTGGCAAACCTGGCGCGGACTACTGGTATCAATTAATAGAAATAGCAGTGTTAGTTTAGAAGAATTTCCAATTGAAGAAATGTAATTCTGGATGGGCCATGTAAGCATAAAAAAAAACTACATTTAGTTCATTTTTTCATTTTTTTTTAATAAATTTACGCTTTTAATTTATAAATGCAATATAATGTGAAGAACAATGAATCAATTATCGTTTCAATAATGTTATATAACAATCTAGGATGGGGGTATATTGGTCTTTGTCTCTTGTCACATAATAAAATAGACTTTTTTTATGTATAATCCTTCTTTCATCTTAATCTTTAACTTTCCGAACATGAGCCCCTTAGCGCTCCTTAAGCTCTGAATCCTTCACCCCTTAATCCATGTTGCCGAACGGGGCCGTGGGGAGCAATGGAGAAAAGAGGAGCGAGAAAAAAGAGAAAGTATATACTCTGTTTGCCTGTTTGGAATTAGACAAAAGAGAGGGAGAATTTCTGAAAAAATCGGAGGTGATTCGGTGAAGCAAATTAATTGGTCTGTTTTGTCACCTAGTGTAATTTGCCGATCTCCAAAGAAACCCAACCGTTAGGCATGTTGGTATGCGGACCCAGAGTGACAAAATTGTCACGACCCCGCCGCCGGGCCGGGGCTCGCGACAAGAGAGGCACCCTCGCATCCATCCTTCGTCCCGTCAACCTACGTCGCAAACAAAAAAACACAAAGAAACAATACGGAGTAAGCTACAAAGCTCAGTAACCGGTTATTTAACGACGCAGCTTCTCTATAATTGGCTTAATTAAACAACCATTCAAACAGACTGGATTAATCCACACAAATTCAAATCAAATTATGCATGCATATTTAACCGGCGATAGCACGTCGGTCTAGGTTATCAGTAAAACAAGTCACACAGTATTTGGAATGTCTGTCACATAGACCATTCCCACATTCTCAGAACACATTCTCATCAGTTCACAATCAAATTCGAACCTCAGACCCGCTATCCCGTTAAAATATGCCTCATAATCCAATTTCCAATTCAAATATCCAATTCAACCAAACAAAACGAAAACACAGATTATAGAGAAGTCCGGTTACCTGATAGCGATCAATTCATAAATTCAAATCAGATTGCAATCAACAATTCAGAATCAACGCGACGTAGTCAGAATTCCAATCGGACATGAAATCAAATTTTAATCAATACCAAACTATTTCTTTTCATTTTCTCTCATTCTTTCGGTTTCAGTTTTCATTTTTGACCTTTTTTTTTTTTCTAATCAATTAATGAGAGAATGACCCTTTATAAAAGAAATTTAAACGGTGGTAAAAAAAAATGAGAGGTGGTTTTCATGCAATGAGCCACGTGGCAAGAGAGGCCACGTTGGCTGTTTTATTTTTATAAATTTTGCATTTTGCTATTTAAACCTTATAATTTCGTAATATTATAATAAAGTCCAATATAAAAAAAATAATATGAAAATTTACCTGCTGTTACAAATTTTTAGGAGGGGCAGCTGCTTCTTAGATTTTGAGTTTTAGTGGAGATTTATCGGTTCTGATTGATTTTGTTTTTTTTTGAAATTTTTTTTGCTCTTTTCTGAACGTTTAATTTGTAATTCGAGTTAAATTTAGGGTTAAAATTGAAATAAATCTGTTGAATTTTAATTGGTAATTAGAATTATAAGTCAGAGCATCAGAAATTACAAGTTAAAGCATTATTTTTTATCGAGTACCCAATTAGTTAATAGATTTAAATCCGATTAGTTATTTAAACCCAATTCGATATTTTTTCACCCCCTGTTGGTCCCATGTTATTTTCCATGTTTTCTAAATCTCTTGTAAACCCACATCACCTTTTTTATTTTGCTGAAGTAAGATATAAAGATGAAGGTACATTTGAAGAGAATGAAGGAACTTTAACAAAATAATTTTATGTAGTTATAATGTCACCAAAATAAATCATAATACAAATATCACTGTAAGTGGCAACAAATATTGAATACAGATGCAATGGCTACTTATACTTAGTTTGAAATTAACTGAAATTATTTAAAATTATCAATGCAACTGAATTATAAAATAAATTGCAAGAATACTGATGATGTGAATTTATTGATAAAGAATTGATCATATTGTTGATATCGCAAAAGAAATATTATATTTTATGATTTAAAAAAAAAAAAAAAAAAAAAGAGGAGGGTTCAAAATGCCTCCATTTTTTGCGTCTCCATCATGCTACAATTTTCTAATGTTAATAACTTAAAATTATAAAGCTCAAATATAAAAATAAAACTATTAGATTTGATCTATATCTTTTTCTGCATACACATAATAAAATTACGACATTTCAACTTTGTTTGATCGGTTTTAAGAGCTTGCAAAAATACATTGATATGGATAAATTTTGGACGTTGTTTTTCAACTTATTGATTCATATAAAAACAAAACTGAAAAAGTGATAATTTTTTCATGTGCATGTAGAGAAAATATATAGATCATATCTGACAATTATATTTTGACATATAAGTTTTAAAAGTTTTGTTATTAGAAAATTAATAACTGAAGGTATAATAAAGACATAAAAAAATAAAGGCATTTGAACCCTTATTTTTTAAAATGTGGATAATTTAAAACTGATATTTGTGAATGATGTACCGCTCTTATTGATACACACATACATAGAGGCAATTTTTTAGTCCATATCATGTGAGGTAACCAGAATGTCTATTTAGATCCGGATTGTTCAATTAAAATTCAGACCAATTCAATTTGGAGAACACCTTTGGTCTGATGTCCATCGGACTCAAATTTGAGTTCAATTGGTTTCGGGAACGTCCGATCAGCTTTAAGATTCGTGGGCATGAAATTTAAAATAGATGCGAAAGTTGCCCAGTGCGAATCTTAAAACAGATCGGACGGTCATCGAACCTATCAAACTCACTTTGAGAACGATGAGCATCGGACCCAAATTGACCTCTTCAATTTGGGATGAAATGTACGAAGTTCTTTTAATACTTTTAATATTTGTACAGATTCTGATAAAAGAGTAGATCTAAACAGAATACTATGTTACTTAGTTGATATGAATTCCTAATTGTTAGCCAGTACCTATATTTTTAAATTTTTATTGCTACATATATATTTCTACAATTTCCGAACGCAATTTTAAAAATACCTTCGCTCGTCAGTTTATAAAACATAGAAGTTTTTGTATATATTCCTACATATATATTCCTAATTGGGAAGGAATTATTAAATTTGAAATTAATCAAATTATCCTAATTATTTATCGAAAGTTTTTTTACGCAGTTATTATACAATAAAAATGATTAATTGGAATTTATCATTCAGTATGTATCAGATGCTAATTTAAAAGTTATATTAAATCTACAATCACCAAATACATTGAAATCAAATTCGCTGCTCTTTTTTTAGAAAGTAGAAACATATTTTTTTCATTCTAACTATTAAAAAAAAATTTAACAGTTCAAATTTGAAAATGAAATTTGTTGCTCTTCTCTTCTCTTTTCTTCAAAATCTGAACCGATAAAAATATTTGAATAGTTGGATGAAGAAAAGCAGGTATCAGCTTTGTTGGAGAAGAGCAGCAGATTTTCACTCTCAAATCCTAATCCATAGTCAGCTAGTGGAATCGGAGGCGGTTGAAAGGGTGTCCAATTAAATTCAGTTTGATATTCTCGGTCAAAGTCATTAAATCTACATTAAGATTCGCACTGACAACTTCAAAATTTGTGTGGTTTATACAAACCTTAATGTGTATCAAACAGCTCTAATTAAACATCAAATCGAATTGGACCTGGAGAATCGGTGATATATGCAGATTCGTTTCTTCCTTGTTATTTATATGTATATAAGAGGAGCACGGTTCAAATGCACCCAAATTTCTATGCTCCCAATGTATCCAATCATTATCTTCTCTATTTTTAAAGTCCGAACAGTTAATACGAACCGATCAACATGACCAACATAATAAAATATGCTTGGAGACCAAATTTTATATATTTTAGAACTTTTTTACTATTTTTTAAGATAAATACAAAATCACTTTATCGGATGGTCCAGAATCTCCTTAAAATAATGATTTTGTACCAATCTTAAAAAATAGTAAAAAAATTCTAAAAAATATAAAATTTGGTCTCCAAGCATAATTTATTATGAAGATAATGTTGAGCGGTTTGGATCGACTGTTCAGACTTTAAAAATAGAGATAAAGGAGATAAAGAATTGGGTGCATTGGGAGCATAGAAATTTGAGTGCATTTGAACCCTTCTTATATGAGATGTCAGATGTAATAGTTCAGATTACAGAATCGTTGTTAAACACAATTAATGTTGCATCTCAAATTACATAAAATGTTTAAGAGCAGGAGATACCGAGTAGCGAAGTTTTATTCGGGATGAATTGTACTCGTAATAAAAGATTTGGAATATTATGCACAGAGATGTTACTTTTGTCTGATTATTTTCTTCTGATTTTCAATCCGAATCCGAAGTCGGTTATTTATTGGACCGTGATTCGTTATATATTGGACCGTTTAGTCCGTCAAATCTATCGATTTGTCTGATTAATCCATTACTTATTTTGTCTTATCTGAACTTTTATTTAAATAACGATTTCATCAAAATTTCATTAATTAATAAAGAAATTAAGTTAAAATAAGTTTATTGATAAGTTTGATTAAATTAATTATTTTTAATATGTATCATATGCATATAGATTTAATAAAAATGTAAAATTATCCGCAAAATTTCTATTAATCCGCATACCGATTAATTAATTTGCGGTACCACATCACTTCAATGAACGCCTACTCTTATTTATAACATTGGTTAAAACCAAAACAAAACAAGCAAATTAAAAATTATTTGATTTTTAAAAATACAACCAAACCAACTGAATTAAAACTGAATCGAACAAACCGAACTAAATTTTGGTTTGATTGATTGAATCGAAATAAGAAGATTAATCACGAAAATAAATGTTTTTTTCTTTGGTTCAGTCAGTTTAACCAGTGTTAACCGAACCTAATCGGTTCAGTCTAATCAATTTTGAAAAAATATTAACCAAAGCAAACCGAACTATTAAACTTGTTTTAAAAAATAAACTGAACGGATCTATTTAATAAGTTGTACGGAAATTGGTAATTACAAACATTCAAATAAAGCGATCTAATTTCATCTACTAAAAGTCAAGTCATATACACCGTTGACTCTTAAAATACTTCATATCTAAGCCGATTTGTTCTATCAGTTCATTTGGGTTGGGTCAAATAAAGACGGCCTATGATTTGGACTTGCTCTAAATTTATTTGAGTGGTTATAATAACATACTAATATCTATTTGTTTAAATTCGAACAATTGAATTTGAAGGTCTCGTCATTTTTTTTATTTTATTTTCAATTAAGAGACCATTTATTCAGGCTGTTATGATAATTGAACATGTGTGTCTATAATTTGACAATGTCTTAAGTTCGTTGTTTTTATATGTTTTTATAGAGAAATATGTTAATATATGTATAAACTACAAAAAGAAATTATAATTTTATCAATAATATTGAATAAATAACATGTAAAATCAGCATAATTCAATTCGGTAAATTAAAAAATAATCCGAAGAAGTACTAAAAAAAAATTAAACTATATAATAAAGAGATCTAAAACAAATGATAGAAGCTAAAAAAAATCTATATTTAGAACGGAATATTTTCAAGGTAAAGGTTCGAATATAGTATTATTTCTACATAAGTCCCTATAGTACCTTTATTGATGTATAATAATACTATTTATCGAACTACAAGTCTACAAATAGTTTGATTTTCAGCCTCCTTTAGACCTTTACTTGAAAGTTGAAACAAAAAGAAGTTGGAAAGTAACTTAAAAATAATAATAAAATAAAACAGTTGGAAAGTTGAGATCATGAGGTAGTCATTTGTTAATTTATGAAACTAACAACGACATGCATGATGTGGAGCACTCTATTCTAATTATTTTGAGAAAAAAACAGGGTCTAGCTCCTATTTTATTTCCCAAATATACTTGATCTATTTAGCAATTATCTTTACTTGACCGTAGTCAACTTAATTCTAATGGAATTTCATAATACATATTTTTTGACTGCATTTGATGTTTGTTTTTTTTAATTTAAATCGTGTTTGTTAAGGATTAAAATATAAGATTTTGTAACTATTTTTGTAAAATGACGGAGCTACCCCTTGTGTGGGAGCTGATATTAACACTATAAAATATGTTATTAACACAACACAATTCAAAATTTCTATTTGATAGACAAAATTGCCCTCCGCAATCAATTACTTCTTTTGCTCCCTTGATTTGTAATTTTTTTAATGCTAATATATTTTTTAATGTACTTTCCTAATCTATCTATCTTCTTCATAAGAAAAAAAAAAAGCAATAGATTGGAGCTATCAATGATTCTATTGTTATTTATCAAGCTATTAAAAGGTTCTTTTTTGGTTTTCTACTCTTTTCTTTTGAAACAAACTGATTTTTATGGATCGCTTTCTATCATCTCAATTGAAGTCTTATTTATCCAACGTCCCATGAAATTCCCCCACCCCCTCTCCCCATCCAAAAATAATAATAAAATTAGGATATATTTTAAACGTTTTGCATTTTGAAAAACCCTTTTTCTAACATGTTTTTTCTTGATTTCTTCATTTAAATGAGTTTTATTATCTATAGCAAATATAGTAATGAATATATTCAACGAAAAAAATTGAAAAGATTCTGTTTAAAAAAAATAATGTTGGTGAAATTTATATATAATCAATATCGATAGATTTATATCCAACCAAAAATATTTTGCCAAATTTTTGTTCTTAAGTAGATACTTGTGGAGTTGGGTAAAATAAACGTATATATTGATAGATTTTCAATAATATAATATTTTATTTTATTTTTGTGATATATTTAAAATCTTAAAAGTACGATGAAATATATAAATAACAAATATGATCAAATATTTATTTAATTTATTAATTTAACTTTTAAAGAAAGAAAAATATATAATAATGTATGAGAGTGAAGGAATATTCGTATTTTTTTTTTACTTTTAAGGAAAGAAAATCCTATAATGATGAATGAGAGAGATACAATTTTTAAAGGAAATAGTTAATGAAGAATAAATATGTCTACATATTAAAATATTTAGATAGTGTAGTGTTGATATCATGACCCCCTTGTGTGTTATTACTTACGGAGCAGCGATAATCAATTCGGATAAGTTGAACATTTCTACTTAAACATAATTGGTTATATATAAAACACAATTCAGTAAGTAATTAATTAATTCAATGTCATCGAGCACACTAAGTAAACATAAATTATTAAGAGGAGAGTTCGCATGTTTCCAATTTTTACCTCCATTTTTAGATATAATTCAATATCATTTTTTCTATGCACATGTAAAAGATCATTATGTTTTGATTTTATTTTTATTAGTAAGAGCTTGCAAAATACACCGATGTGCATAAATTCTGGAGGTTGATTTTTCAACTTATTGATTCATATAAAATTAAAATCGAAAGGTAATATTTTTTATGTATATATAGAGAAAATAGTATAGATCAAGTGTCTAACATATTTATTTTGACAACAAATTTTATAATTTTTATTATTAGAAACTTAAAAGGTGAAGGTTAATTAGATGGAGACACAAAAAAGAAGATATTTGAATCCTTCTTATTACTTAAAATATATTCAACTAATTTAAGCTAAATTAACATCTAACGGAATTTATAGAATATACAGTTACATTAAAAAAATGAAATTTTGCATCTTTTACCCACTTTTTAATATGAAGAATATCAGATCCACCGTTTGAAATACAATATGGAAATTCTTTTTTTTACTTTTTGTAACAAAATTAATAGATTGCTTGAAATCACCCTAAAGATATAATTGTTATAATTGTGTTAAGTAAAACATTTAAAGGAACGATTTATGTTGTTGAGGATAATTTCACAAGTGATTTGTCTATCAAGAGAGCGTGTCATAATTTTTCCAAGTTCCGATCTTATTTTCTATCAAATCTTTTATATAATTAACACTTAACAGCATAAGGTGTTACTTGTTTGGTACTCAATATTAAAAAAAAAATAAAGATTAATACACCCCATTCATTGAATTTAAATCCGCTTTTGGTGGCTGTAAATAAGTTATTGCACATTTTTAGACAGATTTAATTTACTTCACACTTACTCTGCCGGTAGTACTCACTTTTACAAATACATATTCATTTTACAATTTTCTTACTCTTCTGAATGAATTAATTCAAGCAAAGACTTAAACTATCAAATGATAAATAAAATAAGAGAAGTAACTTAATCATGTTTAAATTTTAGTAGCAATTAAACATTATCTTAAATGTTTTATTAAAAAGGTATTTTTCGAGAAAGACTTGGGAGTTTGTAGACATTTTGCATAGTCAATCTGGTACAACAAAGCAGCTTTATAAGAGAGGTCATCATCACATTTTTTTTTTTTTTTATAATCAAGGGGAATGTTATGTGTCACTCAACATCCACTTTATCTAAAATACAAGAAAGAATTCAAAACAAAAGGAGGTACAAAAATATTTAATCCTTTGTATTGCAAGGGCAGGCTACTTTTAGTACTTATTCTTGTCATTGTCCCTTCTTGCTTGATGAGATAATTATTACTAGATCATTAAAGGTTGAAATTCGTTTACAAGAAAAAAATGATGATAACCATAAACCATTAATGGTATTGATGTTTTAAATGCACTTTCAATTTGTTTTAAATTCACCGTTTACCCAAATTATTTTAATTTGAAATCTTAGAGTATCTACATCTCTGGTATTATTAGAGTTTCTAATCTGATGTGGCAATTTATAATTTAGTTTCAGGGATGTGAGAGAGTTTCTTATTTAGAAACTATGCAGTAAAGTTTCTTATTAAGAAACTGTTTATAAACTCTATGTTGGCTAAATGATTGGCTCAAATTATTTCTCCTTTTTAATTTGTTGCTGACGTGGCTTAATAGAAACTCTAAAATTAATTTCAGGAATGTGAGAGTTAGAAACTTTAGGGACCTTAATTTCTAAAAAATAGTTAACGGTTATTTAGAAACTCATTTGAGCTGACGGTGCATCATTAATCGTGTCATGTTTTAAATGCACTTCCAATATGCATAATGATAAGCATTTAATGATACTACAAGTAAATATAATTCTTCAGATTATTTTAGCAGGAAATATTTTGAGTATCCATTTCATGATCTTATGCAAGGGGCCGTGTACTCATAAGCCCTTAATTTTTCAAATCAAAATATTATTTTTTACAAAATTGATGCTTCCATATTATAAGTTTGCCTCCTCTAACATTTCATTCAAACTCCAGTATGAATAATATGTTAGGTTTAGAGCTATGCTACAAAAGCTATTGGAAAGTATTTTCAATCTCATGAGTTATGAGCTCATAGGAAATTTATAGGTGATTATAGTTCTATTTTACATTGTGATTTATAATAAACTCAGTTAATGTAGTTTAGTGTACAAGATCTAGTTTAAAAGTTGATGAATTGATATTTTGTCTCCCTCTTTATACACTTTCTATAGCTGTTATATTATTGAACATTTTAGATTTGTTTTTTGACTAGATACAAACAAATGTTGATTATGACTTTACGGCTATCAAGGAAATTGCTAATATGCTATGCATAGCATAGAGGGCCTCCGTGCTACGGCTCAATATTTGAGTTTTCAAAATCCTAACGGTCGATCCGAACCGTTCAACATGATCTCCATATAAATATGTACTTGCAAACCAAATTTTACATTTTTTAGAATTTTTTACTATTTTTTTAGATAGGTAGAAAATCACTTGATCTGAAAATTCTGTGCTCTTAAGTTTGTCAAATTCTTTGGTGAATTCTAAAAATACACCAAAATGACTTCAAATACACAAATTCAAATTATTAAAATCGACCTACTTCCCAAGCAATGCGTTTAAATGTCAAATTTATAATTTTTTGACTTAATTAAGAATAAAATCAAGTGTTAAAAAAAGATTTATAAGTTAATTTTAATGCATTTATTTTTCATTATTTTTTTACCACTTAATTATATGTTAAATTAATTCTAAAATTAATAAATTTGACATGTAAACGCATCACTTGTAAAGTAGATTAGTTTCAACAATTTAGATTCGCCGTTTGAAATCAATTTGATAGATTTTTATAAAGTTGAACTCACAAAGAAATTTGTGAGCTAAAAACATCCTAATTATACTCAGTGTAAATAGAGTAGGGTTAAAATGCATCATTGGTTTTGTGCTCCAATCATGCTCCATATTTTTATCTTCATTTTCAAAGTCCGAACAGTCGATCTGAACCGTTCACCATGATCTTTGTATTAAAATGTGCTTGGAGACCACATTTTATATTTTTTGAAAATTGTTTACTATTTTTTCAAATAGGTACAAAATCACTGTTTTCAAAAGATTCTGGACCATCCAAAACAGTGATTTTGTACCTATCTAAAAAATAGTAAAAAAAATTCAAAAAATATAAAATTTGTTCTCCAAGCACATTTTAATATGAAGATCATGTTGAGCGGTTCGGATCGATTGTTCAAACTTTGAAAACGGAGAAAAAAACGTAGAACATGATTGGAGCACAAAACCAATGGTGCATTTTAACCCTACTCGTGTAAATATTATGTTGCCGTGCTCAACTTTTTGTCCTACGTACACTAAATTTTAGTCAAATTAAAAAATTAAAATACATGAATCTTCAGGAAATTTTTCTTTAATAACTGAATATATTTTCTCATTAGGAGTGGTGCCGTGACTGTCGACAATTCAGGAGATGTATATCGCCTCTTTGTTTATGCATTTGCCATCTCAAATCCACGTTGGTTGGAGACTTGAATATTACAAATTGTGCAGTCATTTTTAGAATATTATAAAATCTAAGCTAAATTGGTACCCAACTTTCAATACGCTGAATTACAATATATTCTACGAAGTTCGAATTTATGCTTGTTGATATCGGCTCGTCTTACTATCATTTATTCATAAATCAAATACCCACAATTGGTTTTATGAATTAAAACTTGATTTTCTTTTGAACAGCGTCATCCTTGAAAATGTAAAAAATGATTGTGGTAACTTTGTAGTAACTCAAAAGTGTTGTAATTGGATCCCTCCTCTTATAAATTTTTTTTATAATCCTAAGCGTTATTTCTCATGTGTTATAATTTGATAAACTTTTGCATCAGAAACAATGGTGTCTTCAATTATAGTTTCTCAAAAATGTAAACTGTATTTCTGCTTTTTTATATTTGTGTTGTGATAACTAACGATTTATATATTGTATCATTATGAGGAAAAAAGGAAACTAATAATTTTTTTTTGTAAATATTAAAGATCCAGTTAACTATTTAACATTCATAAAAACATATTTTGATTACAAATTTATAACCTTCAGTACAAAAAAAGACTGATTTTTTAAAACTTAACTCATATATCAATTGCCATACTAAAATAAGTTAAGAGTAGGTTAAAATGTCTCATTGGTTTTATGCCTCCATTATGTCCCACATCATTATTTCCGTTTTCAAAGTCTAAATATTCGATCCGAACCACTTAATATGATCTTCATATTAAACTGTGTTTGAAGATCAAATTTTATATTTTTTTTAAAAAGAAATTACTATTTTTGTAAATAGATACAAAATCATTGTTTTCAGACAATTATGAACCATCCAAAAACAATAATTTTGTATCTATCTAAAAATTAGTAAAAATATTTTAAAAATTACAAATTTGGCCTTTAAATATATTTCAATATAAAAATTGTACTGTTTGTACTTTGAAAAAACTAACATAAGAATGTGAGATAGCACAGCCCAATGGGGCATTTGACGGGTGATTAATGACGCCTCTCACATTTCCCATGCTGTTATTAAGTGCTACGAATACAATGGTCAGAAACTTCACCTCATCTCTCTAAAAAGGACAAAATTGTTTGTTATGGGAATCTGATCGGTTGCAACGTCATCTCGGAAACGCACTTGAGCGCCAATCAGTATTTGGCAACTAGACTAGGTGGTTACTGATACTGATAGTCTGATAGACAAACCTACAATTAAGCGCATGCAGGTCGGTCCTGAAGATTTTGAGGACCAGATAGAGAGAAAAGTTTGGACTCTTTGTATATACAATTTTTTTATGATACTGACTAATATATTTTCATAAGTACTTCAATACGATATGCTTATAAGGTATTTTTGCATTTTTAAAATCCAAATAGTCAATATGAACCGTTCAACATGATATCTATATTAAAACGTGCTTAGAGACCAAATTTTATATTTTTTTGAAATTTTTTACTACTTTTTAAGATAGATAGAAAATCTATTAATTTAGAAAGTTTGGACCATAAAAAACAATAATTTCTTACATACCTTAAAAAATAGTGAAAAAATTCAAAAAAATTTAAAGTTTGGTCTCCAAACACATTTTAATATGGATATCATGTTGAACGGTTTGGATCGACTATTTGGACTTTTAAAACGCAAAAACGTATTAGCCGGTCTTATTTTATATTGATATGCTAATAGATCATATCTATTTATATATACAAAATCTCAGCCCTAATATTTTATTTATTTTTAATATATACAATTTTTTTTCATATATATATACAAAATCTCAGCCCTAATATTTTATTTTATTTATTTTATTTCGACTATTTTTTTTTTTTTTGGCTCCTTGGATCTTGGGATCCGAGGCGGTCGCCCTGGTTGTCCTGCACCCAGGCCGGCTCTGAGCGCATGGTACTTCTATTTAAATCTCAGTATCTCACTACAGAAAAATAATGTTACCTACGATCTCAGAATCAGGTGTAGAGAAAGAAAACTGAAGAGACCAACTATTCCTTCTGAGTTTAGATAAACAACTTATTCAACTTGATAATTATTATCTGCATTTATCTAAACGATAAAGTAAGTACATAATTTACCTTTTATTTTATTAGATTAAGCTTTCAAATATAGGTAGTTCCAATACCTATAAAATTTTATGTACCGTATTTATCTGTCAAATTATTTCTAAGTGAAGTTATCTAACTATTTAATGTTCACAAAAGGTTTTTCATATGAGTTTTGAACCCGCGACCTCTTTTACGGAAGGTATTAATTTTGTCACTATATCAAAAACTGATTCTCATTTTGTATTGTGAAATTAAAATATACACAATGTTTATCTGTTAAATTTTATATACAGTGTTATAAGACATGCTTTAACTTTCTAATTTTTAAATCCGTACAATTCAGACTCAAAATTATCGCTCTTGAGAGTGGGAGGCGGTATGATGAAACGATCGTAACCGTTCAATTTGCGTTTAAATTCGTGCACATTTAATTCGCACAAATTTTATAATTGTTTGTAAAAACTTTGATGTAAATCGAACGACTCTGATCACACCACAAAACCGCCTCCAATTCCACATTCGACTTATTTAAAGCATCTGGACGGCCATCCGCTGCTCGTCTCAATCTGACTTTCTAACAATTCAGTAACTATAGTAGAGATGATGTTGTTTTGATCGGGACCCTTTAACAATTCACTGAGTAGAGACACAGGTGAAGTTGTTTCTCTTTGTAGCATACTAACGGCGATTAACATCCATTGGTTGGTGGCAATTTTCGAAGGGGTCAAAATTTGCCAGAAGCCCGGACAGTTTACATGGTCAAATGGTGGAATCTGTTGCACTGAAATTTAGATAAAAATGAAACTGAATTTTTTAATATAAAAAATTTATAAAAAGATTTACGATTGAGTTTCAAATATGCAACTTTTAACACAAAAAACATTGTGTTGATTAGATTTTTTTGTAAGTTAAAAATATGTACATTGAAAAATAAAAAAGATTAGATCAAAACTTTGCAAGTTACCGGTTGAAACTGTTTTGTAACTAACATGGGTTTCAAAACTGATGGGATCTTTTATGGAGTGACTCTATGGTACTATGCATAGCACGAATTAGTCCGTACTACGGAGTCATATTTTTAATTTGAAAACCCTAATGGTCGATTGGAACCGTTCAACGTGATCTCCACATGAATATGTACTTGCAGACTAAATTTTATATTTTTTTTGAAACTTTTTACTATATTTTAAGATAGGTAGAAAATCACTTGATTTGAAAATTCTAGACCATTCAAAAACAGTGATTTTCTACCTATCTAAAAAAATAGTAAAAAAATTCTAAAAAATAGAAAATTTAGCCCACAAGTATATTCTCATATTGAAAATCATGTTGAACAGTTCGGGTTGACAGTTAGAATTTTGGAAACGAAAATATTGATCCGTAATACGGACCAATCCGTGCTATGCATAGTACCATAGACTCACTCTCTTTTATGATAGTATTATCTCAGAATAATTTAAATATAAAATCAAGACCAGCCAGCAAACCAAATATAATAAGTAAAAAGTACTGGAAACTACATCATAAGAATTCATATGTTTATTTATCTTCCAACTTTTCAGCAAAAAAAAAAATGCAAAGTTAAAATTAGTTTTGTTTTGTTTATGTTTTCCCGTATCGCAATTTGAATTAAGAAACAGCCAAACAGGTATTCACTGGTAGTTGTTGAATAAATGAATGAAAAAAAGAGCTCCCTAGTCCCTACCTAGAAATGCTTTAGCGACCATTGCTTGCGACTCCTTTGACTTGGATTTATTATTCTCTTCTTTTCCATTTCTTTGCACGATCAGTCGATCACAGCCGTCCATTTGGCTTGTAATGGACGAAACCGAAGCAGTGCATAATAAAATTT
The DNA here is from genome assembly GCA_025461045.1 of Carex parvula. NCBI lineage: Eukaryota > Viridiplantae > Streptophyta > Magnoliopsida > Poales > Cyperaceae > Carex > Carex parvula. The sequence goes on from JAJGRW010001368.1 coordinate 519,600, forward strand.
CCGGGTCTTGAATCTTTCATAATTTATAACTTGTAAGTAACACGAGGGAATCCAGATCCTCTTATCATAATTAAGATTAATTCGGTTAGAGATAAAATGCACAGATATTCTTTAATATACGTGCCAAAACAAATTCGACGGTGCTGATCTAAAGTCAAAATTTAAGTTACTCCGACATTACGCTTCTGGTGTAGCATCTTTTGTTACATTTAATTTCATTTATTAATTGAAAGCGAGAGATTAGTCTACTAAACTATTTTATATCCTGACGACACACCAAAAAAAAATTACCTCTGAAGTTCTAATCCCTGTTTCTTATTTTACTTTTTATTTTAGATTGCTATATATAGAACTTTGTTTTGTGAGTAGAACTAAGAGTGTTCTTAACTTCAAAATCTATCGGATATAATTTTAAACAAGAAATATAGATCGTTAAATCCGATCTATTTCACGAGTAATATATTTACAAGCAAAATTTATAAATTTTCAAATTAACTTAATATAAAGTGAAGCGGTCAAAAAATGTAAAAAAATGAATGTATTAAGATTAACTTTATAATTTTTTAAGCGTTTGACTTTATACTAATTTAATTTGAATATTCATAAAGTTTGCATTTAACTACATCACTCGTGAAGTAGATTAGCTTCAATGATTTAAATTTACCGTTTAAAATTAATTCAATAAGTTTGAAAGTTAAATTCACCAAAAGATGCTTTGTGTAGATAACTCTTAACGACTGAAGTTGTAATTTAGAAGTTGCATAACTATGTTTAAATTATTAAATAAAATGTATCTTTTGTAAATTCACGCGATGATTTGAAAGCTCTGTAAGATAAAATAGTAACAGGAAGATAATTTTAAGTAAAATGCAATGAAGGGGGAGGGGGGGTGTATATTGTTTAAACTAGAAATTGATTTTGCAAAATATATATTTGACCAACTATCGACATTTTAATATTATTAAACAATAGAGAAATCAATTTTTGTTCAAAATTGTTATATCAGGTAACTGCCAAATGCTATAAATCTCCTTTTGCCCTAGCAATTAAATTAACAAACGAATAGAGTTTGAACGAGCTGACCTAACTCTAATTTTATTTGTTTATAAATCAGATCGAGTTGAACTTGAATTGAAAATGAATTGAGCCACCTAGTTTTGACTAGTTTGAACTCGAATCGATCTTAATTTCATACTGTCTTGAAAAACAAACGTTTAAAATAACTAATATTAAACCTTTTCCGTATGCATTTTGTCGATATTATTGTTTCATTAGCTTTGTTAAAAAAAAATTCGAAACCTTTATATATTTATACCTAAAAATATAATACAATTGCAAATTAAACTATTATAAATCATGTTTGAATGAGGAACTAAAAGTCATTCAAAGTTCAAACTGACCTCAATTTAATAAAAAATTAAATCAAACGAATTGAATTTAGGAATTTAAACTTTTGATCTGTTTTTTTTTTTTTTTTTTGAAAAAGGCTTGGCAGAAGCTGCCAAGAGAACTTTTGATCTGTTAAGCCTATCATTTACGAGTGCGCAAAGATGAATCTAAGAAAAATAAATAAAATAAGTTTGGGGGGGGCCATCGCACACATCGCTTTTGTCCGGACATCCATTCCAGGTGCCATCGTTGGTATTTCGTACGCCGAGTCTAGCTAAGAAAAGTTTAAACACCATCGCGTAAAACTCGAATGTTCTTTCAGGAAATTTAACCCTCTGTGGCTGATTCGAATTTCCACAACCAGTGGTAACATTCTGACAGTGGACCCAGTACTTTTCACGAGACATCGATTTCGGTTATTAGTATGCGTTGGGTTTGCACGTCAGAAGTGGTCTATAGACTGCACGGTAAGGTGTTTCTGTTATCTGGCGCAGAGAACTGGGATTCTTCTTTGGGAGGTCCGAATCCCCTGGAATCCTTTCACTACAATTCACAATTCTGTCGTTATAGAAAAAAGATTCTAGAGGAGTTGGGAGTTCGAACGGTTTCTTTTGCCGTTGGTTTTTCTCATGTTGTCATTTAAAATAGGATATATGGTTTTTTGCACGTTGCCCCTAAAGGTACCTAACTTTCTTAAAGCACCCAGTTTTTCTTAAAAATTAAATCTGTAAATATAATTTTGAGGTTTTCTCTTGCACTCACATTTAGATTATTCGTACTAATATGATAAGAGGAAAGTTTAATTGTCTCTATTTTTTTGCCACTATCATGTCTCCACTTCTTAATTTTTTAATAACAAAAATTCTAACATATGTCAAAATAAAACCATTAGATGTGGTATATATACTTTTTTTTACATGCACAGAAAAAATTGTCATTTTTTTATTTTGATTTTATATGAATTGATAAGTTAAAAAATCAGCATCCATAATATATTAACATCAGCGTATATTTGCAAGCTCTTGATACTAAGAAAAACAAAATCAAAATATCGTGATTTTTTATCTCTGTCTAGAGAAAATGATATATATATATATATATCTAACAGTTTTATTTTGACATTTAAGTTTTTAATTTTAAGTTATTATGGACCTAAAAATGAATGTATGATGGAGGCACATAGGTATTTGAACACTCTTCATATAACAACATATGTGTTTATATTAATTTAAAAAATATTAATATGATCGTAATAAATTTCTATAATTTTTGGTACTTGAAAGCTGGAACTAAAAAACAAAATTAATCAAATTAAATTAGACTTATATTTTAAAGAGGAAGGTTCAAATGTCTTCATTTTTTGTGCCTCCACTATGCCTCCATTTTTAAAACGTTAATAACTCAAAATTTAAATTATAAATGCCAAAAATTAAACCGTTAGATGTTATCTATATTATTTTCTCTATGTGCTCATAAAAAATTATCAAATTTCGGTTTTGTTTTTATGTGAATCAATAAGTTGAAAATCAACATTTATAAATTATCCACATTAGTACGTTTTTACAAGCTCTTGATGACAACCAAAATAAAGTTGAAATGTCATTAAAATGCATAGATAAAAGGATGTAGATCATATCCAATGGTTTTATTTTGACCTTTAAGTTTTAAATTTTGAGTTATTAAAATTTTTAAAAACGGAGGCATGATGGAGACACAAAAATGAAGGCATTTTAGCCCTCCTCTATTTTAAATTCATCATCAGTGAAACTATACTAAAGTTGTATAGCATTTTGAGTTGTACTACAGTGCTTACAGAGCCTTCCTAGTATAATGCTTAAGATATGTGTGTATCTTGATATTCAAGTTGCAAGCAGTCAATTCAAACCGTTTAAATGTTTAACAAGATCTACAAACATTTTTTTTTTTTTCAAAAAAAAAAATTGTACACTTTAAAATTAACATTTGTGATTTTGAGCTAATAAATAATCATTTATTTATTTTTGAATAGTTTAAAGTATTGTTAAATCAATATTCTCTCCCCGCCAACAAAATATATAAAATTTGATTTTCAATAAAATTTCAATACGTTGATAAATTTGAAAACATTCTGGATTGTACATTCAGATTTAATTTTTTTTTTTTACGTTACGGCCATGTTCGGCGTCAAGAAGGGAAAGGACATGGGTGTAGGAATTGAACTGAATTTTATTGTGCGCGTGGAGAAAAAAAATTCAGTCAGAGTGAATTTTTTTTCCCACAAACACAATAACGTACCAAAAAAGCCCTACATATCTATGTCACCGTCCAATCGGTGCTTAGCAAATCTCATATTCTCACATTCAATTTTTTTGTGTGATGGGTTCATGCAATCTATACAAACTACATTTTGTATGCTAGAGAGCTAATAGATAAGTGATTTTATAAGTTTGTCAAAATTAAATACAGTAATAGTTCAGTTAGCACTTCAAATTTTGGGGTTGAAATCTAGTGATAATGGATTAACTTGACAATTATTATTTTTCAAATTAAATCATAAAAAGTTCCAAAAGTAGAAATAAAAGTGCATACCACTATCGAAGTATTGTCCATCTTATAGATTGGTTGTGTAATTAATTTAATAAATTTGAGTTGTTTGATGAACGATGAAACTCGTATTAAATTTCATTACCTTTTTAATGTGCATGAAATAAACTTACTACATATCACATTCTTACAGCGGCTTTCATAATTTGAAATTATTTACGACAATTGTTAAAATTGTTTAATTATTTAACTATTAATGTATTCTTACTCTATTACTATAGAGTCCGGCTACTATACCACTAGTGTCATTCCAAACTAAATAACACCACATCTTAAACCATTAGATCTACTTTAATATTCGTACAATATACTAGTGTCATTCCAGCGCTCTATTTTGTACACGAATATTAAAGTAGATCTATGATTTAAGATGTACTGTTATTAAGTTTGAAATAACACTAGTAGTACAGTAGCCGGACTCATTACTATATAGTATACAATTATACATTGAATTCATATAATGTAAACTTTAATTAAATTACCGAACCGTCATGTTGCTGATTTTACTTACACGTAACCGTATATTTAATTGACACAAACATAGTATCCTTTTTGAAAGAAATAACATTATTTTCCGAAAAAATTAACAATGATGAGAATAACGCCATGCTCAAATAATATGAATAAGAAGTTAAAAATGAGTAGATTCAAATTTCTTTTAGATCCAATGTTATTTTATGTTTGTACCTACCTCTGGATGGATATAATGTCTACTCCTAAATTTAATTCACGGTTCAGTAGAAAGAAAATTGTGCGGAAAAGAAAGTCAGTCCAGACCGATTCGCGTAAAAGAAAAAAAAAAAGATGCAGTCCGATTCACTACTCCACTTAAAAGAATCGTTGATTTGTTAGGAGATGATACCAAGGATATAAATATGTACTGTGCTATGACTAGTTAAGTCGTAACTTGGATCACGTGTCGTGTTGTGCTGTGACCAAATTTGGAAGGATGGTCATGGCACGTAAATGGTCACAACACGTTAATCACGCCATGACCACACGTGACGTGTCCAAACATGACCGGTTACGTTTGGTCACGTTCAACTATTTTTTTCATAATTTATGTTAGCTTATTTGAGATTCACCATTCGATCAAGATCTAACGGTCCTAATTACACGTGACCATGTGTCGTGCCGTGATCAAATCTTTTGCGTGACGTGCCTTGTCGTGCCAAATTTTTGAAAGATGGTCACGTCACGTAACCGGTAGACATGTCATGATAGAACTGTGTCGTGCCATGACGTATCCGGTCTTACCGTGACTTTTTTAGATCTCTATCCACTACTTCACTCTGATTCGTCATAAAAAAAGTTATACTCTTATCAATATTTTGTGTCTACCCCTGACCAAAGTTTTGAATCTGCACATGTACTCGAGTACAATTGGTAGCAACATAAGTTCTCATGCAAAAAAACAAAAATTCAAATTCTACGTGTACAAAAATAAAATTTGAAAGTATACAAGTGGACAGAGCCTACGAACTATTAAAAAAAAAAAATTTGACTCTAACATTTGATCATATAAATGTTTTGGTCAGTGTTAGTTAGGCCCGAGCAAAAGATAAATTGAGGAAGGTCATCTATGTAATTTGGTGATTATTACTATGTTATGTGATCGGAACTGACTATATTATATGTGATGGGATGGATGTGTGGTGTTGCAGGAAGGTTGTATGGGCTTGGGAACATGAATCAGCTGGCGCATGCCTATGGACTCGGTTCATGTACTCTCCGTACACCAGATCCTTTTGACTTCTTAGAGAGAGAAAGAGCAGACTACAGTTGAAAGAAAGAGTGTCGAATTTAGAGAGAGAAAGAGCAGAAAGAATTTAACCAAATCCAATGGAATTTTGACGTCCGCAAGGACAGAATTTAGAGAGAGAAAGAGAGCAAAAACCCAAGCTAATCACCTCTCTCTCTTCCTTTCTCCTGGTGAAGAAGAAAGCAAAAAAGAGAAAAATCTATTAATTATACAAACCCTTCTATAAAAAAAAAAAAGGAAACAGAGAAAAGCGAAGAAAAAAAACCCGGATTAGTATCCAGAAACCCTAACCCTAGAATCCAAGCTCTCCTCCGATTTACATATATTTAGAGAGAGAAAGAGACACCCGGTAAGAGAGAGAAATTGAGAGATTCTACTCGGAACACCTATCGTGCTCCCTCTAAAGTGAAGCTGAGGTTTCCCTTTCGGTTTTGGCAGGAAATGGAGAGATCGAAGATAGTTACTGTGGTAAGTGGCTGAAAGATTTCAACTTTTTTGGGGGCTTCTTTGGGAATAGAGGTGTAAAGATCCCACCTTCTGTTTTGTTTTCTACCTCTCTATTTAGTATTGTTTACAAGCTTCTATAGCCGGTACTATTCCTAATTTTTGTTCTCCGGTTGTTTCTGAAAGAGCAAGGACAAAATTGAAAGGTATTGAAGGCAAGTGACAGGAATAGAGAGAGTGCGGGTGTGCACTACTTGTCTAAATATGGATTTTAAGATCTGAGATTAGTTCTCTCAACTAAAATGGAGGGAAGAAGTTGAATTGTAGCTTCTTGCTGCTCGAACAAGACAAAAGGCTTCTCTTTGGAATAAACGCTCCCAATTAAGAGGCAATCTTGGGTCAATTTCAATTTTACACGCCAATTTTGCTTCAATAATGGTGCCATCAGGTCCCTCGAACCAGCTTGGCGGAACTCCCTCAGTGAATCCTTCTCTACTCCGAACTAACTCCAATCTGATTGGTGGGTCGCACCCACCCAATTCCAGCATGCCAGCCCAGAGCCCTTTCTCCTCCCTTGTATCTCCTCGCACCCAGTTCACCAATACCAACCTCTTAGGCAACATCTCAAATGTATCAGCTCTCCTCAACCGGCCAACGATGAACGGTCTTGGACCTGGACCTGGGACAGGACCAGGAGACTTACCAGGACCCAGCTCTTCCATGCCCGACCCATTATCCTTCCCCTCTTTGAGTGGGAACCCACTGGGACAAAGCACCTCCCAGAACCTTTCAGAACACCAACAAGGTAACCAACTCGAACAATCTCAAGACCCAGCACAGCATTTACAAAATGGGGTGAAGATGGAGCTTGGTGATGCTAATGGGTCTCGATCCGGACCCGCACAGATGCTACGCAACCCGAGTACAGTGAAACTCGAGCACCAGCAACAGCTAAACCCGATGAGGAATATGGGACCCAGTATGGGACCTGTTAAGATGGAGCCACAGCATAATGATATGATTATGCAGCAGCAGATGAGGCATAATTCGCAGGCTGCGGCGGCAGCTGCGCAGCTGACGCTGTTGCAGCAGCAGCGACTGATGCAGCTGCAGCAGCAGCAACATCAGCAGATGGCGAAGCAGCAGAGAGGGCTGCAGCCACACCCGCCACAGATGATTCCGCAACAACAACAACAGCAGCAGCAGCAACAACAGCAGCAGCAGCAGAGAGGGAAGACACATTACGAGCCTGGAACGTGTGCGAAGAGGCTTACACTTTATATGTACCACCAACAAAAGAGACCTCAGGTTTGTGTGGTTTAATTGTTTCATTTATTGGATGGTTGTTATAATAAGACCTGGTATAGTATTGTAGAACTGTTACTAGTTGCTGGTGACTGTGCACCTGGTAAGCTGTTCGAAGGTCCTTGTGCTATGGTAAGTTAGGTCGGGTAAAAAATAAAGCAATTTAATATCCCTATTTAATGCCTTGAAATGATACCATTCATAATTATTGATATGTTGAGACTTGAGAAGGTCTTGGTACATTGTATTTTCTGTTTGGCTAATGGGTAGTCCTTTGCGGAGTACAGCTGGAATAGCCATGGGATTAGCCTTATTCTGCCTGCCTCTTTTGGCTCCAGGAGCATCGGAGTCAATCCTCTACCTTGATAATATAGAATGTTCAGTTCAAATTTCCGTGTTGTTTTGGGTATTGAACTATTATAATTGAATGTTATTTATACAAAGTTGTTATATTTATTTTGCTTTTTCTGTATTCTGCGTAGGATAATAATATAGAGTTTTGGAGAAGTTTTGTGGCAGAGTACTATGCACCAAATGCGAAGAAGAGGTGGTGTGTTTCCCTTTATGGAAGTGGCCGGCAGACTACTGGTGTTTTCCCTCAGGTTTATTAATCCGTCTTCTTTTATTTCACACTAGTAAATGCAAGTGCAAACTTAAATTCTGATAATTTGGTATTTTTAAATCTCATACTCATTCTGTGCACTTACAGGATGTATGGCACTGTGAAATATGTAATCGTAAGCCAGGTCGAGGATTTGGTATGTAACATTTAAATATCTTGTGTTATTTTTGTTTTTCTTTGTCATGCTTTGTGTGATGTTATTTTAAATGTCTTGTTTTGTTTTTGTCTTTTGTGAGTCGAACATTGTCAAGCACCTGCAATCATATACTTCAACTTAATGCTTCGTGTTTTCATGCAATGCAAATTATTACTTTTTGATCCACAGACCCATAGGAATGTTGTATAATAATTGCTGTATTCAGATTTACAAAATGCGCTGATGTCCTTCTTTTTATTTTTGAACTAACCAAATTGTGATACTTTTCATGCAACATCGTTCCTGCATTCTGGTAGAGCTACAGATGCATATATAGTGTTTAACATCATGTGCAGCTTTTTATCTATAAATTAACTTTTAGGTAGACCACCTCAATGAAAAAGCCCGAGTGATGTCCCTTATGCATGCATTTGGCGCTGTTGTCCTCCCGTCTTATATTTATTGCAAAATTATATTTAGTTTTTTGGTAATATTGGTTGTAAATGATGTGTGCATGTCCAATACAATAATAGGCCAAAACTGGTTTTGCTGTTTTGCATAAACATTTAGCCGAGTACCAAAACAAGAGATATGATTTGTTATTCTTGCAAAAATTTAGAAACGACGGTGGAAGTTTTACCCAGACTCTGCCAGATTAAGTATGCAAGTGGTACAATAGAAGAATTGCTCTATGTGGACATGCCTCGGGAGTATCATAACGGGTCCGGTCAGATTGTACTTGATTATGCAAAAGCTATCCAAGAGAGCGTGTTTGAACAGCTTCGGGTTGTACGGGAAGGTCAACTCAGAATTGTTTTCAATACAGATCTTAAGGTTTTGAACCTTTGACATTACCTTATTTTCAAACTTGCTAAACATTATCAAAATTTTGTCTAATGCTTTGTTTTTTCTTTTTTGTGATAGATTGCTTCATGGGAGTTCTGTGCTAGACGGCATGAGGAGCTAATACCGCGAAGGTCTATTATACCTCAGGTAGTATTTTTCACTGTATTAATAATGATGATTATAATGATGTTCTTTGAATCAATCACATACCCTTGCAAAACGGAAGTATTTCATCTACCTGACAGGATTGCTTGTAAAAGTAATAAATATGTTTATTGGAAATGGTAAATTACTTTTTATACTCATGTAATATGGTTTGGAAGTAGTACACAAGTAGACCCTCCTTTGTTCTTTCATTTGTTGAGACATTTTATGTTTTTATTGGGACGGGCCTGTGGAATGAGGAATAGTTTATGCATCTTTCAAGTGATTAATACAACTCTGTTTTGTTCAGGCCAAAATGATGTTTCTCATTTTGCAGGGTACATGATGATTTTGCATTTATTAGGGTTTATGTGACATTTAGTCAAATCTTATCTTGACCTTCTTCATCTTCTCAACAGTTTAATGAGAAATCACTTTCTAATTATATTTGTTGGTGCACTTTCGCATTCTTAAATGTAGGTAAGTCAACTCGGTGCAGTGGTACAGAAGTACCAGAATGCTGCGCAGAATTCTGCAGCTCTCTCGACACAGGATTTGCAAACCACGTGTAACTCGTAAGCTGACTCTATTTCTACTTCTTACTTCACATTTTTCTTTTCACCGTGTAAATTTGTTATTTTTTGGTTGCTTGCCTATTTTACTTTCTCAGCTTATGCCACGTTGCATCCATGTAGGAGTGCATGGCGCTATGATTTTTCGTGTCTTATTCTTGAGTTAGATCAATAATGATAGATTTTAAGTGGCTTTTAATAAAAGTTGCTTAACTTTTTGTACACTAAAGTTCATATAACACATTTCATGTTACCTTATTTAGGTAGTCTTATTTGATGTTGTATTGTACTGCAGAACATAAATCAGTGTGAAGTAGGAAAACTTGACATAACCAAAAGTTGTTTTGTTATTCAATTAGGTTTGTTGCATCAGCACGACAATTGGCTAAAGCATTGGAAGTACCGCTGGTTAATGACTTGGGTTACACAAAAAGATATGTGAGGTGTCTCCAGGTAAATTTATGGATCAAGTTAAATAATTTTATTTTATTTCAGTGACCTTGTTTTTACCATTGGAAAAATGAAAATTGACAGATCGCAGAGGTGGTGAATTGCATGAAAGATTTGATAGACTACAGCAGACAAACTGGAACTGGTCCTATGGGTATGCTTTGATATTTTTTCCTCGTTTAAAATGATTCTTCACAAATTCTGGACGTTAAATAAACATTCATATTTATATTTCTGATTGCTACAGTGATTACTGTTAACAGAGTTTATCGAGCTATCCCTTTTAAAATATGTATCTTATGGTTTTGAAAAAGTTTTGCCGTCTCTTTTGTCTTTTCTTTGGCAATGTGTTGGTTTGAAGATTAGAATGGGATTTAATTCCGACGGTGTATTATTACTTTACCAAAAATAAAAAGTAAAGATCCCATCTTTTTTTCTTAAACAGAAAGTTTGAACAACTTCCCACGAAGGAATTCTTCTGGGTTGGCCAGTTCGTCGCAAGCACAGCAGCAGCAATCTGACCAGCAGCAAAGTCCTGCAAGTCAAAATCACATAAATCAAAATTCAAACATTTCAAATGGCCCAAATTCGGCTCACATGACACCCAATCAAATAACAAATCCTAACCAATCTGATCAGATTTCCAATAATGCCCCTGTAAATCCCGCACTTCCTACTGGTTCTGGATCAGCACCTTCCCCATATCCTCTGGTACCTGTGAAACAAGAAATCCAGACTCCAAACCCAATCCAGAACCAAAATCCAATCCCAAATCAGGTTCCAACCCCAAACAGTAATCCAAACCAAATGGCATCCCCACTGCCATCCACATCAAATAACAACAATAGCATGATGCCGCCAACTGCACCTGTCCAAACCCGGGTCACGGATGCAGATGATTCTCAAAGCTCAGTGCAGCGCATTCTACAAGAAATGATGATGTCATCTCAGTTAAATGGGGTTGGCCCAATGGGCAACACTGAGATGAAACCGAGGGTCAATGGAGTTATGCCGATGCTTAATGGGTATGGGTCGAACATGATGGGTGGGCCTAGTCCTGGTCATGGCTCCTCTGGGATAAGAACTAGCTTGAGTAGCGGTGCTATGGTCATGAATGGACGGGTCGGGATGACTCAGAGCCATGATCCAACAGTAATGACACACGGTAATAATCACCAACAAGAAATGGGTGGTCAGATGATGGGTGAGCTTAGAGCTGTTAACAGTTTTAATAACTTGTATGATTGGAAACCAAATCAATAGAAAAATCGAAAGCCATTTAGGGCCTGGTTTCTGACATGTTGCAGATGGTAAATGATAAAGTTGTAATGGGTATGGAGTGTGAGCATGTTGTGTGTGATATTTAAGTATCTATCTCTTTATTTTTATTTTTAATGTGTTATGAAGCTCTGGCATTTTATTGAGTCTTTAAGTTATGATAGGAAGGGAATAGGGTTAAAAAGGTTAGGTGCCAGTGTTGTAGCTCTTGGTGTGGTTACGATCCCGATGAGAGAGGAATAATAGTATAATTTTCCTTCTTTTTTCTTTTTTCTTTTTTTTCTTTTTTTTCCTTTTTTCTTTCCTTTTTTTCTTCTTCTTGAACTTTGTTAAATGACTTGTATCTGACCCTCTTCAAAGTTGTAATCTATATGCTCTGTAGTTTTGCTTAGACTGTTTTGCTCGAGTCAGAACTATTGGACTTGGTGATTCCTTTTCTGGATTGTATTAGATAGAATGATGTTGTAGTATAATTGCTCGACTTCAGCAACTGGACCAAGTAACTGTATATCACACAATTATTGTTGATCTCTACAAAAAGGCAGAATGTCTCTATCAATGTGCTTTGTATGAGTTTTTCTAGATGGGATATTTTTTTTTTGCAAGACATCACTCTGATAATAGAAGAATATTAGATATGCCATTTTCACCAAGTGTGCGTTAGACCATGACATCTAAGTGCCTCTGTGGGTTGTCAAGTGGAATATAAATTTTTTAAGGGACTCCTAATAAGAAAAGGCAATGTTAGTTGTATACCCGTGCAGCAGCTATCAGTGTTTAACTAATATTTGACAAGTTAGATAATCTTTTAAATTAAATAATATTTGACAAATGCACAGAAAGTTTAATTTCGCCCATTTTAGATCGTATTATATGAATTGTTTTTAAATATTTATATTGACCATCAATTTGGGTTTATTCAGTAAACTAGAGTTCATTTTTAACCTTTGCTCCACAGAAAAATATCTAGTAAAAAAAGTTAAATTAAAAATATAATTATGTAAAATAAATATTGTATTCAGTAATTTTAGACATTTTTTTCCGTAGCACCAAGACATAATAATAAAAAATACAATTCATCCCAAAGTATGTATCAATGTTTGCATAGGAACTAGTGTTCTAAATAGCTATCTATAGCCTTTTCGGACCATAAAACTAAGTCATAGAATAAAAGTGTGTTAATTCAGCTACGACTGCTATAACTGTAATAGCTGACCGTTTTTACCGCTACGTGCTATTGCTACTATGTTATGTAGCTTTTTTTTGCAATTTATATGGGCTTCTGTGCTTCTGTTTCTACTTCTGTTGCTATATGGTCTGCTATGATTAGTATGGTAAATCGAACTCTGTGTTTCTGTTCCTATTTGTGATTTAGTCTCTCCTTCTATATCGAAAAAATATTCAAATATTAATTCTTCTTTTTGCTTGCTCTTCGTCTAGTATTCACTTGTAAAATTATTGCCCTTCGTTTCGATTGAAAGCTTATTTTGATTATTATAATCTATAATATGTTTAATAGGTACTGACTTCATTTGACTTGTAAAATTAATTGCTTTTCGTCTATATAATATGTAATACTATGAAGTATAAAATATTAAAGAATGTTACCCTGTAGATTATTTTTTTCTTCATATTTGCATGATGAAAAAAATATAAATTTAGATTAGTTGTCATTTGATGGTTACCCCAATTCTTTAATGTTGATAATATTGATAATTAGATTGAAATATAGAATATAACTTTTGAAAAAAACACTTTTCGAGATATGACAAAAAAAAACTATGTTCGATAGCTTCCGCTATAGCTACGCTATTCGCGATAATTTTTGTTTAGACTCTCCGCAATGATGTGATTATCGCTATTTAGAACCTTGATAGAAACACAAAAGAATTGGATTTCTTTATGAGTTACAGTGTATTTTATCTCAATTAAACGAGAGATAGTCATCTGATAAAAAATAAATGAGAAGAAAATATAAAATAAGTCGGATAGTAAAGATCAATATGATATAGTATAATTAAAATATTTGAAGACGTAATCCTCTTTGATTATTTGAGAGTTGAAGATTAATTTCATTATTGAAGTACTAATTTTGACTGAATAGTTTAGAGGGAGGTTAAGATTAGATCTATTTCTAATTTTAAAAGAGTAAACATGATACCTTTCATTTTGAAGGAAACACATGTAATATTGAAGCTTTATATAGGTATACATGAAATTCCCAAAAGTTCTTATTTTTACCGTATTCCAAAGAATAAAAATAAACCCATTAACCTTTTTTTTTTTGGAAATTCCATAATCACCAGGAATATTTGCGATCCTTTTGGTTGGGATTGCAGATTGAATCGGCGACTTCAATAATAGTGTGTTTTGTATTTTTTTTTCAGCCAAAATTGAGGTCGCTGGTTCAATCTGCAATTCCAGTCAAAAGGATCGCAGATTGAATCTGCGATTCTGGTAAAAATCAAATTTTCAGAAAAAAAAAAAGTTTATTTGTTTTTTTTTTAAGATGGTAAAAACAAAAATTTCGGATGAAATTCAGCCCAAAAAAGCATTAAGCAGCACCTTTTTGTGTACTTGATTTTCAGCAACTTGATACAGTGGAGCTCTCCTAGTATAGTAAATAAATCAGTTAGATTACAATTTAAATATAACTCATCAAATAGTCTTCATTTTTTTTTTCAATAAAATCGACAATGCCAATCTGCAATCTCAATAATATACATATATCTGGAATACAGTGATACATCCAACCGTGCTAACAATCAGCCTTCCAAATATTTATCTATGATTCCACTCAAAGTGGTCTTTGGCACTGCACCGATTATGCTCTCCTTCTTCTCGCCATTTTTGAACATCAGGACTGTCGGAATGCTTCGGATTCCGTAATTTGATGCGATGTTGGGGCACTCATCGGTGTTGACCTTGCAACAGACAATTTTACCAGCATAATCTTTTGCTAGTTCGTCGATTATTGGTGCTATCATCCGGCAAGGACCGCACCATGGGGCCCAGAACTCGACCAGTACCGGTGCCTCACAACCAATCACAAGGTTGTTCCAGTCGCCATCATTTACCGCCAACACTGTAAATTTTAGAGCATGCAGTGTAAGAAGGGAATTAATTCTAATACTTCTGCTAATTTCACAAAGATTAAAATATTGAAAATATGTGTATGATTTGCATCTGATCATTCAAAAGGTAATTTTCACTTTTCTCCAATATGAACCATCTCAGTCGGACATTTCGGGTAATAATATTAACATAGCAGTTTTTTCTTCATGCAGTGCACGAGTCATATACGCCGCTGTTTTGACTCTATTGTCTGGCAAGGCATAAAGTAAAAATTGCTCTGTCAATATCTTTGCCCGACATTTCTCTGCTATCTCCGCACCATGTAATATTAACGCACTGATGCTAGCATAAGTGAACTGCTCATTTCATCTTGCCTTTTTAATTTTTTTTCTAACCTATTTTATAAAAAAACATTCCTAATAAAGTATTGGGAATGTTCCCTATTCCCTCTGCCAATTGTTTGTACAAAGTTCTACTTTAATCATGAATTGTAGCTTTATTTGATATAAAATACTCTAGTATTCTTCTGTAATATTTACATTTTGCACTATCAAATAGTTGGTTGCTTGATTACCACATCTCTCTGGTTATTTTAGGGGTGTAAGACAAGAGGCTGTACTTAAATATTGTTCAGCAATGGTTAAATTGCGCAATTTTTAGTTTTGTGGAATGTGGAGAATTAAATAGGATCGGAAGTTTGTGCAGAATTTTTAAAATATTCAAAACGATTGTTATAAACAGGGGTTTGAAGGAAGTTGGTAGACTAAACCTCCACCTTTTATTTAAAAAAAAAATTCAAAACGATTGTTGGAAATTATAGTTTGCTGGAAATTGGATATTTTTTTGGTTGTGATACAAGTAAATTTCAATAACAGATGAAGGATATATATGTACCGTGCATTAGTGAAACGATGGTACCAGGACTATACCTTGATCAACAGCATTGTTGGCCTGACATACAAAGTGAGAAGACCGTCTGCCTCGGCTCGGCAGAGAGAGCGATGGAAGCGAGATTTTCTTCGATCCATAAGTTGATAGCAAGTTCACTTTGTCCTTGTTATACAAATGAGCACATAGAACTCTTGACCTGTTTTTAGTTGATGCAATGGTGCTCACTTGAAAGCAAGTCTCTAGAGCCATTTGAAAATTGCAATACCCTCTCTGGTTTGCTTCCTTTTGGTGAGGTTAGATTTGATTTGTTATTGAAACGAGGGATGGATAGACAGGAAGGGCTAGTGGCTTAGGGGAGATTTCGTAGAGCAAACTTCCTCTCCATTGGTATAAAAAGGATAGGTCCGGTTGAGATCGGTCCATTGGTGCTAAATTATATTTGAGAAATCTTAAGCGGAAGGAAATAATCAAAATAATAATTTTGTATCAAACAGTGATGATAAAGTTTCATTCAATTTTCAAATTCTTTTAAATTCATATATTGATAGGGCGGACTACTTTAAATTCTACCATCCCTATATATTATTCATGTTACATTATTTTCATACTTTTATTCATGAAACCATAATTTATTTCTCTATGGGTAATTAGGCTCAAATGTCCAAGAGAAAACATAAAAATTCCAGTTACGCTTAATGGTTTACTCGTCAAAATATTGTGTTAATATAATTTTCATCTCCATTTCATTGGAAATGGAGAGGATAAATTTAGGGTCGCCAGTCGATTTGTATCCCTTTTGATTTTCACATTGGGATATATGTCCAAGCAAATGTAAGGTGCAAGGCTGGGCTGGTGGTGTGTGGATGAGGTGATTTTTCACTTGGACCACCAATTTCTTCTTGGACACTAGCATAGTAATATCTTCTTTGGATAAGAAGAGATAAAGTGCCAATTGGGTCATACATGTTTCTCAAATTATATATGCGGCCTATAATGCTTAAAGTAAGTGATCATTTGTGGGCTGATATTTGTCAAGATTTTGATCTTAGATTTATTTTGGGTTATTATCTAATGAAAGAGGAGGTGAGAAAGTTGTTTGGTACAATGAGGACTATCCATTTAGCAAGACATCGTCTAGCAAATTTCTATACTGGGCCCACTGAAATTATTAAAAAAGAACTAACGGTTCTGGAATCAAATTTTTTTAGTTGCGGATTATAGACTTTTGCTTCTGCTGGACAGCCCCACACACGCAAGTATCCTAACTGTGATTTTCTGCCAGTCCACAGTTCGTAAGATGTTTTTGGAACAGATTTACTAGGAACCCAATTTAGAATATGCGTGGCTGTTTTTAAAGCTTCTGTCCACAAAAAATCCGGCAATGTGTTATTGCATATCATACTTCGTGCCATATCCATTAGTGTACAGTTACGTCTTTCAGCAACTCCATTCTGTCGAGGATCTACCGGCATTGAGTATGATGAACAATACCATTTTCTCACATAAATAAAGCAAATGGGCCTGGACTTTGACCAAGGTCGGTATGTCTTCCATAATACTCACCTCCTCTATCTGATCGCACTACTTTAATTTTATAGCTATGCTGATTTTCAACTTCAGCCTTAAAGATTTTGAATTTATCTAGTGCTTCAGATTTTTCATTAATCAGATACACATAACCATAACGAGAATAATCGTCAATGAAAGTAATAAACGATTTATAGCCGTTAATACCCGGGGTAGGAAAAGGACCACATATATCTGTATGAATAATTTCTAATGCTCACCCACTTCGAGTGGCTCCTTTCTTATTTCCCTTAACAAATTTTTCTTTAACACATTCAACCTTAATTCTTTCTTCTTCTTCAACACACATGGCAATTAATTCGCTCATTTTCCACTTTTCTTTCTGCGTATTATAATTGATCTTGAAAGGACCAAAGTGTGCAGGAAGAGAAGTCATAATGAAATGAACTAAAAAACCTTCAGAAATTGCCATATCCATGCCATTTAACTTTGCGGCCATATCATTCATCATCATGATATGTTCACATACACCGCTTGTCCCGTTATACTAGGTAGTGAGCATTTTCATTATGAGAGCACTTGCGTTAGCCTTAGAAGTACTTTTAAACTGCTCTTCAACAGAAGCCAAATACTGTTTCGTAGTGAAAACATTATTTGCATCATCCTTCTCAGGAATGCCTCCTCTTATAGCAGATGTAATAGTACTTTTCATTATCATGAGAGACATGCGATTTGAGCGTTCCCATTTTTCTAAATTAAGTTTTTCATCATTAGTACTTGTAGCTATAATAGTAGGTTTGTCCATTCGTAATGCCTGATCCATTTTCAGAACACCAAGACAAATATCAATTTGCTCTTTCCAAGTGGAAAAATTAGTTCCATTCAATGGTACTATTCCAGATATTTGAGCATGAACATTATTCTATGCTGCATTAGATTCAGAAAAATGAAATGCTTACTATTATCAACTATAAATCCACAAATAACATAATAACATTAAATCAACTGGATATAGAGGGACTAACAATAATTATACTGAAATAAGTAATAAAACGCCAAAAAATATTTCAGTTCTAATATATAACAGTTGTTGCATAAAATCCAATTTATATCACTGTTGGGCAGAAACAAATTGGATTATTAAAATAAATAAATTCACTTAATAAATTATACTGGCAATTAAAGTTAGTAAAATTGACCTTCATAATAATTTATTAAATGTAAAAACGTAATAGTGATTTAAATCACAAAATTCTTTTTTTAATAAAGTGGCAGTTACAATTTAAAGTTGAAAAAAATTGATAACAACCAATTATTAAAAATAATGTTGTATGGTTTAAATTATTTATATGAAAAATATACAATAAACTTCCGTTGGGTCGATCATTGTATATGAATTCATATAAAACTAGGGGTGCTTAATGAGCGAGCATGAGCGAGTTGGGGTATGCTCATGCTCGGCTTATTAGCTTAATGAGCGAGTTGTTAATGAGTGAGTTAGAGCGAGTTGTTAATGAGCATGTTGTTAATGAGCGAGTTGCCGAGCGAGTTACCGAGTTGTTTAAAATACATCATTCAAAAACTAATTTTCATTTATAGAATTTAACAAATTGTCAATAAGCAAGTTTAACAAAAAATTGTCCATAAGCAAATTAAACAATACATAATTTAATATAAAATTGTCCATAAGCAAATTAACAAAATCAAACAAACTATCTTCTTGTTGTTCTCACGGCTTGTCACGTACCTACAAATTTGCATTATCAAAACAATAATAAAAATATAGAATTTAGAAATATACAAACAGTAACAAAATGAATGGATATAATAACAGAATGGATATACTAACATAATTTAGAAATATACTAACCCAGTAGTCCAGTACCATATTGTATATGCTTAATATAAATGATTAAGTATAGCTTAGGAATAGCTCAGGAATATACTAACATTAACAAAATGAATAAGAATAGCTCAGGAATATATCAGAAGCCAACCCAGTACCATATTGTATATGCCTAATATGAATGAATACTAAATTACTTAATACCATTATCAATTCCAATCTAACAACAAAACAAATCATGATAATAATAATATGAGAAACATACAGAGAGAGTCCCCTAGCAAATTAGAACTATACAAATTCCAAGCTCGTTGGGATTTAGAAATCTTACTGTTACCAAATTAGAACAAACTGAAAATGAAATGCATGAAGTTACCAAATTAGAATTAAATCTTACTTCATCTATCATTGCTCGTTGGAATTTGAAATTCCAAGCTCTCTTCCTCTTTTGCAGATTGCTACAAAAAAAAAAACAAGTATTAGTCAACAGTAAGAATCAAGAAGCATTTAGATTCTAAAACATAATAATAGAAAACTGAAATTTAAGTCTTACTTCTAAAGTTTGTATTGCAGTTTTTGAGGTAGCTTTTATCCAATCACTTCCACAAACTAAAATCTCCACCATATCTTTCGAAAGAGAACTTCGATAGTCGTCTAATATACGACCCCCGGCACTAAAGGCCGATTCCGAAGCCACAGTTGTGACTGGTATGCAAAGCACGTCACGTGCTAACTTGCTTAAAATAGGATACTTGCTGGAATTTTGATTCCACCACTTCAAAACATCAAATGCAACCTCTTCTTCTACCGAATATTCGGGTTCTTCCAAATACACCTCAAGGTCAGATTTGGGTGGCTTTTCTACCCCTCTACTCTTAAGAAAAGCATAAAAATCATTGTCCCCTCGTGCCCGTCCGGTATGGACAACAACTGCTGCCAACTGTGAGGTACTTGCGATAGCTTTAGCCGCCATCCGAGCCATCATTTGCTCGTTTGAATACTTCTCATAGAGAGATTTCAAAGAACTCATCACCTCTCCAACTCGAATATCAACATCATACCTTGGATACAACCTACTAAAAGCATAGTCAACCGAGAGTAATTTAAACCGTGGATCTAGAATGAACGCAATTGACATAAGCACCCTAACTTCACCCCAGTACTTGTCAAATTTTTCATACATAGGTTTACTCATTTTCCTCACAAATTCATCATCCGAAATGTAAGCCTCACATATCTCCTTTTTAACCTTAAAAACTTTCACAAGAAACAAATTTGTCGTTGGGTACAATGACCCCGAGAATAAATTGGTGGCATCCAAAAGAACTTCAAGCAACTTGCACACTTTTTTGGCATTTATCCATTCAACCTCCGTGGGCAACCATTTAAAGTTAGAGTCCCTCGAGGCATACTCATGAAAAGTGGATTTGTAGTGAAGAGCCGATTCAAGCATACGGTGTGCTGAGTTCCACCTTGTTTTCACATCGGTACATAATGATCGACTAGTATCGATACCTAGAGTTTTTGATTTTTCACCAAATTTCAAAAGGCGACTCGGAGACTTTTTAAGATATTTAACTCCTTCCCTAATTTTTCCTATGCAAAGCTCAATCACACTAAAACCATCTTGAACTACCAAATTCAAGATGTGAGCACAACATCTCACATGAAAAATTAACCCATTAAAATGTAACTTGTCCCTCGCTTTAAAATTAGACTTCAAAATTTCGGCTGCCCTATTATTAGAAATCTTTTTTCCTTTCTAAGATACCATCCGAAATTACCTCACCACTATGGGGTGGTGCAAGCTCATTGAAACTGATAATACGCTTTTGTAATTTCCAATCGGAATCTATATAATGCGCCGTCAAGAACATGTACCCAATAGTTTGGTTTGAGGTTCAACAATCACTTGTGAGTGAAATCCTATCAACACTCTTAAAGACCTTTCTTAACTTCTCTTTCTCTAATTCAAACACTTTGATGCACTCAAGTTTAATAGTAAATCTACTCACTCTTTGATAAAGCGGATTGATGTACTTCATTAAGATGTTGAACCATTGATACTCAACAAATGTAAAAGGTAACTCATGAGTTATGATCAACTTAGCAATTATTTCTCTACACTTCATTTGATCATAACCCCTATTTGGGTTCAAATAAGGTACAGTACTATCATATTCGAATTTAAGAAGACCTTGATTTCTACATTGTGCCTTCTTTATTTTACCACAAATTTTGATGTGTCGTCCAAGAGATGTTGTGGGGCCTCCCTTCATGCCTACGTACCTCTGTTTGCAATAGACACATTCTAACTTCTGCACCATCTTTCCTCTTTCATTTACTTCTATTTGCACAAAATATTGCCAAACTTCAGAATTCGTTCTCTGTTGGCGCTTGCAAGGGCCTCCAGAACTAGGCTCTTCTACAGCAGCTTCATCCGCCGTATCTCTTAGTTCATCATTATCCAAGTGTTCACTCTCGCTATCATCTGCATCTACATCTACAAGCTCGACCGCTACATCCGTAGGTGAAGACATTCTGCGAATTTTAGAGACCATATTGACAACTACCTCGTTAAAAAGGAAAAAAGATTTCTAATAAGAATTTGAAATTAAAAACCACGTTCAACTTTAGAAAAGCTTTTAAAAGAATTTTCAATTTTGTTCTAACTCGAAATATCGAACCCACTTCATAAACTTGTGAAAGGAACTTATTTTTCAAAACCTTGAATAAGATACCAAATTTGTAATGCAAAGCTCAATCTAATCCATTCAGTAATGGATCAACATTTAGAAAAAATGACCAAATAATTTCTCATTTGTGGAACTAATATTTTCCATGCCAATAATGACTAGATAATTTTTTCCTTTTTAGAACTCACCTTCAACAATAGGAGGTAAATAAAGTCAAAGGTGATGAGCTCGGTAGTTTAATTGTCTAGATAGAGAGGCACGCGAGAGGCGAAAAGACACGTGGAGAGGCTGAGAGGCGAAGAAGCACGCGGAGGGTGGCTGGCTGTACGCGGCTGTCTTGGCCCGAGTCTCTGATTCTCTGGCTTTAGGTTTTGGCGGAGAGAGTCTCTGACCCTCTGGATTTAGGTTTTGGCAGAGAGAGGGATTTAGGGATTTAGGTTTTGTTTTGGCGGAGAGAGTCTTTGACTCTCTGTGAGTTTGTGACTTTTTTTAGCACTTTTGCACTTTTGCCACTAAAATTTTTAGTATGTGAAAATTTTGCTGCCGCCCAAATAGTTTCAAAATTTTTAGCTGGTTCAACCAAATACTATTCTAGGGATTAGATGTGGCAGAATTTGTATAACTAATTTCTTAATGAGCTAATGAGCAAGTTATGAGCGAGTTGGGGTATGCTCATGTCGACTTATTAAGTTAATGAGCGAGTTATAACGAGTTGCTAATGAGCAAGTTATTAATGAGCATTTAGCGAGCGAGTTACGAGTTGTGAGCGATTTACTCACCCCTATATAAAACCATACACAAATGACTAAATGCTAACAAATTACAAATACAATATATATAGACCTTGGACTTCTACTTAGTACTTTCCAAAAATAGAATATGCAACCCATCTGATCAATATAACATATAGCATTCAATAAGATCCAATACAATGTTTGCATCAAAATTATGTCCTTACCAAAAGTTTTTCATTTTTGGACTTATGTTGCCAAAAGTCTTGGTCATGATGCAACTCGGACTAAAAATTCATCTAAACTAAGTTGTATAGGATCCAATATATGCAAAAATGAGTGCCCATGTGATTCATGACATGATGCATTTTGGCTACTAAAGGCTCCAACATTGCATCTCCAATAATAATACATTGAACAACATCTTTGTGTATACATAATCAGGAAATATAAATTCTTCTTTAAAAAAAAAATTCGTCCAAAATTATAAGAAAATATTTATACATAAAAATAAGTTGAAACTGTATGACTTAATACAAATCATTGAAAATCATTTTCATTAAAAAAAAATTATTGCATCTTATATGAATTTACAATGGCATTGATACCAAATGATAAATATTTAACAAAATCATAACGTGTTTTGCAATTAAAACACAAGCAATTCAGAATTAGTAAATTCAAAATAAAATAGCAAACTGAATTTAAAACTTACAGTTTTGGAGTGACGACATCATTAAGCGGAAGCGTAAATACTGATCATCAACGGTTTTTCTCAGACGTGTTGATGGAGACCTTAGGCGTTTTTCATTTACTTTTCTCTTTAATTTTTTATGGACGAAAATTTTCAGGAAAAATTGGTATACGTCCAAATAAGAGAAGATATCTATTTAATAATTCTAAGGCAACCTTTGGGACCAGTATATTTAATAAATAGCAATCTGAATTTTTCCATTAAAAAATCATATGCCTTTTCATTAATTTCTGTAAATGAAATTGGTGCACAATAATGACATAGGCCACATAATAAAACAAAACTAACAAGCGCGAGGCGGCGATGAGGGGCGGGAGGGAAGAAAAGTGGCGGAGGGATCGGCGTGGATGGGAGACTCGATCTCTTGTCTCTCTTGCTCTCTCTTTCTCTCGTTCTCTCTCGATCGACTCCGATCTGATTGAAAGAGGAGGGGGCGATTAAAGCGGAGAGGAATGATCGATGGATATTTGCACCGATCTCGATCTCTCTTGTTTTCAGAAAGTTTTGGTTGGGTTATGATAAAGAGAAGGAGCGGTGGAGAGAAGAAAGGAGGCACGACTGACAAAATAACGGTCTGAAGTTCTTTTTTCTGTTGAAAACATTTCTTTTTCTGAAATTCCGAATTCAGTTGATAGTGCACGTATCTCGAAATAGTTACTTTTTTTTGTGCACGCATCAAATTTCAGCAGATTTGAATCCCTTCTCTTGTGTACAGACTTGGTGATCAGAAGCATTATTTTAAGAAATATCTTGTCGTTTGTAATCCACAAGATATTTAATATCTTCAATCATTCGCGTGGATAATTAATCCTTTTCAAGCCCCTAATAAATGTATTAATTGGTACTACATTCCTAATAACTCATCCAATGTCATCTTTGATTAGCTGTTGCAAGTTGCAACGATTAATGACCCGTATTAATTGCTGGGCACTACGCGTATCGCACGACGTCCGGGCAGATAAATTTTCGCAAAACTTCAGAAATTGTAGGCAAGCAAAAGTTTAAAGTCGAATGCGAATGTGCTGCGCCGAAGTTTCCATAGAGAGCAAAAAGTGAGAAAGAGAGAAGCATTGTTATTTTATTGAGGCTCACAGAAAGTATAAAAGACTATAGAAATTATTATATTGAGACTCACAGTAACAGAAAAAGTACATCGTTTCCAACAAATCTGACTCATCGAGTCCGATTCAAAATTTCGGATTGGACTAAATGATCTAGATCCACTGTTATTTTCTTTTTCTTTTTTCTTTCTAAATTAGACACTAATGGAAAAAAATCTGAAATATGACTGCCATAGAAAATCAAGTTTGAATTGGATCTTCCTCATTGGGTCAAATCCAAGTTGGCTTTTTCTCTTTTTTTTATTTTAATTATGCAAAAACAATGAAAATGATCGAATTAAAAAAAAAAATTGGATCAGACTTGATTAAATGTGGCACCCATATTCTCTTTTCTACCGTTTAAAATAAAAAATAAAAAAAATAGTGGATCCGGACCATTGAGTCCGATCCGAATTTTTAAATCGGATCAATGAATTAGATCTTTCTATATTTGTTGAAAATGAAATACTCTTTCTATTTCCGTACATCTCACTTTAATAATTTCTATAGATAAAAAATTCTTAGGTATAAACGCTAAAAAAAAAATACTAAATGACACCAGTGGCGAGGCTAGGATTTGAGCTAGGGATAGGCAAAAATCGGATTCGGGTTCGAATAAATTAACGGGTTTGGGTTCGGATTCAAGACAATTAAAAAAAATTCAGCGTCAAACCAAATTTGGAAGTCACCCGTAAATTCTTTTTTTAATCCCGCCGCTTGGACTTTTATACTCAATAGCATTGGCAACTTTGAAGGCCGCTTGGACTCAGGGGTAGGCAAATAAATACGACAAGGGTAGGCAAAGCTCCAAATGTTCCCGGTTCTATAAAAAAAAAAAAATTTCAGGGGTAGGCAAGTGCCTACCCCTGCTACTGTGTAGCCTCGCCTCTGAATGACACAGAGGAGGTACAGGTGGCTGAAATAATGAAATTTACTGTTCAGGTTCAAATGACTAAAGTACGGGAATAGATTTTGCCGCTTTTCTTAGAGAAAAACAAAATACTGTTTTTTCGATTTCAATAATTCAAAATTGTTGAGTTTTTTTATCAAGATATGTGAATAAAAAATTTTAAATAGTTGAAATTGAAAAAAAGTGTTTCTACTTTTCTCTTTAAAAAAAAAAAGGCAGCATGAGTCGGATATACGCGTGGCCTTACATAACTCGCAAAACAGGAACAAGTGCCTAGCTCGCTGGCTAGCTACTGATAACAGGTTCTCTGTGAATGAAAATTTGGCAGGTTTCCTGCGTGCTTATGAAATTGCTTTGTTGCACACTTGCACTACCTGGGTTCTGAACTTCTGATGATGCTCATTTGTTAGAATAAATATTGCCTCATTTTTTTAAAGCATTATAAATTACTTGGGAACAAAAAAAATTCTATAATGATACATTTTTCTCGTCTAGTTGCAACAAAACTATGATATATTATAATTTTTAATCAGTACTCAATTTTTTTACTTTGTAGACGCGTTATTCAATGAACAACACAGAAAGAGCAACCAATAATACTTTATTAAGCCTTAGAGAATCCACACATAAGTGGTAGCTTCAAAATCTGTACCGACAGTAACTCGACTACGTGGCCGATCTCCGTCCTCCCGTTTCCATAAACAAAAAGGTCCGAGACTACGTGGCCGATTTCGTCATATATATATCATAACAGTAAAGTCACAATCAAAAGAAAAATAATAATTACAAATAGCTTGAGTGCGAAATTTAGTGTAATTCCTACCTTTTTTTTGAATTCCTAGACAGATGACTAAAATAGTTGTAATTGTAAGGTATTAGAATAATTTTTAAATTGCACAGGACACTCCAACTTTTATAGACAAAAAAACTATATATGGAGATCCTGTAAACTTTCTCTATTTAGAAAATATTCAAATAAATTTTTGAAAATTCATGCAGAAGTTCTATATTTAAAAGTTCATAATATTTATTTCTCTAGTAAGAAAGGTATGGTGGCATACAATAATGCATGTTTTCTTGCCAGCTTTGCGGACAGGGAGGCTGTGGGCCCGAGGCCCTGTGGGGCAAATCTTCAAGTTCAAGTTAATATTATATTAATCCTGGTTTATATAGTAAGAATAAGAAAGAAAAAGCAGATACCGTGGAAAGTAGAAACCGTTGCGATCACAGCGGCTAAGTCGATGTAAAACGGTCGAGTCACAAGTTGGCTTTTGTCGGCAGAGTAGACTAACGCCACGTGTTACCAAAATGAGGATTCATCTTCCCTGAGTTACCTCAAATTTTGGGTTTAGATCTAAACTGTCCGATCTGCTTAAGCACGAGTATTAAAGGTGTCCCGTGCATTTCCCGCTGGCCGGATTGGTCCCGATTTTAATCGAACGGTTGGAATATAACCTCAAAATTCGAGCTACTTTAGAGAATATGTACTAATAAATGAGAAGGCCGAAGACTCTTACATTATTACCGTAGTCCAAACTTGGAGCGAGTCATTTTGTATCTATCGCTTCATTCACTACATGTGAAGATTTCACATGAATTACCGGAGAGGATAATTGAAACGTCGCTTGATCTGGGCCCCAAGATAGCTTGTGCCACCCTGTATCTGGGCAAAAGGCAAAAGGCGAGTCGTAGGACAAGAATGCCACTAGCCCACTATTGTTGATCTTTTCACAATGACGAAAACACCCTCAGACAACATGGGTCGGCACACCGTGTTCGGAGAGGGACATGGGATCGATTCTGCTTGGGGGCAGAATTGGAGCCTACGGGCTATACTAAAAAAAAGAAAAAGATAACGGGTGCGGATTTTACCACATACTGCTTTTCAGGTTTGTTTCTATGAAGCTGGCGAACAAGTGTAGAAAACAAAAATGGCAGCAACTGCCAACATCACTAAAAAATAAGGTGTAGAATGGCAGCAACTGCCAATATAAATGGACACCAAATTAATTTAAACATGAGCAGATATACAAAAATATACTAAATATATTTTTGATAAAATATTTATGCATAATGTTTTTGTGCATGGTTAATTTAGATAAATAAATTTATGTGCATGTATAAGACAATTAGAGATTATCAATTTTAGTGATTTTCGAATCTTAAATATGATCTAAAGTGATTAAAATATTAATTGACATAACAATGAACTGTAAATGCAGCCTAGTATAATTTTATGCACTAAATTCTAATTTTTTTATTATTTTATGCATGAATAACCAAAAAACTACAGAAGGCATTTGTCATACTGGTGATTTTTAGATACAAAATACTGCACAAATTGATTATTTTAACAATAACATACAAACATATAGCACTATAAATACTTTTAGGAAGAACTTGTGATATATTATGTATTTGTTTGATTTAGCACTAATATAAAATTAATCTTAATAAATCTGTACTCCTAAATCTTAATTAGTCTAAATTTCAAATTGAATTCGACAACACATAATTAAGTCAACCAGAAATGAATTAAAAAAATCTAGAGTGAGGCTATGGTGCTATGCATAGCACGGATGGAGTCCGTGCTATGGCCAAAAATTTGACTTTTTAAAATCCTAATGGTCGATCTAACCATTCAATGTGATAACCATATGAATATGTACTTGCAAACTAAATTTTATATTTTTTCGAATTTTTTTACTATTTTTTTAGATAGGTAGAATTTTGATGGTCCAGAATTTTCAGAAAACACTGATTTTTCTACCTATCTAAAAAAATAGTAAAAAAATTCAAAAAAATATAAAATTTAGTTTGCAAGTACATATTCATATGGTTATCACATTGAACGGTTGGATCGACCATTAGGATTTTAAAAAGTCAAATTTTTGGCCGTAGCACGGACCCCATCCGTGCTATGCATAGCACCATAGCCTCACCCAAAATCTAAATATACACCTGACCCATTTAACTATCGGATATATTTGAATTGGATTGGGTTGGAAATTGATAATCCTAATGAAGATTAAATTAAACAAAGTTGTGGATTTTTTGAGATTCATTAAACACTTTCCTTCCGATTTCGATCAGCAAAATTCAAAATTTTAGTGAGACATCTATGGCAAATTGGCAATCATTTGAATATTTATGACCAACGAAAATAAAAAATTAATTAAAAATCATCAGGAATTCAGGATCATAGAATCAATCGGACAGCTCTTGATTCAAAATCAACTAAGCTGTTATAATCTCCGAAGTCCCAATAACGGCCGGCGGTTATGGACCAAAAACCATCATTAAAACAATAAAAAAAGAAAGGAGGGCACTATTGTCATTCCATAAGAAAAAAAATCAGAAGACCTGTTACTCGAAAAGGGTACTCTCGTCTTTTGAAAATATCCCCTTGCCTCTCCTTTGCGTCTATCCTCTATGCTTTTCTGTTTCAGGTTTCCATCTGAAGCGCCTACACAAAGCATCCAATTCTCACTTTATTGCTCCAATGCCGTTATTTTATTTCTCACTTAAATACACACAGAGCGTCCCCAGCTCTCCAGCAGCCCAGCTCACCTCCTAATGCCTCTCTGTAGACCTTAAAAGCCTATTACTCAACGCCTTAACCTATTGCTTTTATTTGGCACGCAGCAGAGAGTTCAATCTCTCCCGAAGCTCCATTCCTCATCACCAATTAGACCAGAATAGCTCAACTAAGATATGGATTTGACCTCGTTTATCACTTCCTTCGGGACCTCGTTTGTAATTTTCGTTGTTTTGGTTTTGATATTCACAGCGCTTTCGCGCAAACCGAGTAATGCAATGGTCTACTACCCGAACCCGATATCTAAAGGGTTGGACCCGTTTGAGGGCGGGAAGCGGACCAAGAGCCCGATAGGTTGGATCCGTGAAGCATTCAGTGCTTCTGAAGCGGATGTGATTGCTGCCGGTGGGGTCGACGCTGCAGTTTATCTAGTTTTTCTTTCCACTGGTAAGTGAAATAACTCTCTTTTGGATTTTATGAAAGTTTTGCCTATTTTCTGAATATCATACCTATCGTAAGTTTGAAATTTTTTTGTGAGTGTCCTCCGATTACTCAAAATTGAGAATACGCCAGAACTATCAGCAATAAGTGCGAGGGGCTTACAGTAATTGGAAAATGTTACAACTATTGTTTCGTCCTTTTCTGAAATTTATTATGGTACTTAGGAATAAATATAACACTTAAAAGTTGTTGGAACTGGAAGCGGGCTTTTGTTGCGTGAAGTTACTACCGTAACATTTGGCACAATGATTTTTCAGTTGTTTGTAGGTCATCATAGAAAGGATTTTTTTTTCTTAATTCTGTATCAAATATTTTTAAATTTGGTTATTTTTAATGATAGATTGATTTTATGGGTACAAAATGATTCCATTGTTATATTAATATATTAAAAATAATATTATAAGTTCCAAGATTGACCGATTAACTAACCCTTTAAAGTAAACATTTATCACAACATTTGTAGATTTAATTAATTAATTTCTGTAGGGAAAATTTGCTCATTAACATAGCCTTGGCACGCACAAATTTATTGTTAATTTATTTAATTGATGCCATTAAATTAACTTGGAAATGATTTGATTGATTACTTAGAATTTCAAAAACAAATTTCTATCTATTATTATTATGAAAACCTCGTTTGTTTAATTTAATGCAAGTATCTTCCAACATCCTTGTCATGGGGTCCACTTTCTTTGAAAAGTCCAATTGATGAGATTTTTTCATTAAAGTATGGCAAGCACATACAATTCTCTTAACCCTTTTAAAAGTTGTTCAGTACTTTAAAACAATTGGGTAGAACAGTACCAAGCAATAATTAATGGTACATTCTAGAATTAATGCCTCTTGGTTAACCATCATAACACTATGTGTTCTAATAAGATTGAAAATGCATATAAATTACCTGTTGAGTTCAATGATCAGGATTCATGGAAGTACCAAACAGTTACTGTTATGAACACATTAGAAAAAATGTAGGTGAATCTAACTGTTGATTTTAACATAACTATTATGCTCCTTAATGTTTAGTTGCTTCATTGATGCTTAGAAAAAAGAAAGTTCCGAACATAATAATGCAAAGAAACATTTGTTGAGTTCAATGATCAGGATTCACGAAAGTACCACGCAATTACTGTTATGAACACATTAAAAATAATGGAGGTGAATATAACTGTTGATTTTAACATAACTATTTTGCTCCTTAATGTTTAGTTGTTTCATCGATGCTTAGAACAAACTAATGCAAAGAAACACTTGCTTTATGTTCTTTTTGCTACAGTTTTAGGAATATTGGTGTTCTCTGGTGTGCTGTTGTTGCCTTCTCTGCTTCCATTAGCAGGAACTGATGATGCCTTGAAATTATCAAATAGGAACAACAAAACAGGTAGCAATTATTCTGAATTAGAGACACTCGCTATGGGCAATGTTCAGGTAATTTATTTTGTCCTCTGGAATTCATTATGATAAAGATAAATTGTATACAAGTCTTAGAAAAACTCATAATTAATGTCGAGCTTAAGCTCAGAAATTCTTGGCGAGCTTAAACTCCTACTAGCTTTACATTTTTTAATTTGTTTTGTACATGGTCAAGCGGTTGAAAATTTGTTGAAAAATGAATACACCAAATTAATTCATTTTTATAAACCTCTTGATCATATACAAAACAGACTAAAAAAAATTAAATATAACAAATGTAGATCAGTATTTTGAATTAATCATTTGAGCCAATCTAATGGTCTTGTGGAAGTTAGATCATGGACCTTGGTGGACTTCAGCTTTTTTCACACTAACTCATATGATGTATATCTCTGCAACTATCATCTCATATCACAGTAAGCATTTGCACCACTGGAATTTTGACATACTTTTTTTCTGAGTGGTTTTCAGGGGGCAAGTAAAAGATTATGGGCATTTATGTTAGGCGTGTATTGGGTCTCAATTGTCACATACTACATCCTTTGGAAATCATACAAGCACGTGTCTAATCTGAGGGCTACTGCAAAATCAAGCGCTGAACCAAGACCCGAAGATTTTACCATACTGGTCAGAGATGTACCATCTCGCCCTTCTGACCAATCAATAAAGGACAGAGTGGACTCGTACTTCCGGCGCCTTCATCCCGACACCTTTTACCGATCTATGGTCGTCACTGACCAAAAAGAGGTACTTGTTTCCTCACTTACTAAATTGTACCATTATGGCACCGTTATGGAATTTACTAGTCTTTTATCAACAATAGCAGGTCAGATTTTCGTTACTGATTCATTTTAGCTGGTACCTTACCTGCATGTATCACAGAATATACTGGTCCAGTTTGGTTGACTGATTAATATATTCGAGGAAGAACTACAAAAAGAAGGCTAAAAAAAGATCAGAGAATCAGTTGCCTAATTATATCTCTCCCTCTCTTTATAATCAGGCAAACAAAATATACAACAGCCTTGAAGGCTACAAAAAGAAGTTGGCACACGCAGAGGCTGTCTTTGCTGAATCCAAAGCCGCCGGCAAACCCGAAGGTGCCCGGCCTACAATGCGAACTGGGTTCCTTGGGCTTGTGGGATCAAAGGTTGACACGATTAACCACTGCAATGAGAAGATCAAAGAACTTGTCCCAAAGCTTGATGCCGAACAAAAGATCTCTTTACAGGACAAACAGCAGCGAGCTGCATTAATCTTCTTCAACAGCCGTGTTGCTGCCGCTACTGCTGCTCAGACCATCCATGCTCAGATGATTGACACGTGGACGGTCTTAGAAGCCCCTGATCCACGGGCTGTGATCTGGTCTAACCTCTCCATGCGGCTTTATATGCGCAAGATCAGACAGGCGATTGTGTACACTGTCGTTTTTCTAACTGTTGTCTTCTACATGATCCCAATTGCCTTCATATCAGCTTTTACAACCCTGCCCCAATTAGTGAAGCTGGCACCATTTTTGAAGAAAGTTGTTGAGCAGCCTGAGATAAGGACAATCTTGCAAGCATATTTGCCCCAGATCATTCTTATTGTCTTTTTGGCACTACTGCCAGCTTTGCTTATGTTCTTGTCCAAGTCAGAAGGGATAGCATCGGAGTCCCATGCTATGCGGGCTGCGGCTGGGAAGTATTTCTACTTCATTGTTTTCAATGTTTTTATTGGGGTAACAATTGCGGGGACACTTTGGGGTCAGATAAAGAGTATCCTAAATCACCCTAGCAATACTGTTTGGTTGCTTGCTAATAGCCTTCCAGGAAATGCCACCTTCTTTCTCACCTTCGTTGCTCTCAAGTAATTTTCTTTATAATTTCTATTCTTGTTTTGGCCTCTCCCTGCTTTGTTTCCTGTAAAATATCAATAGTTGTTTTGGGCAGTAAAGGAACATCTTGGCCTAAAGAAGCTTGTATATATTGGTGCATCTGGGTGTGATTGCTGCTTTTGTTCTTTTGACAGATTCTTCGTGGGCTATGGACTTGAACTATCCCGCTTGGTGCCTTTGATTATATTTCGCCTGAAGAAGAGGTTCCTCTGCAAGACCGAAGAGGAGATAAAGGAAGCGTGGGCCCCAGGAGATATTCGGTATGCAACTAGAGTTCCCAATGATATGCTTATCGTAACAATTGTGCTATGCTACTCTGTGATTGCGCCCCTTATCATCCCCTTTGGTGCCATCTATTTCGGCCTTGGTTGGCTTGTTGCAAAAAACCAGGTAAGATAATGCATGATCTGTTAATATACAATGTGCAATTTACCCCAAGTTAACCCAATTATACCCCAAGCAGACTTCTATTGTTCCTGGTTTAGACTAAAACGGCCTCAATAAACTCTCAGTCTGTAATATAGATTCAAGAAGCTCTTCTTGTACTGATTAGCTAATCAAATGAGCAGAAAGAATGTCATAAAAAAGAAAACTAAAAAAGAACAGAAGAATTTGCGCTTCAAGAAAGCAATCTGAATTTAGCTCTTACCTCTCAATCAAGCACCAAAATCTTGTGCCCTAGTATACAATCACACATAACACCTAAAGCAAATTAATAGCTAAATTGACTTCCGTTGGTAAGTCGGGACTTTCATTCTCTCCCCACAGATGCTGAGAGTATACATCCCAAATTATGAGAGCAATGGCAGGATGTGGCCACACATGCACACCCGTATCATTGCAGCTTTGATCATCTACCAAATTACAATGTTTGGCTACATGGTCCTTAAGAAGTTTTATTACGCACTTCTCCTGATGCTTCTGGTACCAATCAGCTTGATCTTTGCCTTCGTCACCAAGAACCGCTTCTACAAGTCATTTGCAGTGACTCCCCTTGAGGTGGCAGTAGCGGACCTCAAGGAAATGCCAAACATGGAGGCAATTTATGCAGCATACATTCCTAAATGCTTGAAACCTGAGAAGCTCGAGGATGTTGAGTTGTTCGAGGGTGCACAATCACATGCCACATCTCGAGCCACCCCCTTTTAAGGTAAGTTAATACCTGGTAAATGCTTAAAGGAAAATTTACTGCCACATTCTTTGAAAAATGCTAAATTGTATTGTGAGCTATAGAGAATAGGGAAAAAAAATACTCTCCTCTTTACATTTGGTGTGGTACTGTGTCATATGTTTTGTGGTTTTGCAAAGGTATGTTTGATGCCTCGCATTGCTAACTGTTATATGTTGATGTATTTATCAGATGTTACTTACTGTCTGCGTCATATCAACATCCTGATAGTGATTTGTGATGATTTGCACTTGATGATATTGGGAATTGGTGTACATATAGAAGTGAGTGTTCGTCTCCAAAGTTTGTGGTGTTTCTCAGTTGTGTCAGTTTGCCATATAGATAGATGATGATAGATAATCAAAAGTCTTGTGCGTTTACAAATTAGTCATGTTCGTGTGCACTGGTTTGTACCTTATTTCTTAATTAGGATGTTTATTTGCTAATATATTTTTTGTTTTCATGCTAGATATTAAATTGTAAGCTTCTGATTAAATTAAGTTTGAAGGTGCATTGTCTGCTTGTTGCTCATCATTCATTTTTTCCCTTAAATCTTGGGTATATATCTTCCCACTCCCTGGGTTCATACATGATAGGGGGAATTTCATGTATACCCCTAAAAAACTTCGAAATTATGTATTTCCCCTTCAAAGCTTCATAATATCATATTTATCCTTCTAAATTTCAAAAACTCACAAATTTACCTATTGTATTGTCTTTTCTATTAAAACTTAATTCTAAATTTATAAAATGCCCATTATACCCTTCATTCATAATATGTCATTTTCTAGAACCAATTCTTGATTATTATTGTATATTACCCTTCTATTGAGGAGAGTATTATCAAGCATGGATATTGGAAGTTTTGTTGGTCCCTCTTTTGTGAAGCGATCTCTCTGGGATTTGTTGTGTTTCTTTTGCCCCTGGTGCCTTTTGTTTTTATCTCTTCTTCAGCGACTCATTTGTGTACCTGTTGGTACGGCATCTTTTGTGGTACCAGTTAAAGCTCCTAGTACTATTTCTTTGCTGGTTGGGCCTGTACCTCCTGTCAGACCATGCCCCTGTAACTCGAGTCTTCTTGGCTCAGTCCGGGGTGTCGTTAGAAGCTGCAGTTGTCCAACTATCTCATCGAGGAGATCTTTTGGTGTCTTGGTTACGCCTCAACAACTGTTATTTTGGCCATCAACCTAAATCATGAAAATCACTTGTTGGTTTTGGGCATATTTCTCAATGTGGTCGTTACATTATGGGTCGTGTGCTGCTCCAAAATCAGGGAATTCAAATGTGTAGCTAGGCAGTAGAAAGAAGCACCACAACTTGCAGTTCTAATACTCATAAACTAAATGACGACATAAAGAAATGACACATTACACAAGAATGTTATTTAATATGAAAATAGACACATTACACAATGAGTGCAGATGTAAATCAACTTCCAACTAGTCCTAATAAGAATGTTTTACCAATTTCAAATTATTTATGTTCCATACGACTCCCTTTTTAATATAAATTTTTTTAGAATCCAGATTTTGGAAAATAGAAAGGATAAAATCCCATTATTTTGTAATATATGGGATTATACCTTCTTTTTGTGCCATTACACAACATAAGAAATTGACTAACCAAAAAAATGTTTTGGCAATCTAAACCTACATATGAACAATAAGAAACTTTCAAAGAAAACTAACTATAAGAAAACCAAATTGAGCAGTTCGTACATGCTTTGAGGCATGGTTTTCTCTTGCAGATTCCATCTCCTTTGCAAATGATAAGAAACTTTCAGTGCAATAGGAAAGTATGACTCTCAGTGTTTTTATGAATTTGCAAATATGATAACGTGTAACTTTGAAAAGTAAAAGGAGGCCAACAATGTAAGGATTTCAGCACCATAGCTGTAAAGAACTGGTATGGTCAATTCATTACCGAATTGGTACTTTCTTTCTTTTTCTTACTGGCATCGAAAACAAACTCTTGGGCTGTAAATTTTTTATTAGAAGGATTCAATTTCAACGGCTTCTATATTCACTAGAGGTGCACCTCGCTTTGCTTCGGCGGATGCTTGTTGAGATAGAGGGAAAATAACATCAAAAGTTTACATAGAAAAATTATATAGAACGAAAAAGTAATATACTACAGAGGTAGAAGAAAAAACTTGTACTGATTTAGCTTCATATCTATAAATAAGAGAAGTTTTTTTTTTTTCAAAAAAGGCTATAAGCCGGTTTCATATATGAAATTGTCAAGTTACAGCTAGTAGGTTCAGTAAATCAGTCCATTGTAACAGATGGTATCCATAATTTCTTGCTAAAGCAACAAAGATATGTACACACAGGCAACCAAAGGATAGATATATGAAAGATATAACAAAGTTCAAAGGTTCCAAATTAGACAACTAATATATGTAAGGCACACACTCCATACGAAGGAGGTGACAAAAAGAGGCAGTTCTTCATTCTTCATGATCATCATTGCCAGTTACCCACTCCAGCATTAGAATGTCGTTTGGACTGACCACCTGTAAATGAATAGCATCCAGATCCTGTAGCAGCCAAGCCTGAGCTGCTTCCTGTACTGCAACACTGATGACACTAACAATGTAATTCTAAGACAATGTTCCTAATAGTGGCACTAACAAAAATCGTTTCTATGTTTCCATATACTCCAAATAGTGGCACTAACAACCACCAAAAATGCACTTTTCTGTATTTTCTGGAGAGTGTATTTGGTTGTCTTGCCTTCTTTTTTCTTCCAAATAGTTGTTGTTTCTATGTAACAGTATAACAGGTTATAAAAAATTTACCCAAATGGGATGGTTATAAATTTTTTACGCAAAGCTAATTCTAATCAAAGTTCTTCAACTGGAGGGAAAAAAGAAGGCAAGACAAGTAGTTCTCTTCCAAATAAAAAAATATCTGGTGACCAGATTAGAGAAAATTACATAATATATAGAGATGTCTTTACATTAGAAGGAATTAAAAGCAACAATATTGATAGATGTTCAGGTAAATGTTCTATAAAATAAAGCTATAATAATATACACGAAACTATTAAAAGATTAAAACAACCAAATATATGAGCCATCATATCTTCTTGACATAAATTTTTTGAAACAATTAAAAGATTGAAAACAAAATCTAATTTGTATTCCTATTCCTCACATCATTGCCATAATTTCTTAGAAATATAACACAAAAGATTAAGATGCTTTTGTAGCCTAAATAAATTATCATAGTTTCTGTGAAATGATTGACAAAACAGCAATATAAGAGATCATTTATTTCTAAATTGGAGTTGTACCTTGCTTGCTTGAGTAGAAGCAGACCTGATAGGTCCATGGCCAATGACCCTCACTGAACTTGAACTAAGTGACTTGGGATTCGGACCCCGCCAAGGGCCAACCCGAGGTAGAATAGAATATGGCCCTTAACAAGCTGGTCGTGGCCCAAAAGTAACTCGGGACCCGGACCCCTTCCTGGGCCAGCCCGAGACCGAAAGCGATAAGGCCCGTAGCCTGGCAACAAATGTGTCCAACGAGGCCCAGTCGGGTCGTACGCGACAAGCCCAAAAAGCGACTCGGGACCCGGACCCCCTCTTGGGGCCATCTCGAGACCAAACAAAGCAAGGCCCACAGTCCAGTTGCCGAACGACCTGACGACGACCGAACCGGGCCTCGCCCAATCAACCCGAAGCAATCTGGCCTGGTGAAGTCGAGTTGGGCCTCATTTGATAAGGCCCAGTTCAACCTCAGCTTCCCGTCACCACCGCTTATGCGGGGGTCACCGCTTCTATGCGAACTCCCCTAACCGTTCTGACAACGCGTATTAACGGTTAGGGGTGACCTATTTAAGGCAAAGAGTTTCTTCAAATACGGGTCGCAATTTTCCTAAGACAAGGTATTATAGAGGATAGAGCACTAATACCTTTAAACCTCCCCCCTTCTCTTAGTCTCGGCCCGTCGATCCGAGACGGGACGAGCCCAATTTCTTAACTCTTTTCTCATACGGCCTACTCATCCAGGATATATGTATCACAGACCGCTTCTTATAATTCTATTCTCTATTTTTGCACTGGTTCTTGAAACAATTATAGTGCGTAAATCAGATTTATCCTCATGTTATTGCATTGATGATATGGTAGTTAACTGATGAATGTTTTAAAAAAGTAAAAAAAGAAGAAGAGGAAAACATGATATTGCTAGATCCCTTCACCTTTTAATCTTCATCTTTGCAGTCCAAGTCTTCTTTGGTTGCTCCTCTCAATTTTGTCTTTTTTCATCTATTATCCCCTAAAATAAAAGGTAATATGCGAATTAGTTACTGTTATGACTAACTGGTGAAGATGTGATCCAACTCCAGATTAATGATCTAATTACACATTTCGAACCGACATTGCATCACTGAGACAAATTATCAAGTTTAATAGGAAATAAGGCCCGGTACGAACTGTCAAAGCAAAGCTTCTTATTATATTTCAATTACATGCTTCAGCTCTAAGTTAGGCATACTTATTGATCAAACTAACACAACCTCTCTTATTGAAGTTCTTTGTGTGAAATCTTGCATTTGTAATTAATCAATGAAACAATAAATTGCAGATTAAATGTCAACTTATAATTAAAGAATCTGAATATAAACAAATAACTCCTAACTGATGCTACATATAAGATATTAGAATAAGACTTTCAAATCAATTGCGTCCCTAAGCTAGCTGCTTATCATACTGCAGTAAAACACACAACACAATGGCAACACACTCACTCCAGTTTCATTTTATTTTCTAGAAATTATTTTTTTCCAACCAAAAACCTTCAGCGCTATACAGAGAGAAAAAGCTCTCAGGCTTTCACTTAACTAAATCGAGTTATCTAATTCTCCCTGAAAAGATGTAACTTTTAATCTCAGCTGTTATATTAATATAACATAAAAAATCTGACAGGCTTGAACTATCTTTCAGCAAAATTTATTTCATAGGTCTTTAGCCCTTTCTCGTGCCTTGCTTTTCTTGCTGAATTTCTAATTTGAGTTGGTATATACGGGAGTAATTGTTCTCTTGCCTATACATATCTTTTACGGCTTGCCATAGCTCAAAAGCCGTGTCGGAGAGGAGAAAAAGTTCTGAAATTGATGGCTCCATGGAATTTGTGAGCAAAGTTACAATTTTGTTATTGTGAGTTCGCCATTTCTTTGCTGCTTTTTTTTTCTGGTTCGGTCAGCAAATTTGAGTTTGTGGGTTCTGGCTTTTTGTTTTCTCCTGTGATGTATTCTTGCATCTCTCGACCGCTGAGCGCTCTCGATGCAGCCTTTGCCCATGTAAGATAATTCTTACCATTGAGCAAAGTATTGGTGAGCTTGGAGGAATTGGTAGCCTCGTGTTGCCCCTCTTGAGCCATCTTGCTCTTTGCTGATTTTTTTCGGTTATGGATTTTGTTGTGAATACCAGTTCACTGGTATTGAATGTTGTTTTTTCGCGGTCACAGAACTTGTCGCTCTGATACCATGTTATTTTTGAGAGATACAAAGCTGAGGAGAAACATGAATTTTTTTGTATTCTAAAACTTGTGTTTTTTACAGTGGAGATTTCTATCTATATATTACAATCTTGTTCCAACGGTTAGAAGTATTGTACCGTTGGTACCTATTCTAATTAATATCTATGTACCTATTTACACTTTTGCACATATACCCTTGATCTATGATGAAATTATATTCTGAGATCATTCTTCAACATAACCATCTGACCATCTCTATACGGAGAAGGTATATCTTCAGGCACTCTATTTGGCATCACCCACCTCCCATAAGAATTACACATTAATCCGCTGTTTGCTGTTTGGTGCCAACATGGTGGTATCCCGATTTCCTCCCGCAACATACCCGATGCCTTGTTTATCAATGCTACATCCCTTTTTGCCTCACATCTAAACCCTGATTTTGAGCTCATATATCCGTCCACTAGATGTAGATAAATTTCCAAGTTGTGGAATCCTGCAAAATCAATGCAGTTCTTCAAATAAGGAGATGTGTGTACATTGAGTCCGAGCTCTACACCGACATGTGTGTAAACCCATTCCAGCGTGCCAGTCACCTTCTCTACCATCTTAATCCCCTCGTTGAAGAGAATTCCTGGCATCTTAGGCACCACATCCTGTTTTATAACCATACGAAGAGCCTTTACCCCGAGCTCTTTCAGCCTATTGCCGAAGGCTTCATTACCGACCCTTGGTGCACCGAAGGATATTACACTGACCGGTACGCTAGGAAATGCTGATGCTGCTTCATAAGCATTTAGTAATGCAAGGGCCCCACCAAGACTGTGACCTGTGATGGTTATGCTCACCTTCTCTCCTTTTTCTTGGTAGAATCTGACCAGACGCTTAATCTCGCTCATGACTTGCTCTGATGCGCTTAACTTGTTGTACCTAGTGGTCTCACCTTTTGAAGTGTACAAGGAATGGAAACCATGCTCAACCTTTATGTCGGAGTCATCGTTTGATTCAATTGACTCAAGTTTCCCTTGGATGTCCTCCAACCATTCTGCGGGCCTAATAGTGCCACGCCAAGCAACGACTATGTCACGACAACCAATACGGCACGACTCCTCATCTCCACTGACTGCTACATAACCCATCCAATTGGAATCTCTGCTCCATGCCTCGGCATGAAGAGAGCGTTCAAGCCATCTAGGTAGATCCACATGAGACATTGCGTATAGATATTTTGTTACATCATAGCCATGCCTTAATAGCCCCATCTTTTCAAAAAGGCGATGACGGCCATACTGGCAGCTGCCACCATATTGGGAGAACGGGTTCGAATCAAAGGCATCGTAGGTTGATTGTGAAAATTCACCATACTTAAGGATCTCCCTGCGCAGCCATGGGTGGAGAGGGGAGAGGAGGTGAGACCAATCGGCAGACCCGTGTATCTCAGTACACAGGGAGGAGATATCTTCCTTTGGAGAATATGTCGGGGTGCGACGATCAAAGTTTTCTAGGGTTAAAGTGGGGTTGTTATTAACGCTGGCAGTGGTGGTTTCAGAATTTGTATGGTGTTTTGTGTTGAGGTGCAAAAGATTGGAGAGAGTGGCAGGAATGTTTATTGCCGAGCTCGATCGGTTGTGTGATTTTATTGCCGGCTCTTCAACAGTTGCTGTGATGCGGTATGTAGCTCGAGGAGCAAGCCGGGAGTGGGCAGCCGCTGGGAGATGGTGATGGTTGATTGTTGAATAAGATGATAATGCCATTTCTGCAGATTTTATTTCCAAAAGAGAGGTTAGAAAGTGTTGTCTTTCTTTGTTGTTGTTAATTGAATTGGTTGTTTGAGTGGTTGTATTGAGGGGAAAAGACGGAGAAGGGTTTGGTTTATATAAAGAGAGCTCCTTTCCTACTTGCATAGTTGCATTTATTTATTCAATTTCGAATGGCAATAGCGCTTTCTAGTTCCTACTTACATTTATTTATTCATTATCCAATGGCATCGTCTGTTGACTGAGATGCTATTCACATTTCATAAAGTCAGTCGCACGGAAGAAGATTAGAGGATACAATTCAAAAAGCTTGTTGTTGAATGATTCAATCAACTAGCTAAACCCCAAATTATAAGTGACGAAATTTAGTGGCAAAATATGTGGTAGTCCCCTGGATCGAGTCCCAAGTTGGCACCAACTGGATATGTGGTCCATATAAAAGCAATCAAGTGAAACTTATTTCGGCTGCAATAATTTCTACAACAAACTGCAATTTTTTGTTACTTTGAATATACCATTTTCACTTATTTACTTACTTTCTTATATATATATATATATATATATATATAAATATATATATATATTTTTGATGTAATTATAAGACGCCTTTTTGTTACTTTGAATATACATGCTTTAAGACTTAAGAAACTGGAAACTGGGTCAATGACTTGCTCCATGGAGATTTTCAAAGAAATCGCTACAGAAGACTCTTTAAGTGCATAATTGATGACTTGCTGGATTGTATTTAATTTGGTGAGAGTACACTGTTATTTTGTTTAGTAGCGAAATTTCTAATTGCCCAGATATATTTGGTCCTGGTCCAACTCTCATGCTAAAACAACGACCGAGATTTTTGCCATAAAAAGTCAAAAAAGATGTGGGATTAGAACTGGACTTTCAAAGTCAAACGACACGGTTTGGATCAAAAGAAGCGTCACAAGTATAAAGTTCTCTGCATCCCAGCAACTCAAATGAGTTTCTAATTAACTGTTAATCTATTTTTAGAAATTAAAGTCTATAACATTTCTAACTCTCACATCTCTCAAATTAATTTTAGAGTTTCTATTAAGTCACGTTAGCAACAAATTAAAAATCAGTAATAATTTGAGCCAATCATTTGACCAGTATAGAGTTTATAAACAGTTTCTAAATAAAAAACTCTCCCACACCTCTGAAATTAAATTAGAAACTGTCATGTCAAATTAGAAACTCTAATAGTATCAGAGATGTAGATGCTCTCAAAGTACAAATCAGAGATGTGATTACAGACGGGCGAAATTAGAAAATTTAGATTGAGCTGTTAGGATTTTACAAAGAGAACTGAATTATATAAATACTTCAAGAAATTATAAATAATAAAAATACTAATTTATATTTACGGGCCGCCCTTTTGACACTAATTAACCTAGATTCGACACTGATTACAGAAATTTGAATATCTTCCTTTTTAATTTGATCCTTCAGTACAACTAATCATACAAATTAAAAAAACAAAATTATAACATGACTAGCTAAAGAAGACCAACAGTGAGAGTTGATGGTACTAGTTCTACTATTAATTTTTGACATGCATGGCACATGATATGAGAACTGTAGTTTATTTATACAATTCTAATTATTATTTGCTAACTTTCAATTGAGATATATGTCTCATGTAACTCTATTGTTTAATGAAATGAGGACTTGATTCTTATTTTTTCTCAAAAAAAAAAAAAATTATTATTTGCTAAAACTACAAGGGATAGAGTCACTTTGACAATTGTTTGGATTAAAATAATATAATATTTTTTTTTCAGAGAAGAGATCTAGAAGCTAATTAAAGCTAGCAGTGTTATGTTCTTCAAGCAGAAAAAAAAAAAGACAATGCACTGACCCAGCAATTAGCAAATTTGGGAAGAAGTAAACAGTTTGATTAAAGTTTTACCTACCCTCTTTTTATGAATATGTAATATATAATGGGTTGCTTGTAAGAACTGATCAAACTACGCATAGAAGAAAGCCTACGGGCAGTTTACCAAAAAATAACAAATAAAAAAAAAGAAAAAACATTTATTTGAAAAAAAGACATTTTTATAAATAGTTATACTTTTAGACCGGATTCTGATAAATGTTATTTTGTGGTTGAAAATTAATGGGAGAAGAGAGTTCAAATGCCTCCATCATTTTTCTCTATTTTTAAAACATTAATAACTCAAAATTTAAATCCTAAATGTCAAAATAAAACCGTTAGATGTGATCTATGTTATTTTCTTTATGTGCTCATAAAAATTATCACATTTTGGTTTAGTTTTTATATGAATTAATAAGTTGAAAAATCAACGTCTAGAAATTATCCACATTAATACGTTCTTACAACCTATTGATGACAACCAAAACAAAGTTGAGATGTCATAATTTTTTACACGTGCATATATAAAATGATGTAGATCATATCCAAAGGTTTTATTTTGACTTTTAACTTTTAACTTTTGAGTTATTAAAGTTTGAGGAGGGTTCAAATGCCTCCATTTTTCATGCCTCCACTATGCCTCCATTTTTTACAACTTTAATAACTTAAAATTTAAAACTTAAAAGTCAAAATAAAACCGTTGGATATGATCTACATCATATTATCTATGCACGTGTAAAAAATTATCACATTTCAATTTGTTTTGGTTGTCATCAAGAGCTTTGTAAAAAACGTACTAATATGGATAATTTCTAGCCGTTGATTTTTCAACTTATTGATTCACATAAAAACAAAATCGAAATGTGATAATTTTTTATGAGCACATAGATAAAATGATGTAGATCATATCCAATGGTTTTATTTTGACTTTTAAGTTTTAAATTTTGAGTTATTAAAGTTTTTAAAAATGGAGGTATAGTGGAGGCATGAAAAATGGAGGCATTTGAACCCTCCTCTTAAAGTTTTTAAAAATGAAGACACCATAGAGGCACAAAAAATGAAGGCATTTGAACTCTCCTCTATTTCTTGTTATATTTTTATACAACTTTCAATTTTTTTTGTCGGGTGGAGGGTTACAGGAATCAGTTTGACCGTTAAAATTCTCAAAAGGAGAACTTGTATAAAAGAGGTTGCATGAAATTCTATTTCTTCGTAATTAGTACTCATCTGTTTAAAGTTTGGCCAGGCGTCAAAGTGATTTTTTTTTTTTAAATTGTAGGTGTGAAGCATTCATTTTTGAGATAAAGATTTATGTATAATCATTCAATTCTTTTAAGATAAAGAAAAAAGAAATATTTTCATCTGTAAAAGTATCTATAAAGGATTAAAAAAAAAGTATCTATAAAGGAAAAGATCAGCTTTTGATCTAGTGGCGAAGGATTGAAGCCTGACTTACTCGATAAAGCCCAAAACACACAACTTAAAGAAGCAAATATTGGCAAAATACAAGAGTAAAAGTCTCAGTTTTTCGCACTCACCTCTGTGGCAATGGCGAAAAGCACGAAGGCTATGAAGAAAACGGAACTGCTACAGTAATTCATCGCAACAGCGCCGCTACATATACAATCGAGCAAGACTGGCTTCAGATAGAGAAAACGATGATTTCATTTCCCGAAATCATAGATCTGTAGTTTATAGAACCGGGAAACCCCAGTGCTTGAGCTAAGATTCAATCTAGAAATCACGTTCTATCTGAGTTTCTCTTACAAAGAGGGAGGGATTTGAGATTCAAAAGGATAGTCAGACACTGCTGTTTTGTGAAAGAGTGAGAAAACGATGGAGAGGCGAAG
The DNA here is from genome assembly GCA_025461045.1 of Carex parvula. Lineage (NCBI taxonomy): Eukaryota > Viridiplantae > Streptophyta > Magnoliopsida > Poales > Cyperaceae > Carex > Carex parvula. The sequence continues at coordinate 564,140 of JAJGRW010001368.1, forward strand.
GACACGATGTGTGAAAGATCGAGATCGTATACTTAAAGCTCGAATGAGAATTCTATATGAACATTAAATAGAAGTTGGTAGGTTAAATATTTACATTTCTATCTCAAAAAATAAATAAATATTCATAAGAGACTCGTCACGGATTTCAAATTAACTTACAATCTCTTACACAAAAGAGCTTTTAGGCATTTAATCAAAGACTTGATTCTCTCTGTCTTCTTAAGCAAATTAGAAGATATATATGTATAGAAATGATGTGTTAATTAACGGTTGATGAGGATATAAGTCTCGGAAGGAAGCTGATGAAGATGAACACTTGCTGGACAGTACTTGGCCTCTCTCATGATGTTTAGTATTTGCTGTTTTTATATAGTACCTGTTTTGTATGTTGCGTTTTGTTCTGTTGCATTTTTTTAATACTTTGCTGAACTTGGTAATGAATTTTTGGGTTTGGCATTAGAGGTTTTGGGCCGAAATATTTATCTATAGCATATGGCTCAAACTCAATTAAAAGGATACATACCAAAATGCATGAATTTTAAATATATGCGGCCCGCTGGTTATCTAGCGAGTCATTTACATACTCAATTCTTTTACAAAGTCTAGAAATGGGCCCGCTGGACTATCCAACGGGTCCTGGACCCGTTGAATTATTTAGTGGACCGGATGTATTTGAAATTCCTGCAAAAATGAGCATATCTTTTTAATTTTTTTAATTGAGTTCGAGCCATATGCTATAGATAAAAATTTCGGGGCTGCTATTTTCTTTTCAGAAAAAAAGGTAGTATCAGAATTAAATCTTCTTAGAAAATGAACAGAAAACAAACACAGAAATGAATAGCGTTAGTTTAGTTTATTTTGTTATTTAATCGAACTACAAAATTAATTTCTATGCCAAAATTTTATTTACTTGAAAAAGCGTCGTGGGCCTGTCCCTACAAACGTTAACTGAAAATTAAAGGGTTGGAGAGTAGATTTTTTTAAAAGAGAGGTCGCAAGATCTAACAAATTATCTTTTAAAAAAAAAAAAAAAAAATTAAAGATAGGCTAGAGAGGGTGGGTCCGTGTCCTTTGTTTTTTCGTAGACTAAAACGAGCAGATAAGCGTATTCAGATTGTGTGACTTAACAATGAACATATTTCAATGTGAAAGAACTTAGTTCTATTAAAATGTGAAAGAACATCATTTTGATTTATTATATTTGGGTCCGGAACCTGTCCGAAGTCATTTGGACAGGATTCCTCTCCAAAGCGTCTCTCGGCCGCACGATTCAAATTAATCAAATCAATACTAACAGAGGTGCTTTTAAAGTTAGCCTTTTTTCCGTTAAGCAAAAAAAAAAAAAACACTAAATTCCTTCAAAAGTTTCAATATTACGTTTTATCCCTCTAAAATCAATAATTACATATTTATCCTTGAAAATTGTAGAAACTCACATATTTGTTCAATCTAACTCTATAACACATCAAATACCTCCAAAAATAATTAAATAATATTTTTTAAAACTTTAAAATTAATTTTATAATATTAATTAATAATATATTGACCATTATGCCCCTTCTTTTCCGTCTTTTTAGTCTGCCTGAGTTCTTTTCTCTCTAAGACGTCAAACCTCCTGCCTCTCTCTCCAAACAAAGATGAAAAAATTAAAACAGCGAGGGGCGAAATAAATTTATGAGAGGAGAGGCGACGAGGGAAGATGGGGAGAAATCTGTGATTTGGAACGTTTGGAGAGAGAGGCGGGAGGTTTGGTGTCTTAAAGAGAAGAAAACTCAGACAGACTAAAGAGACAAATGGCATAATAGTCAATATATTCTTAATTAATATTGTAAAATAAATTTTTAATTTAAAAAAAATATTATTTAATTATTTTTGTAGATATTTGATATGTTATAGAGTTAGATCGAACAAATATATAAGTTTGTACAATTTTCAAAGATAAATATGTAATTATTGATTTTGGAGGGATAAATACATAATATTGAAACTTTCAGGGGATATACATGAAATTTTCCCTTATATTTATGTATATTTTATGGATACTGCCAAAATGTACTATAACAAGTTCAGCATATATAGTAGATGTTCCGAGTAACAAAAGAAACTCTGCATTGTTAAAATATACTAACAAAATTTTAGTTCTTTCTCTGAAAGAAAAGATTGTAAACAGTTTAAAAACTTTAATGTATGGTGATATGGCAGACATAATATAAAAAGAGTCAATCTTCTCAAAAAGTACACAAGTGAAGGAAAAATATATCAAATAATATATATAGGTATTAATTATGAATATAACATATTTCACCAAGGAATTAATAACAAAATATATGAGATTCAGAATTTAAATTAAACAATAACTATTAATTAAAGTGCAACAGCAAGAACTCTGATGATAACAAGCCCCACTACTAAACTAAAAACAATAACAAAATGTGCTCTTGTGCTATACTCTAAAAGCACAAGAAAAACAACGAGCCAGAATTAATGCCTCACCTATATGAAAACAACAAAAGCATCAAGATGCTGATAACTGAAATTGAGCAGGCAAACTTCACAGTATAGGATTTCCTTCATGACCTAATTAAGCATTGTAGTTTACAAGTCAAAAACAGTGGTTGAGTTGATAATTTGGGCACATCAAGAATCAATAAATTTAGATCTTTTATTTGAAATTTCTACATTAACTCTAATGCTATAGTACATTCGTGTAGCATATGTACGTAGTTCGAAGGTTGGCAAGAAGCTTTGTCTGTGGCTAAAATACTGTTGATGAATAGCGGTTTTAGATGGTTGTAAAAAGGTTGGAACTGGGGCTATTGAAAGCTTGCCAGTGGTTAAAATACTGTTAATGAACAGTGGCTTTAGCTGGTTGTAAAAAGATGGGAACAGAGGCTAGCAATTTGTAGGAATTGTAGGAATGGGTGATAAGGCAGATGAGATAATGTAATTAATTTATGTTCTGTTCAAACTGATAGCCACTAGCAGGATTTTAAAAAAAAAAAAAAAGTTGATAATTTGAGATGGATAGAGAGACCGACAAAGAAAAAAATCAGGAAAAAATAAATAAAAGGAAAACTCATTCGTTTATAAATTGAATTATTAAAAACAATAAAATCTCGAAGAAAAATAAACGATAATATTACATTGACAGAAACTCCTCGTCCTAAGCAAACACTTGCAAGTTCTGATTCTTCAACGAAAAACCCACAGCAGTCAACTCATAATCCAGCAGGCACCCAACCTTGATAAGCTCCGCAACCGCAAGTGAATCCCCCAGATCAGCCCTCTCAAACAACAAACCTTTGGATATCTCGTCAGAGATCGATGTAGGTTGCATACTTGATCCTTCCCTCCATTCCCTGCAACTGATCAACCTGTCGCATAATTAAACAGCCTAGACTCATTCCTCTCGCAGCGAAACATGCGGGTCGTCTTGGCCTCCAATTGCCTACCTCCAGAAAGTGCTATCTTGTACTTCATATTCACTGGTTCGTCAGCCTCTATGATTGTGAGATTAAGAAGGGACTCAACCATCTCATGCCTCTTAGCAGCACAGATATCAAGACAATGGTTTGATAGAAATGCAATAATTATTCTAAGTAGCCCTTCTTTTGCCAAATTCTTGTTCCAATGGAGTCCGAATCTGCTGCGATTCCGAGATGGATCGCAGGATTCTAAAATTCTGAGATCAACGGTTCAAACTTTCCGTGAATGGATCTCGAAAACGTTCTTGAAAAAGTAAATTTTTATGCACGCATCTCAAGAAAGACCAACAGTTGAGATGGGATCGCAGGTCCTGTGATTCCCCGAGAATCACAGCAGATTTATTTTCGTTCCAATGCTCTAATTTTTCTAAGTAGCCTCTTAAAAGCACAGATATCAAGACAAGAGAAGTAATGGATGAAATTAAATAAAAATATTTATAAATCATGATTTAATTGATAATTGCCTGCTTGTCTCATACAATGCATTATATAGAGTTAAATAGCAAAATAGAAATAAATAGACAAGATCCATCATTGATTCTTTATTGTTTAGATATGTGGATCAAACTTGATGTAATTTGAAAACTTATTGATCAAAGTATAACAGTGTAATTTTATGAACACTTAATTTCTGACCAAACACATTAATCAAGTGTTCATAAAATTACATTGTTATGGAGATTTTGTTTCAATCTATAACAAAAATTTAATTAACTATTGTGTTCATTTCAAGATTTTTATAAATCTCATGCAGATCTAAAATGTCGATTCTCCGATCCTAAGATTTGTAATTTAATTGAGGGCATGTTGACTCGACACCAAAATTTATCATGAGAACAATTGCAGGAATATCAAAAACACAAAAAAAGGCAATGCTAGAAAGTGCTCTTCTCTTATTTAAAAGAAAACATGAGTGAGGCTATGATATATGAGGAGGGTTCAAATGCCTCCATTTTTCATGCCTCCACCATGCCTCCATTTTTAAAAACTTTAATAACTCAAAATTTAAAACTTAAAAATCAAAATAAAACCGTTGGATATGATCTAAATTATTTTATCTATGCACGTGTAAAAATTTATGACATTTCAATTTTGTTTTGGTTGTCATCAAGAACTTGTAAAAAAACATACTAATGTGGATAATTTCTAGACGTTGATTTTTCAACTTATTGATTCACATAAAAACAAAATCAAAATGTGATAATTTTTTATGAGCACATAGATAAAATGATGTAGATCATATCCAACGGTTTTATTTTGACTTTTAAGTTTTAAATTTTGAGTTATTAAAGTTTTTAAAAATGGAGGCATGATGGAGGCATGAAAAATGGAGGCATTTGAACCCTCCTCATGATATATTATACTATGCATAACTTTTATTGCTATTATAGTTTTTGTTTTCAACACGTTAATGCTCTATTCGATCGAGCTTTCTACAAAACTATGGTAAATATAAACCCTTATTTCTCTCTCTGTTTTTTTTTTTTTTTGTTTGCCATGATATGAGAAGACTAATTTTTTTTGAAGTAAACTAATAAAGAGCAGTTTCGTGTGCAACATGGTTTAGAGTGCGTATCCTCTGAGATTTCTCATATTTTGCTTGACCGATGTGTCGCATGCCTATTCGGGGATAGGGCGGGAGGGGCAGCAGTATCATGCTTTGAGATCCGTGCAAAACATATTTGAATGATTGAGATTTTTCGAAAAGTCACGCAAAATATGAGATATCTCAGAGGATGCGAATTCTCTGATTTATAAGTTTATGTATTTGCATACGAGGCTCATCACCTCAAGCCGTTGATCACTTTAGAAACAAAAAAAGAGAAGAAAGTGAGAGAAAAATAGAGGCATGTTTTCCGGCGGTAACATATTTTTAAAGTTTTTTTCAAAAAAAGAAAAAAAAATATAAGGTAACAAAATTTTTAAAGAATGAAGATAAAATTATAATAAGACATTGTATGAAAAGACTCGCACATAAATTTAGACGAGAATCATACAAATTTCAGTCTAGATGTTTACAAAACTACAAAAGTTGTGTGATTTTGTTTGATTTTCACTGCTTCCACAATAAATTACCGTAATTGTTAGAAAATCGAACAATACATGAATTTGCTACGACGAAAGCATGTAAAATGTTCTAAATATCAAACACGACATTTCGGATGCTATCCGTGTCCGCTGTGGATTTTAATTCCAGATGTTGTTAATACAACGGACACAGACAATATCCGAAATGTCGTGTCTTTTATTAATATATTTCAGTGGAGTGGGACCCAGGAAGAACAATCTGGTTCCTATCTACTTTCCCATTGATTTATCAGACATTCATCAGATCGGTAGATCTGTCCGGTCGATTTCAAAATTTTCAAACCCATCTCGTCTGGCCGCCCATTCTTTCCTACCGTTACCCTTCTTCTCTCTTTCTTCTCTCATCCCTCATGGTGAAAATCAGAACCTAGGTTCCAAATTAGGGTTTTGGAATTCACCCTTCTCGAAGTGTCGTACGAATCGAGAGAAATGTCGACGCTAGAGAAGCTCTTCATGCATGTCTTCGATCGAAAACAGTGGATCAGCGGGCAGCTGAGGCAGCAAGTCGATTCATACGAGGAGTCTCTCGCTTGTAACCTGGCCGCGAGTGGCCGCGAACTTCCGTCATGGCTGTTTCATGACGGCACGGAATCTAGATCTGACGCGCCCGTGCCCGATTACTCCAATCGCACAGGTTCATTTAGGATTTAATGGGTCACTAGTTTCTGTAATTTTTGGATCAAGTTTTGTTGCCTAAAACCCTAATTGAAAACTTAATTATGAGGTATTCGTGGGAAATCCACCTGTTACTTTCAATTTTGCAATTCTCAACTGGGCTAGGGTCTTTATGTCTTTTTCCAATTGGGCTCATAGTCTTGAAACTTCTTGACTGAATAAGATGTTTAAATGAAGCTCTTCACTGATTACAATTTGCGGATTACAGGTCCTTTGTATATATATGCTGCCATGCTTTTCAAATCAGATTATTATATAAGATGAACAGACCGTTTGAGTGAACTTACCATTAGATTTGATTCACAGCATCATGTTTTTGCAATAACTGCCTCACTTGAGTTTTAATTATTTCCAAATGATCTTTTAGCAAATAAACATAATATAATCAGTTAGTCTCAAATTTTTTTCGCTGAACTAGCAACTTTGTTCTAACTACTATGTTAGGATTTATCTTCTCTTCTCAATGAATCTACAACTTATAATACATTATTCTTAAATTGCAGAGTTAAACAGGAAGCAAATAATCACGGATCTATTATATCCACCAAGCCGAGAAACTCCCATCCCCTCATACAAGCCTACCCAATCCTTTCTAGACAGTCACTTAACTGGTATTTGTTTCTCAGATAATTATATCCAAAACCTCCAAATAAATGAAGAAATACCCAGTACCAGTCCAAAGAAGTGTAATAAGGAGCAATCTCAGATACAGTCTGACATGACCAATATTGGTGCCCTTTCAACTATTCAAAGGTCCAGATCGAGGCAAAAGGATATAAAGAAGCGATCCAGTGTGAAAAGAGCTCCAGTTGACACCACCTCCTCTTTTAGGCAGATTGACAACAACAAAGCTGAGATCCTTGACAAAGAGCTAATTGAAACCTCAAATCATTGTAGAATGGAAGATGGTAAAGAGAGGAAGCGAGGAGAGACAGAGAGTTCGGCTTGCCAAATAATGAACGCAGACTTGACTGAAACCTTGGGTTGTGTAGAAACTGCTGTTGTCAGGCCCAAAGGCCTTACTTCTGATGTAGCACTAACTGTTTCAAGGGATAACCTCGATTCTGTAACAGAAAAGCACAGTGAAACGATGAACCAAAGATCCCAATTTCATTCAGAGAAAGATCTCTCATCTCCTGTTGGTGAATCTTGTAGAATAAGAGATAATGAAAAGAGTAAAGAAGTGGAGGCACTTAAAAGTTCAACATCTCATTTAATCATCCCAGTACTGACTGAAACCTTGAATCCTGTAGAAACTAGTGCATTTGATAGCAACCTACATTCTGTAGTAGAAAACCATGATGAAACAAGGGATGGTAGCCCCGGTTCTGTGTTGGAGGGTAAATCCTGGTATCCAAATGGTGAATATTCTGGAATGAGGGATGGTGAAGAGAGGATTGAAGGTGCTGAGACACTGGTCAAGGTGCTGTCTCCTGAGATAACTGCCCAAGGGTTGACTTGCACCCCAAATAGCATGGTAAAAGATGCTGTCAAGTTGAAAAGACCTAGCTTTGATGAACCAAGAGATAGACTCAGTGTTGTATTAGACTCTCTCTCTCCTAAAAGACTTGGTCAGAGTGGTCCGAGAGAGACAGACGCTGGGCTTCATGCACACAACTCTCTGTTACCAGACAGGGTTAGAGGTGATGAAGACAGAAATGAGGAGATAACTGCTCTGGTTAACGGTTCGGCTCCTGACATTTTGAACACAGATCAGAATGAATCCCCACATTGCATGGACAATGATGAAGTCCAAGACACACACTCTCCACCCATAGATGGTTCACAACAAATGATTAAACCAAGTGTTGGCAAGAGTAGTGATGTGAGAGTGGTGGAGGAGGCATTTTATGCACGTGACTCTTATTCACCAATCGGTGATGTAACTGGAGGTAATAATGAGTCAACAGAAGTGAATGAGCCTATGGTAAGTCGAATAGATATCTCAGATAGCCTGCTTTTATCTCAAACAATGGAAGTTGTAGGAGAGGAGGTTCGGGATTTATCAGACAATAACAAACACTCGCTAACAAGTAGCTTTCATGAGGCTTCTAATCAAAGTTCTCTTTCAGGAGGTACTTTTGACTCTTGCCGATCTCGTTTAACAACTCCTGACAATATTGTCGGTCATTTGGCAGAAAATCCTAAATCTGTCGACACCAACCTGAAATCTTTCAGCATAAGCCCTAAATCTCAAGGAGAGGGAAGCTCGGTAAAGAGTGGTGAAGGAATTAAGCATTTATCAAGGGGGGGTCGGTACTTCTTGCAAAGCCCGGCAAGACAAGAAAAGAGCAATGCATCTGCTTTGCATGATGGAATTGTGGCATTAGGCAGTCATAAGAGTTCAGGGAAGGTACAATACCATGTCAATGTTAACTCGTGGCCTAAAAAAAGAAAGATGGAGGTCTCTTCCAATTTTTCCTTGGCAACTTCTCCGAGACCAAGAAAGAGACTGGCGCTCCCAGAGGTACAAGACTTTTCTTTACCTGAGTATTTTTTATGTGGTTATCAGAATGGAACAGAAGTCGTGCGAATTACCCAGATATAGAAACCACTTTTCCTTAAAAAATGTAACAAACAAACAAGAAAGAAAAAAAAAATGCAATATAGCTTTTTGATCTTGCTAAAGCATATCAATAGTTGGTTATGAATTGGGTGTGATGACTCGATATCAATTGGTAAAATAAAGAAAGATTTCTTTAGTTGTTGGTTATAACAGATTACAGTGTCGCTTTCTTTTTTATCTTGCTAAAGCATCTTTTTGATCTTACTAAAGATTTCTTTAGTTATTGGTTAAAATAAAGAAAGATTTCTTTAGTTATGGTATGTCTTGCTAAAGCATCATTTGAATTTCAGGTTAGCTATTGTCTTAAGGAAGAAGACGAACCCGAAACAAGTGTGTTGGTCCTAGAAGAATACAACAGGGTTCCATCCATGAGCAGTTCTTCAGCTGATAATGGGAAGGCATCAAAGTCCCCAACTGAGCCCAATATTGGCTCTCCGACTTACGATGCCAATCATTTCTCCATTAGTCCAAAGGAGGGTGATATGTCCAATACTTTAAAATATGTGCCTGAAATTGATGCCCTTATTCCACAGGAGGATGATTTGGCCAATAGTTCAAACTATGTGCATGGAATTGATGTGTATACCTCATCGAAATATGATGGTGGCTCTTTCATAGAACAAGAAGATAGTAGACCAGAACTGGAAGCCTTTACCATCGGTACTTCCTCAGATTCTGAGGGTGAAACCAGAAACATACCTGATACCATCCCACTTCAAATGGAGAGAGCTTCTCTCGCAGAGCAGCTGTCCTCCAGTCTCAGCAACTTGGCCACACCTGGCACCTGCTTCTCGGCAAAATATGAGCTCGATCCTTTTCCGAACATGTACAAGTCACTATCTACTGGCCATTTTGATTTCATGAAAACAGGCGAGGCATTATCTGTATCTGTTAATGATAGAAAACAACTTAGTGCAAGTGCCACCTCTATTCCATATCAGTCTGGTCCATTTGGGTATCCTGGGTTTACAATGGGCTTTTCCACTTCAGGAAAGTCTGGTAAGGGCAGGCCTGCCTCGACCACACCAGGCGACAAAGTTGGCTACAGAAGGGGTATACCTCCCTTGACCCCTCCAGCCCAGAAATATAGCCACGGGAAGCTCTCAGAGATAAATGAATCTGAAAATGGAAGTGGAAAAGGAAGCGGCATCAGAAGTTCTAGAAAGACACCACTCTATCCTGATAATACATGCTTCAGGATAGATGAAGATGCTGCAGAGGATGATGTTCCAAACGACACTGATACACTGGACCCACGGGATTTATCAGCAGTACTAGTGGGAAGCACATGCTTCAGGATAGACGAAGATTCTACAGAGGATGATGTCCCACCTGACACTGATACACTGGACCCACGGGATTTATCAGCAATACTAGAGGAAAACACGCTCCCATCGGTGAATGATTCACAGAACCTTCTTGAAGATGACGACCGAAATTACCAGAACACTCTTCGAGACATAACAGCTGTTTCTGAAAACACAGAGATAGGTGCTGCTATTCCTGAGGACTTCTCAAAAGGGGGTGGTTTTACTGGTAAGAAAGCCAAACAAAGTGTTGCTTCTTTGAATAAGAGAGAGTTAGGCCGAAAGGCATCTGGATCAATGCAGAGTGGGTTGGCCACTGAGGAGGCAATCCGGAAAGGACGAGAAAAAAGCATGGGAACGGTCTCCTCCAAACCCAGCAATATTGTTGTTACATCATTTGTCCCGCTTGTCAAGCAGAAGCAGCAACCAGTTGCTAGTAAGTGGTTTTTATTGTAGTTATCATATTATATTATTGTTCTGCTGTTACATTGTAACACTCAAGATGCACAAAAAAAGAAAATATCTGGTGTGGGCAACCAGTACACTCTAGCTGTAACAAAATAGGATAGACCTGTAACAGTACACTCTAGCTGGTACTGGCACGTACCACATAGTGATGGTACCTAACACTGATAGGTATCTCTACAGAAAGGGTTGTATTAAGAAATGTATGCTCCAAAGTATCATAAGATTTAACAATGTAATGGTCCGCAAAGTCCTTGAAGTAAGGATTTGCATTTGTCTGGTCAATTATATAAAGATTGTTTTGGGGTAATTGTAGAGAAGAGAGAAGTAAGAATTCCAGCACTGGAGGCTGCAGAAGCAAATAAAAGACTAGAAGAGAAGAAAAGAAATGAGCGTGAGCTGCAGAAGGCAGCAATGAAGGCTGAGAGGGAAAAACTGAACCAGGAAAAAGTTCTCAAGAAGAAGCTAGTGGAAGAGCAGAAAAAAAAGGAAGCTGGCATGGCAGTCAAAAAGCGACAGAGGGAGGAGAGAGACAAGAAAGAGAAGGACAAGGACAAGGAAAAGAAGCGCAAGTGCACCGAGATAGATCGTCAGACTCAGAGGGAAGAACAAACCAAGAAAGAACCACCGAAGAGAGCTCGTGTTGTCAGAGAGGAGAAAGAAGTGCAGTGCAATGTTATTGTAAGTCTACATCTTTTATTATGTAATTTTTTTTGCGCTTGTCTCTGTTTGTTGGTTTATGATGAAAGACCTTTTGCTGCACCTTTTCTTGTTGTCTGTAACAGGGAAATGCCTATTCATGGAAACATCTGTATAGCCTGTTAATGGAATTACATTAGGAACATGTCTTTTTAGAAAATTCTTCTACAGGGAACACAAATTAAACACATAACTGCTTACGCAATAATTTATAATTAACGCAACATGGTTAAAGCTCCTTGTGAATAGACTGAGCCCGTTTTGGAACAAGACTTGTGTGTTTAATTGATTGCACTTTTGCAGATTGTTCTCGGATTGATTTATATGATTTCAAATTGATAATAGGATGAAAAAGAACAGTCAAAAAGGGAAGAATGTGGGAAAGAAGATGCTTTTGTCAGGCCCAGAGAAACAGGTTCCTCAATTATCATTATTGATGACCTAGTAGAGGTTCCAGAATTGCCTAGAGTGGTTGAGAAGGTAAGATGAGCTCGATGAATTACTATTATTGGTTGATGTTGGAATTTAAGATTTACCTTTCCTATTTCAAAATTGCAATTATTCTCTAACAGGATCCTTTACTCAGAGTCTCATACTAGTACCAGTAGAACCTCCTGGTTTGATTTGGGGTAATATGTCAAAAAGAACTTGCAAAGGACTTGAAAGAAAATGAAGAAGTATTGGATCCTACTGCTGTAGTTCTGGTACTTCAATATTCTTGAGATTTTCAGAAACTATCTAAGAAGAAACTTGAGCTTTCAGAAACCAAGGAAAAAAATGTCGTTTTGATAATATTGAATGTTGTTCACAACAACTCTAACATCTAATGTTTTTCCAGTCATATGAAATGTCCCCATACAAGGACTCTGATGCAGAAGGTGATGATGGCCTTGATGCAGAAGAAGATCAGATCAGGCGCAAGAAGTACATCCCTTCATGGGCACGGTAATTTTCTTCACCGTCTTGTTTGCTTGCCTAGACATTTTTCTTTTCCAGGCTGTGAGAATTATTTATTTTCAATATATGCCCCTGAAACTAGACTATGGTAAGCTATGTACCTTGGTACTTTTTGCTAATCTTTTTATAAATAAATTGTTTTATGTATTAATTTATTCATATTTTAGCGTCATTAGTATTTTTGAATAAAGATTTCTTGTACTGAATAAAGTGTTATCCCTGGCTTGTCAATGCAGGAAAGAATTTTTAGAAGATTATTTGCACTCAAGAAAGTTTATGAACCCAGAAATGATATTTTCCTGCAAGTGCTCTTTTGACATGAGCAAAGGTAAGCTTATCTATCATCTAACTTTTGCAATATTACGAGATGTTTCTGTTGAAAAGCAGAAATCTGTGCAAAATTAAAGTCTTGTATTTATTGCCTCCCTTTCTTTTTCAGTTCTGAAGCCCCGTAACCAAAAGCAGCACTTCTGATTTGACCAATTTCCATTCCCAATTTGTTTTCTGGAAATTCTGATAAACAAGTTTGTACTATAGATTACGTGTAGTGTTACCTCAATGGACGTTGTGGTTCTGTGATTTGAGGAGATTGGTTGAAGGTGCATGAGGTGTGTTAGTTTACTGGTGTTTAGTTGTGCATAAGCTTAGCTTAATTTCATTTGAATTTGTCACCAGTTTGGTGAATCTTGGGTTACGTAATACTCACTGATTTGTTTCCATGTCAATTAAATGACATGAGTTGGCTGATGGTGTCCTATTGTCCTGAGTTGATTTCAGTCCTTTTTAATTCTGTACCAGTAAATATCCTTAAACAGTTGAACGCTTTTTAATTTTACATTCTACGAAAGATACAATTCGTTATCAAGACATTGTGTGTATCACAACATGTCAAACATGTTAAACATTATGATCAGTCCAAGCATCATAGCGTCATAATTATATACTAGTATTATGTCTGTGTGTTACAACGGGATATATTGTAAGATAAAAAAAATTCATACAAAATGACATATTTTTTTTATAAAAAATAAACTAATGATAAAAATAATTATTTAACAATATTTATGAATGATAATAAAATAGATTGGAAAGAAATAAAGACATGATCAATCAATTATCAATCAATTCAAAAATTCTTAAATAATATTTATAAAATGAAAAAGAAATCTGGACCAATCAGGAAATTGAGTGTCTAACAATTAAATAAGGGGGTTTAGGAAAGTTTTTGATAAAAATGAGGAAAGAGAAGGAAGCGTAGATTTTGTGAGATAGAGAGCATTGTAGTGAAAAAAACATAAACCAGAGAGAGAGAAGAGGGAGAGAGGAAGAGAGAGAGAGAGGAGAGAGATATCTGAGACAACAGAGACTATGGCCGAGACTGGAGAATGGCAGACGGTTACCCGCAGGCGGCGCTTCCCCTCCCACTGGCGTCCCGGCCCCGTGCTTAACCCGGCAATTCTGTTACCCTGCACCAAGACCTACATTCCCTACCAAACCAAACCGACATACGCGCAAATAGTCGCCAAGACAACCCCTCTAGCTAATCGGCAAACTCCCACTTCTGTATCCCCTTCCTCCTCCCCGCCATCTTCGCCTACCCCTCCTTCTTCACCAGAACCAACCCGATACTACATTTCACCCCATAGCCCAGACCGCTTACGGTTCCCCCTATCGCCGAGATATCCCGAATGGAAAGATCGCTGCTTCAACTGTTGTCGTAAGGGCCACAGGGTCTCCCAGTGCCGTAACCCCACCAAATGCGGCAAATGCTGGAGCTCGGGCCACACGGGCAACAAGTGCAAGGCGGCCATGCTAAACCGGGCAGCGGCACCATTCTACCTGACCAAGGACCACCAGGGCGAACCTTCTTTTGCTGATCTATTAAAAAACCCTAAACCACTTAACCCATACCCCATGCCTGAAAATAGGCCGCACAAAACTGATGTGTTACGTTG
>JAJGRW010001368.1:581337-820104 GCA_025461045.1 Carex parvula
CCTCGCCTCTGAATGACACAGAGGAGGTACAGTGGCTGAAATAATGAAATTTACTGTTCAGTTGTTCAAGACTAAAGTACGGGAATAGATTTTGCCGCTTTCTTAGAGAAAACAAAATACTGTTTTTCGATTTCAATAATTCAAAATTATTGAGTTTTTTATTAAGATATGTGAATAAAAATTTTAAAAGTTGAAATTGAAAAAAAGTGTTTCTACTTTTCTCTTTAAAAAAAAAAGGCAGCATGAGTCGGATATACGCGTGGCCTTACATAACTCGCAAAACAGGAACAAGTGCCTAGCTCGCTGGCTAGCTACTGATAACAGTTCTCTGTGAATGAAAATTTGGCAGGTTTCCGCGTGCTTATAAATTGCTTCGTTGCACACTTGCACTACCTGGGCTCTGAACTTCTGATGATGCTCATTTGTTAGAATAAATATTGCCTCATTTTTTAAAGCATTATAAATTACTTTGGAACAAAAAAATTCTATAATGATACATTTTGCTCGTCTAGTTTGCAACAAAACTATCAACTATGATATATTTTAATTTTTGATCAGTACTCAATTTTTTTACTTTTTAGACGCGTTATTCAATGAACAACACAGACAGAGCAACCAATAATACTTTATTAAGCCTTAGAGAATCCACACATAAGTGGTAGCTTCAAAATCTGTACCGACAGTAACTCGACTACGTGGCCGATCTCCGTCCTCCCGTTTCCATAAACAAAAAGGTCCGAGACTACGTGGCCGATTCGTCATATATAATATCATTACAAAGTCACAATCAAAAGAAAAATAATAATTACAAATAGCTTGAGTGCGAAATTTAGTGTAATTCCTACCTTTTTTTTGAATTCCTAGACAGATGACTAAAATAGTTGTAATTGTAAGGTATTAGAATAATTTTTAAATTGCACAGGACACTCCAACTTTTATAGACAAAAAAACTATTCATGGAGATCCTGTAACCTTTCTCTATTTAGAAAATATTCAAATAAAAAATTTGAAAATGCATGCAGAAGTTCTATATTTAAAAGTTCATAATATTTCTCCAGTAAGAAAGGTATGTATGGTGGCATACAATGATGCATGTTTTCTTGCCAGCTTTGCGGACAGGGAGGCTGTGGGCCCGAGGCCCTGTGGGGCAAATCTTCAAGTTCAAGTTAATATTATATTAATCCTGGTTTATATAGTAAGAATAAGAAAGAAAAAGCAGATACCGTGGAAAGTGGAAACCGTTGCTATCACAACGGCTAAGTCGATGTAAAAAGGTCGAGTCACAAGCTGGCTTTTGTCGGCATGTAAAACGGTCGAGCCACGTGTTACCAAAAATGAGGATTCATCTTACCTGAGTTACCTCAAATTTTGGGTTTAGATCTAAACTGTCCAATCTGCTTAAGCACGGGTATTAAAGGTGTCCCGAGCATTTCCCTCTGGCCGGATTGGTCCCGATTTTAATCGAACGGTTGGAATATAACCTCAAAATTCGAGCTACTTTAGAGAATATGTACTAATAAATGAGAAGGCCGAAGACTCTTACATTATTACCGTAGTCCAAACTTGGAGCGAGTCATTTTGTATCTATCGCTTCATTCACTACATGTGAAGATTTCACATGAATTACCGGAGAGGATATTGAAACGGTCGCTTGATCTGGGCCCCAAGATAGCTTGTGCCACCCTGTATCTGGGCAAAAGGCAAAAGGCAAGTCGTAGGACAAGAATGCCACTAGCCCACTATTGTTGATCTTTTCACAATGACGAAAACACCCTCAGACAACATGGGTCGGCACACCGTGTTCGGAGAGGGACATGGGATCGATTCTGCTTGGGGGCAGAATTGGAGCCTACGGGCTATACTAAAAAAAAGAAAAAGATAACGGGTGCGGATTTTACCACATACTGCTTTTCAGGTTTGTTTCTATGAAGCTGGCGAACAAGTGTAGAAAACAAAAATGGCAGCAACTGCCAACATCACTAAAAAATAAGGTGTAGAATGGCAGCAACTGCCAATATAAATGGACACCAAATTAATTTAAACATGAGCAGATATACAAAAATATACTAAATATATTTTTGATAAAATATTTATGCATAATGTTTTTGTGCATGGTTAATTTAGATAAATAAATTTATGTGCATGTATAAGACAATTAGAGATTATCAATTTAGTGATTTCGAATCTTAAATATGATCTAAAGTGATTAAAATATTAATTGACATAACAATGAACTGTAAATGCAGCCTAGTATAATTTTATGCACTAAATTCTAATTTTTTTATTATTTTATGCATGAATAACAAAAAACTACAGAAGGCATTTGTCATACTGGTGATTTTTAGATACAAAATACTGCACAAATTGATTAATTTAACAATAACATACAAACATATAGCACTATAAATACTTTTAGGAAGAACTTGTGATATATTATGTATTTGTTTGATTTAGCACTAATATAAAATTAATCTTAATAAAATCTGTACTCCTAAATCTTAATTAGTCTAAATTTCAAATTGAATTCGACAACACATAATTAAGTCAACCAGAAATGAATTAAAAAAATCTAGAGTGAGGCTATGGTGCTATGCATAGCACGGATGGGGTCCGTGCTATGGCAAAAAATTTGACTTTTTAAAATCCTAATGGTCGATCTAACCATTCAATGTGATAACCATATGAATATGTACTTGCAAACTAAATTTTATATGAGGAGGTTCAAATGCCTCCATTTTTCATGCCTCCACCATGCCTCCATTTTTAAAAACTTTAATAACTCAAAATTTAAAACTTAAAAGTCAAAATAAAACCGTTGGATATAATCTACATCATTTTATCTATGTGCTCATAAAAATTTATCACATTTTGATTTTGTTTTTATGTGAATCAATAAGTTGAAAAATCAACGTCTAGAAATTATCCACATTAATACGTTTTTACAAGCTCTTGATCACCAAAACAAAATTGAAATGTCATAATTTTTTACACGTGCATAGATAAAATGATTTAGATTATATCCAACGGTTTTATTTTGATTTTTAAGTTTTAAATTTGAGTTATTAAAGTTTTAAAAAATGGAGGCATGGTTGGAGGCATGAAAAATGGAGGCATTTGAACCCTCCTCATTTTATATTTTTTCAAATTGTTTTACTATTTTTTTAGATATGTAGAATTTTGATGGTCCAGAATTTTCAGAAAACACTGATTTTTCTACCTACTAAAAAAAATAGTACAAAAATTCGAAAAAAATATAAAATTTAGTTTGCAAGTACATATTCATATGGTTTATCACATTGAACGGTTGGATCGACCATTAGGATTTTAAAAAGTCAAATTTTTTGCCGTAGCACGGACCCCATCCGTGCTATGCATAGCACCATAGCCTACCCAAAATCTAAATATACACCGACCCATTTAACTATCGGATATATTTGAAATTGGATTGGGTTGGAAATTGATAATCCTAATGAAGATTAAATTAAACAAAGTTTGGATTTTTGAGATTCATTAACATTTCCTTCCGATTTCGATCAGCAAAATTCAAAATTTTAGTGAGACATCTATGGCAAATTGGCAATCATTTGAATATTTATGACCAACGAAAATAAAAAAATTAATTAAAAATCATCAGGAATTCAGGATCATAGAATCAATCGGACAGCTCTTGATTCAAAATCAACTAAGCTGTTATAATCTCCGAAGTCCCAATAACGGCCGGCGGTTATGGACCAAAAACCATCATTAAAACAATAAAAAAGAAAGGAGGGGCACTATTGTCATTCCATAAGAAAAAAAAATCAGAAGACCTGTTACTCGAAAAGGGTACTCTCGTCTTTTGAAAAATATCCCCTTGCCTCTCCTTTGCGTCTATCCTCTATGCTTTTCTGTTTCAGGTTTCCATCTGAAGCGCCTACACAAAGCATCCAATTCTCACTTTATTGCTCCAATGCCGTTATTTTATTTCTCACTTAAATACACACAGAGCGTCCACAGCTCTCCAGCAGCCCAGCTCACCTCCTAATGCCTCTCTGTAGACCTTAAAAGCCTATTACTCAACGCCTTAACCTATTGCTTTTATTTGGCACGCAGCAGAGAGTTCAATCTCTCCCGAAGCTCCATTCCTCATCACCAATTAGACCAGAATAGCTCAACTAAGATATGGATTTGACCTCGTTTATCACTTCCTTCGGGACCTCGTTTGTAATTTTCGTTGTTTTGGTTTTGATATTCACAGCGCTTTCGCGCAAACCGAGTAATGCAATGGTCTACTACCCGAACCCGATATCTAAAGGGTTGGACCCGTTTGAGGGCGGGAAGCGGACCAAGAGCCCGATAGGTTGGATCCGTGAAGCATTCAGTGCTTCTGAAGCGGATGTGATTGCTGCCGGTGGGGTCGACGCTGCAGTTTATCTAGTTTTCTTTCCACTGGTAAGTGAAATAACTCTCTTTTGGATTTTATGAAAGTTTTGCCTATTTTCTGAATATCATACCTATCGTAAGTTTGAAATTTTTTTGTGAGTGTCCTCCGATTACTCAAATTGAGAATACGCCAGAACTATCAGCAATAAGTGCGAGGGGCTTACAGTAATTGGAAAATGTTACAACTATTGTTTCGTCCTTTTCTGAAATTTATTTTGGTACTTAGGAATAAATATAACACTTAAAAGTTGTTTGGAACTGGAAGCGGGCTTTTGTTGCGTGAAGTTACTACCGTAACATTTGGCACAATGATTTTTCAGTTGTTTGTAGGTCATCATAGAAAGGATTTTTTTTTTCTTAATTCTGTATCAAATATTTTTAAATTTGGTTATTTTTAATGATAGATTGATTTTATGGGTACAAAATGATTCCATTGTTATATTAATATATTAAAAATAATATTATAAGTTCCAAGATTGACCGATTAACTAACCCTTTAAAGTAAACATTTATCACAACATTTGTAGATTTAATTAATTAATTTCTGTAGGGAAAATTTGCTCATTAACATAGCCTTGGCACGCACAAATTTATTGTTAATTTATTTAATTGATGCCATTAAATTAACTTGGAAATGATTTGATTGATTACTTAGAATTTCAAAAACAAATTTCTATCTATTATTATTATGAAAACCTCGTTTGTTTAATTTAATGCAAGTATCTTCCAACATCCTTGTCATGGGGTCCACTTTCTTTGAAAAGTCCAATTGATGAGATTTTTTCATTAAAGTATGGCAAGCACATACAATTCTCTTAACCCTTTTAAAAGTTGTTCAGTACTTTAAAACAATTGGGTAGAACAGTACCAAGCAATAATTAATGGTACATTCTAGAATTAATGCCTCTTGGTTAACCATCATAACACTATGTGTTCTAATAAGATTGAAAATGCATATAAATTACCTGTTGAGTTCAATGATCAGGATTCATGGAAGTACCAAACAGTTACTGTTATGAACACATTAGAAAAAATGTAGGTGAATCTAACTGTTGATTTTAACATAACTATTATGCTCCTTAATGTTTAGTTGCTTCATTGATGCTTAGAAAAAAGAAAGTTCCGAACATAATAATGCAAAGAAACATCTGTTCAGTTCAATGATCAGGATTCACGAAAGTACCACGCAATTACTGTTATGAACACATTAAAAATAATGGAGGTGAATATAACTGTTGATTTTAACATAACTATTTTGCTCCTTAATGTTTAGTTGTTTCATCGATGCTTAGAACAAACTAATGCAAAGAAACACTTGCTTTATGTTCTTTTTGCTACAGTTTTAGGAATATTGGTGTTCTCTGGTGTGCTGTTGTTGCCTTCTCTGCTTCCATTAGCAGGAACTGATGATGCCTTGAAATTATCAAATAGGAACAACAAAACAGGTAGCAATTATTCTGAATTAGAGACACTCGCTATGGGCAATGTTCAGGTAATTTATTTTGTCCTCTGGAATTCATTATGATAAAGATAAATTGTATACAAGTCTTAGAAAAACTCATAATTAATGTCGAGCTTAAGCTCAGAAATTCTTGGCGAGCTTAAACTCCTACTAGCTTTACATTTTTTAATTTGTTTTGTACATGGTCAAGCGGTTGAAAATTTGTTGAAAAATGAATACACCAAATTAATTCATTTTTATAAACCTCTTGATCATATACAAAACAGACTAAAAAAAATTAAATATAACAAATGTAGATCAGTATTTTGAATTAGTCATTTGAGCCAATCTAATGGTCTTGTGGAAGTTAGATCATGGACCTTGGTGGACTTCAGCTTTTTTCACACTAACTCATATGATGTATATCTCTGCAACTATCATCTCATATCACAGTAAGCATTTGCACCACTGGAATTTTGACATACTTTTTTTCTGAGTGGTTTTCAGGGGGCAAGTAAAAGATTATGGGCATTTATGTTAGGCGTGTATTGGGTCTCAATTGTCACATACTACATCCTTTGGAAATCATACAAGCACGTGTCTAATCTGAGGGCTACTGCAAAATCAAGCGCTGAACCAAGACCCGAAGATTTTACCATACTGGTCAGAGATGTACCATCTCGCCCTTCTGACCAATCAATAAAGGACAGAGTGGACTCGTACTTCCGGCGCCTTCATCCCGACACCTTTTACCGATCTATGGTCGTCACTGACCAAAAGAGGTACTTGTTTCCTCACTTACTAAATTGTACCATTATGGCACCGTTATGGAATTTACTAGTCTTTTATCAACAATAGCAGGTCAGATTTTCGTTACTGATTCATTTTAGCTGGTACCTTACCTGCATGTATCACAGAATATACTGGTCCAGTTTGGTTGACTGATTAATATATTCGAGGAAGAACTACAAAAAGAAGGCTAAAAAAAGATCAGAGAATCAGTTGCCTAATTATATCTCTCCCTCTCTTTATAATCAGGCAAACAAAATATACAACAGCCTTGAAGGCTACAAAAAGAAGTTGGCACACGCAGAGGCTGTCTTTGCTGAATCCAAAGCCGCCGGCAAACCCGAAGGTGCCCGGCCTACAATGCGAACTGGGTTCCTTGGGCTTGTGGGATCAAAGGTTGACACGATTAACCACTGCAATGAGAAGATCAAAGAACTTGTCCCAAAGCTTGATGCCGAACAAAAGATCTCTTTACAGGACAAACAGCAGCGAGCTGCATTAATCTTCTTCAACAGCCGTGTTGCTGCCGCTACTGCTGCTCAGACCATCCATGCTCAGATGATTGACACGTGGACGGTCTTAGAAGCCCCTGATCCACGGGCTGTGATCTGGTCTAACCTCTCCATGCGGCTTTATATGCGCAAGATCAGACAGGCGATTGTGTACACTGTCGTTTTTCTAACTGTTGTCTTCTACATGATCCCAATTGCCTTCATATCAGCTTTTACAACCCTGCCCCAATTAGTGAAGCTGGCACCATTTTTGAAGAAAGTTGTGAGCAGCCTGAGATAAGGACAATCTTGCAAGCATATTTGCCCCAGATCATTCTTATTGTCTTTTTGGCACTACTGCCAGCTTTGCTTATGTTCTTGTCCAAGTCAGAAGGGATAGCATCGGAGTCCCATGCTATGCGGGCTGCGGCTGGGAAGTATTTCTACTTCATTGTTTTCAATGTTTTTATTGGGGTAACAATTGCGGGGACACTTTGGGGTCAGATAAAGAGTATCCTAAATCACCCTAGCAATACTGTTTAGGCTTGCTTGCTAATAGCCTTCCAGGAAATGCCACCTTCTTTCTCACCTTCGTTGCTCTCAAGTAATTTTCTTTATAATTTCTATTCTTGTTTTGGCCTCTCCCTGCTTTGTTTCCTGTAAAATATCAATAGTTGTTTTGGGCAGTAAAGGAACATCTTGGCCTAAAGAAGCTTGTATATATTGGTGCATCTGGGTGTGATTGCTGCTTTTTGTTCTTTTGACAGATTCTTCGTGGGCTATGGACTTGAACTATCCCGCTTGGTGCCTTTGATTATATTTCGCCTGAAGAAGAGGTTCCTCTGCAAGACCGAAGAGGAGATAAAGGAAGCGTGGGCCCCAGGAGATATTCGGTATGCAACTAGAGTTCCCAATGATATGCTTATCGTAACAATTGTGCTATGCTACTCTGTGATTGCGCCCCTTATCATCCCCTTTGGTGCCATCTATTTCGGCCTTGGTTGGCTTGTTGCAAAAAACCAGGTAAGATAATGCATGATCTGTTAATATACAATGTGCAATTTACCCCAAGTTAACCCAATTATACCCCAAGCAGACTTCTATTGTTCCTGGTTTAGACTAAAACGGCCTCAATAAACTCTCAGTCTGTAATATAGATTCAAGAAGCTCTTCTTGTACTGATTAGCTAATCAAATGAGCAGAAAGAATGTCATAAAAAAGAAAACTAAAAAAGAACAGAAGAATTTGCGCTTCAAGAAAGCAATCTGAATTTAGCTCTTACCTCTCAATCAAGCACCAAAATCTTGTGCCCTAGTATACAATCACACATAACACCTAAAGCAAATTAATAGCTAAATTGACTTCCGTTGGTAAGTCGGGACTTTCATTCTCTCCCCACAGATGCTGAGAGTATACATCCCAAATTATGAGAGCAATGGCAGGATGTGGCCACACATGCACACCCGTATCATTGCAGCTTTGATCATCTACCAAATTACAATGTTTGGCTACATGTTCCTTAAGAAGTTTAATTACGCATCTCTCCTGATGCTTCTGGTACCAATCAGCTTGATCTTTGCCTTCGTCACCAAGAACCGCTTCTACAAGTCATTTGCAGTGACTCCCCTTGAGGTGGCAGTAGCGAACCTCAAGGAAATGCCAAACATGGAGGCAATTTATGCAGCATACATTCCTAAATGCTTGAAACCTGAGAAGCTCGAGGATGTTGAGTTGTTCGAGGGTGCACAATCACATGCCACATCTTGAGCCACCCCCTTTTAAGGTAAGTTAATACCTGGTAAATGCTTAAAGGAAAATTTACTGCCACATTCTTTGAAAAATGCTAAATTGTATTGTGAGCTATAGAGAATAGGGAAAAAAAATACTCTCCTCTTTACATTTGGTCTGGTACTGTGTCATATGTTTTGTGGTTTTGCAAAGGTATGTTTGATGCCTCGCATTGCTAACTGTTATATGTTGATGTATTTATCAGATGTTACTTACTGTCTGCGTCATATCAACATCCTGATAGTGATTTGTGATGATTTGCACTTGATGATATTGGGAATTGGTGTACATATAGAAGTGAGTGTTCGTCTCCAAAGTTTGTGGTGTTTCTCAGTTGTGTCAGTTTGCCATATAGATAGATGATGATAGATAATCAAAAGTCTTGTGCGTTTACAAATTAGTCATGTTCGTGTGCACTGGTTTGTACCTTATTTCTTAATTAGGATGTTTATTTGCTAATATATTTTTTGTTTTCATGCTAGATATTAAATTGTAAGCTTCTGATTAAATTAAGTTTGAAGGTGCATTGTCTGCTTGTTGCTCATCATTCATTTTTTCCCTTAAATCTTGGGTATATATCTTCCCACTCCCTGGGTTCATACATGACAGGGGGAATTTCATGTATACCCCTAAAAAACTTCGAAATTATGTATTTCCCCTTCAAAGCTTCATAATATCATATTTATCCTTCTAAATTTCAAAAACTCACAAATTTACCTATTGTATTGTCTTTTCTATTAAAACTTAATTCTAAATTTATAAAATGCCCATTATACCCTTCATTCATAATATGTCATTTTCTAGAACCAATTCTTGATTATTATTGTATATTACCCTTCTATTGAGGAGAGTATTATCAAGCATGGATATTGGAAGTTTTGTTGGTCCCTCTTTTGTGAAGCGATCTCTCTGGGATTTGTTGTGTTTCTTTTGCCCCTGGTGCCTTTTGTTTTTATCTCTTCTTCAGCGACTCATTTGTGTACCTGTTGGTACGGCATCTTTTGTGGTACCAGTTAAAGCTCCTAGTACTATTTCTTTGCTGGTTGGGCCTGTACCTCCTGTCAGACCATGCCCCTGTAACTCGAGTCGGAGATCTTTCGGTGTCTTGGTCACGCCTCAACAACTGTTATTTTGGCCGTCAACCTAAATCATGAAAATCACTTGTTGGTTTTGGGCATATTTCTCAATGTGGTCGTTACATTATGGGTCGTGTGCTGCTCCAAAATCAGGGAATTCAAATGTGTAGCTTGGCAGCAGAAAGAAGCACCACAGCTTACTTGCAGTTCCAAAACTCATAAACTAAATGACGACACAAATAAATGGCACATTACACAAGAATGTTATTTAATATGAAAATAGATACATTACACAATGAGTGCAGATGTAAATCAACTAATAAGAATGTTTTACCAATTTCAAACTATTTATGTTCCATATGACTCCATTTTTAATATAAAAAAAATCTGATATTTTTTTAGAATTCAGATTTTAGAAAATAGAAAGGATAAAATCCCATTATTTTGTAATATATGGGTTATACCTTCTTTTTGTGCCATTACACAACATAAGAAATTGACTAGCCAGAAAAATGTTTTGGCAATCTAAACCTACATATGAACAATAAGAAACTTTCAAAGAAAACTAACTATAAGAATACCAAATTGAGCAGTTCGTACATGCTTTGAGGCATGGTTTTCTCTTGCAGATTCCATCTCCTTTGCAAGAAACTTTCAGTGCAATAGGAAAGTATGACTCTTAGTGTTTTTATGAATTTGCAATATGATAGCGTCTAACTTTGAAAAATAAAAGGAGGCCAACAATGTAAGGATTTCAGCACCATAGCTGTAAAGAACTGGTATGGTCAATTCATTACCGAATTGGTACTTTCTTTCTTTATCTTACTGGCATTGAAAACAAACTCTTGGGCTGTAAATTTTTTATTAGAAGGATTCAATTTCAACGGCTTCTATATTCACTAGAGGTGCACCTCGCTTTGCTTCGGCGGATGCTTGTTGAGATAGAGGGAAAATAACATCAAAAGTTTACATGAAAAATTATATAGAACGAAAAAGTAATATACTACAGAGGTAGAAGAAAAACTTGTACTGATTTAGCTTCATATCTATAAATAAGAGAATTTTTTTTTTTTTTTTTCAGAAAAGGCTATAAGCCGGTTTCATAAATGAAACTGTTAAGTTACAGCTAGTAGGTTCAGTAAAGCAGTCCATCGTAACAGATGGTATCCATAATTTCTTGCTAAAGCAACAAAGACTTAGCTTTGCTTGGAGCAAGATCAAAAGATATGTACACAGGCAACCTAAAGACAGATATATGAAAGATATAACAAAGTTCAAAGGTTCCAAATTAGACAACTAATAGATGTAAGGCACACACTCCATACGAAGGAGGTGACAAAAAGAGGCAGTTCTTCATTCTTCATGATTATCATTGCCAGTTACCCACTCCAGCATTAGAATGTCGTCTGGACTGACCACCTGTAAATGAATAGCATCCAGATCCTGTAGCAGCCAAGCCTGAGCTGCTTCCTGTACTGCAACACTGATGGCACTAACAATGTAATTCTAAGACAATGTTCCTAATAGTGGCACTAACAAAAATCGTTTCTATGTTTCCATATACTCCAAATAGTGGCACTAACAACCACCAAAAATGCACTTTTCTGTATTTTCTGGAGAGTGTATTTGGTTGTCTTGCCTTCTTTTTTCTTCCAAATAGTTGTTGTTTCTATGTAACAGTATAACAGGTTATAAAAAATTTACACAAATGGGATGGTTATAAATTTTTTACACAAAGCTAATTCTAATCAAGTTCTTCAACTGGAGGAAAAAAAGAAGGCAAGACAAGTAGTTCTCTTCCAAATAAAAAAATATCTGGTGACCAGATTAGAGAAAATTACATAATAGAGATGTCTTTACATTAGAAGGAATTAAAAGCAGAAATATTGATAGATGTTCAGGTAAATGTTCTATAAACTATTAAAAGATTAAAACAACCAAATATATGAGCCACCATATCTTCTTGACATCAATTTTTTGAAACAATTAAAAGATTGAAAACAAAATCTAATTTGTATTCCTATTCCTCACATCATTGCCATAATTTCTTAGAAATATAACACAAAAGATTAAGATGCTTTTGTAGCCTAAATAAATTATCATAGTTTCTGTGAAATGATTGACAAAATAGCAATATAAGAGATCATTTATTTCTAAATTGGAGTTGTACCTTGCTTGCTTGAGTAGAAGCAGACCTGATAGGTCCATGGCCAATGACCCTCACTGAACTTGAACTCGGCTCACAAGTGACTTGGCATTCGGACCCCGCCAAGGGCCAACCCGAGGTAGAATAGAATATGGCCCTTAACAAGCTGGTCGTGGCCCAAAAGTAACTCGGGACCCGGACCCCTTCCTGGGCCAGCCCGAGACCGAAAGCGATAAGGCCCGTAGCCTGGCAACCAATGTGTCCAACGAGGCCCAGTCGGGTCGTACGCGACAAGCCCAAAAAGCGACTCGGGACCCGGACCCCCTCTTGGGGCCAGCCCGAGACCAGACAAAGCAAGGCCCGCAACCCAGTTGCCAAACGGCCTGACAAGAACCGAACCAGACCTCGCCCAATCAACGCGAAGCATTCTAGCCTAGTGAAGTGGAGTTGGGTCTCACTCGATGAGGCCCAGTCCAACCTCGACTTCGCGTCACCACCGCTTATGCGAGGGTCACCGCTTCTATGCGAACTCCCCTAACTGTTCTGACAACGCGTATTAACGGTTAGGGGCGACCTATTTAAGGCAAAGAGTTCCTTGAAATACGGGTCGCAATTTTCCTAAGACAAGGTATTATAGAGGATAGAGCACTAATACCTTCAAACCTTCCCCCTTCTCTTAGTCTCGGCCCGTCGACCCGAGACGGGACGAGCCCAATTTCTTAACTCTTTTCCCATACGGCCTACTCATCCAGGATATACGTATCACAGACCGCTTCTTATAATTCTATTCTCTATTTTTGCACTGGTTCTTGAAACAATTATAGTGCGTAAATCAGATTTATCCTCATGTTATTGCATTGATGATATGGTAGTTAACTGATGAATGTTTTAAAAAAGTAAAAAAAGAAGAAGAGGAAAACATGATATTGCTAGATCCCTTCACCTTTTAATCTTCATCTTTGCAGTCCAAGTCTTCTTTGGTTGCTCCTCTCAATTTTGTCTTTTTTCATCTATTATCCCCTAAAATAAAAGGTAATATGCGAATTAGTTACTGTTATGACTAACTGGTGAAGATGTGATCCAACTCCAGATTAATGATCTAATTACACATTTGGAACCGACATTGCATCACTGAGACAAATTATCAAGTTTAATAGGAAATAAGGCCCGGTACGAACTGTCAAAGCAAAGCTTCTTATTATATTTCAATTACATGCTTCAACTCTAAGTTAGGCATACTTATTGATCAAACTAACACAACCTCTCTTATTGAAGTTCTTTGTGTGAAATCTTGCATTTGTAATTAATCAATGAAACAATAAATTGCAGATTAAATGTCAACTTATAATTAAAGAATCTGAATATAAACAAATAACTCCTAACTGATGCTACATATAAGATATTAGAATAAGACTTTCAAATCAATTGCGTCCCTAAGCTAGCTGCTTATCATACTGCAGTAAAACACACAACACAATGGCAACACACTCACTCCAGTTTCATTTTATTTTCTAGAAATTATTTTTTTCCAACCAAAAACCTTCAGCGCTATACAGAGAGAAAAAGCTCTCAGGCTTTCACTTAACTAAATCGAGTTATCTAATTCTCCCTGAAAAGATGTAACTTTTAATCTCAGCTGTTATATTAATATAACATAAAAAATCTGACAGGCTTGAACTATCTTTCAGCAAAATTTATTTCATAGGTCTTTAGCCCTTTCTCGTGCCTTGCTTTTCTTGCTGAATTTCTAATTTGAGTTGGTATATACGGGAGTAATTGTTCTCTTGCCCATGCATATCTTTTACGGCTTGCCATAGCTCAAAAGCCATGTCGGAGAGGAGAAAAAGTTCTGAAATTGATGGCTCCATGGAATTTGTGAGCCAAGTTATAATTTTGTCATTTTGAGTTCGCCATTTCTTTGCTGCCTTTTTTTCTGGTTCGGTCAGCAAATTTGGGTTTGCAGGTTCTAGCTCTTCGTTTTCTCCTGTGATGTATTCTTGCACCTCTTGACCGCCGAGCGCTCTCGTTGCAGCCTTTGCCCATGTAAGATAATTCTTACCATTGAGCAAAGTATTGGTGAGCTTGGAGGTATTGGTAGTCTCGTGTTGCCCCTCTTGAGCCATCTTGCTCTTTGCTGATTTTTTCGGTTATGGATTTTGTTGTGAATACCAGTTCACTGGTATTGAATGTTGTTCTTTCGCGGTCACAGAACTTGTCGCTCTGATACCATGTTATTTTTGAGAGATACAAAGCTGAGGAGAAACATGAATTTTTTTGTATTCTAAAACTTGTGTTTTTTACAGTGGAGATTTCTATCTATATATTACAATCTTGTTCCAACGGTTAGAAGTATTGTACCGTTGGAATCTATACTAATTAATATCTTGTACAGCTGTATCTATGTACCTATTTACACTTTTTCACATATACCTTTGATTTATGATGAAATTATATTATGAGATCATTCTTCAACATAACCATCTGACCATCTCTATATGGAGAAGGTATATCTTCAGGCACTCTATTTGGCATCACCCACCTCCCATAAGAATTACACATTAATCCGCTGTTTGCTGTTTGGTGCCAACATGGTGGTATCCCGATTTCCTCCCGCAACATACCCGATGCCTTGTTTATCAATGCTACATCCCTTTTTGCCTCACATCTAAACCCTGATTTTGAGCTCATATATCCGTCCACTAGATGTAGATAAATTTCCAAGTTGTGGAATCCT
The DNA here is from genome assembly GCA_025461045.1 of Carex parvula. Lineage (NCBI taxonomy): Eukaryota > Viridiplantae > Streptophyta > Magnoliopsida > Poales > Cyperaceae > Carex > Carex parvula. The sequence goes on from JAJGRW010001368.1 coordinate 596,225, forward strand.
GCAAAATCAATGCAGTTCTTCAAATAAGGAGATGTGTGTACATTGAGTCCGAGCTCTACACCGACATGTGTGTAAACCCATTCCAGCGTGCCAGTCACCTTCTCTACCATCTTAATCCCCTCGTTGAAGAGAATTCCTGGCATCTTAGGCACCACATCCTGTTTTATAACCATACGAAGAGCCTTTACCCCGAGCTCTTTCAGCCTATTGCCGAAGGCTTCATTACCGACCCTTGGTGCACCGAAGGATATTACACTGACCGGTACGCTAGGCAATGCTGATGCTGCTTCATAGGCATTTAGTAATGCAAGGGCCCCACCAAGACTGTGACCTGTGATGGTTATGCTCACCTTCTCTCCTTTTTCTTGGTAGAATCTGACCAGACGCTTAATCTCGCTCATGACTTGCTCTGATGCGCTTAACTTGTTGTACCTAGTGGTCTCACCTTTTGAAGTGTACAAGGAATGGAAACCATGCTCGACCTTTATGTCGGAGTCATCGTTTGATTCAATTGACTCAAGTTTCCCTTGGATGTCCTCCAACCATTCTGCGGGCCTAACAGTGCCACGCCAAGCAACCACTATGTCACGGCAACCAATACGGCACGACTCCTCATCTCCACTGACTGCTACATAACCCATCCAATTGGAATCTCTACTCCATGCCTCGGCATGAAGAGAGTGTTCAAGCCATCTAGGTAGATCCACATGAGACATTGCGTATAGATATTTTGTTACATCATAGCCATGCCTTAATAGCCCCATCTTTTCAAAAAGGCGATGACGGCCATACTGGCAGCTGCCACCATATTGGGAGAACGGGTTCGAATCAAAGGCATCGTAGGTTGATTGTGAAAATTCACCATACTTAAGGATCTCCCTGCGCAGCCATGGGTGGAGAGGGGAGAGGAGGTGAGACCAATCGGCAGACCCGTGTATCTCAGTACACAGGGAGGAGATATCTTCCTTTGGAGAATATGTCGGGGTGCGACGATCAAAGTTTTCTAGGGTTAAAGTGGGGTTGTTATTAACGCTGGCAGTGGTGGTTTCAGAATTTGTATGGTGTTTTGTGTTGAGGTGCAAAAGATTGGAGAGAGTGGCAGGAATGTTTATTGCCGAGCTTGATCGGTTGTGTGATTTTATTGCCGGCTCTTCAACAGTTGCTGTGATGCGGTATGTAGCTCGAGGAGCAAGCCGGGAGTGGGCAGCCGCTGGGAGATGGTGATGGTTGATTGTTGAATAAGATGATAATGCCATTTCTGCAGATTTTATTTCCAAAAGAGAGGTCAGAAAGTGTTAATGTCTTTCTTTGTTGTTGTTAATTGAATTGGTTGTTTGAGTGGTTGTATTGAGGGGAAAAGACGGAGAAGGGTTTGGTTTATACAAAGAGAGCTCCTTTCCTACTTGCATAGTTGCATTTATTTATTCAATTTCGAATGGCAATAGCGCTTTCTAGTTCCTACTTACATTTATTTATTCATTATCCAATGGCATCGTCTGTTGACTGAGATGCTATTCACATTTCATAAAGTCAGTCGCACGGAAGAAGATTAGAGGATACAATTCAAAAAGCTTGTTGTTGAATGATTCAATCAACTAGCTAAACCCCAAATTATAAGTGACGAAATTTAGTGGCAAAATATGTGGTAGTCCCCTGGATCGAGTCCCAAGTTGGCACCAACTGGATATGTGGTCCATATAAAAGCAATCAAGTGAAACTTATTTCGGCTGCAAGAATTTCTTCAACGAACTGCAATTTTTTGTTACTATGAATATACCATTTTCACTTATTTACTTACTTTCATATATATATATTTTTGATGTAATTATAAGACGCCTTTTTGTTACTTTGAATATACATGCTTTAAGACTTAAGAAACTGGAAACTGGGTCAATGACTTGCTCCATGGAGACTTTTAAAGAAATCGCTACAGAAGACTCTTAAGGGCATAATTGATGACTTGCTGGATTGTATTTAATTTGGTGAGAGTACACTGTTACTTTGTTTAGTAGCGAAATTTCTTATTGCCCAGATTCATTTGGTCCTGGTCCAACTCTCATGCTATAACAACGACCGAGATTTTTGCCATAAAAAGTCAAAAAGGATGTGGGATTAGAACCGGACTTTCAAAGTCAAACGACACGGTTTGGATCAAAAGAAGTGTCACAAGTACAAAGTACCTCAGAGCATCTACATTCCAGCAAAATAACTGGTGACTCTTTTTAGAAATTAAGGTATCTAAAATTTCTAACTCTCACATTTTTTAAATTAATTTTAGAGTTTCTATTAAGATACATCAGCAACAAATTAAAAAGCAGAAATAATTTGAGCCAATCATTTGATCAGTATGGAGTTTATAAACAGTTTCTTAATAAAAAACTTTACTGCACAGTTTCTAAATAAGAAACTCTCCCACATCTCTGAAACTAAATTAGAAACTGTCATGTCAAATTAGAAACTCTAATAGTATCAGAGATGTAGATGCTCTCAAAGTACAAATCGAAGATGTGATTACAGACGGGCGAAATTAGAAAATTTAGATTGAGCTGTTAGGACTTTATAAAAGAACTGAATTATATAAATACTTCTAGAAATTATAAATAATAAAAGTACTAATTTATATTTACGGGCCGCCCTTCTGACAGTAATTAACCTAGATTCGACACTGATTACAGAAATTTGAATATCTTCCTTTTTAATTTGATCCTTCAGTACAACTAATCATACAAATTAAAAAAACAAAATTATAACATGACTAGCTAAAGAAGACCAACAGTGAGAGTTGATGGTACTAGTTCTACTATTAATTTTTGACATGCATGGCACATGATATGAGAACTGTAGTTTATTTATACAATTCTAATTATTATTTGCTAACTTTCAATTGAGATATATGTCTCATGTAACTCTATTGTTTAATGAAATGAGGGCTTGACTCTTATTTTTTCTCAAAAAAAAAAAAATTATTATTTGCTAAAACTACAAGGGATAGAGTCACTTTGACAACTGTTTGTATTAAAATAATAATAATAATTTTTTTTCAGAGAAGAGATCTAGAAGCTAAAGCTAGCAGTGTGTTCTTCAAGCAAAAAAAAAAAAAAAATAGACAATGCACTGACCCACCAATTAGCGAAATTGGGAAGATGTAAACAGTTTGATTAAATCGGTTTTACCTACCCTCTTTTTATGAATATGTAATATATAATGGGTTGCTTGTAAGAACTGATCAAACTACGCATAGAAGAAAGCCTACGGGCAGTTTACCAAAAAATAACAAATAAAAAAAAGAAAAAACATTTATTTGAAAAAAAGACATTTTTATAAATAGTTATACTTTTAGACCGGATTCTGAATAATGTTATTTTGTGGTTGAAAATTAATGGGAGAGGAGGGTTCAAATGTCTCCATCATGCCTTTATTTTTAAAACATTAATAACTCAAAATTTAAAGCCTAAACGTCAAAATAAAACCGTTAGATGTGATCTATGTTATTTTCTTTATGTGCTCATAAAAATTATCACATTTTGGTTTAGTTTTTATGTGAATTAATAAGTTGAAAAATCAACGTCTAGAAGTTATCCACATTAATACGTTCTTACAAGCTCTTGATGACAACCAAAACAAAGTTGAAATGTCATAATTTTTACACGTGCATATATAAAATGATGTAGATCATATCCAACGGTTTTATTTTGACTTTTAACTAACTTTTGAGTTATTAAAATTTGTAAAAATGGAGACACAATAGAGGCACAAAAAATGAAGGCATTTGAACCCTCCTCTATTTACTGTTATATTTTTGTACAACTTTCAATTTTTTTGTTGGGTGGAGGGTTACAGGAATCAGTTTGGCCGTTAAAATTCTCAAAAGGAGAACTTGTATAAAAGAGGTTGCATGAAATTCTATTTCTTCGTAATTAGTACTCATCTGTTTAAAATTTGGCCAGGCGTCAAAGTGATTTTTTTTTAAATTGTAGGTGTGAAGCATTCATTTTTGAGATAAAGATTTATGTATAATCATTCAATTCTTTTAAGATAAAGAAAAAAGAAAGCTTTTCATCTTTAAAAGTATCTATAATTATTTTTCTCAAAAAAAAAAGTATCTATAAAGGAAAATATCAGCTTTTGATCAAGTGGCGAAGGATACGATGTATGAGAGATCGAGATCGTATATTTAAAGCTCGAATGAGAATTTTATATGAACATTAAATAGAAGTTGGTAGGTTAAATATTTACATTTCTATCTCAAAAAATAAATAAATATTCATAAGAGACTCGTCACGGATTTCAAATTAACTTACAATCTCTTACACAAAAGAGCTTTTAGGCATTTAATCAAAGACTTGATTCTCTCTGTCTTCTTAAGCAAATTAGAAGATATGTATAGAAATGATGTGTTAATTAACGGTTGATGAGGATCTAAGTCTCGGAAGGAAGCTGATGAAGATGAACACTTGCTGGACAGTACTCGGCCTCTCTCATGATGTTTAGTCTTTGCTGTTTTTATGTAGTACTTGTTTTGTATGTTGCGTTTTGTTCTGTTGCATTTTTTAATACTTTGCTGAACTTGGTAATGAATTTTAGGGTTTGGCATTAGAGGTTTTGGGCCGAAATATTTATCTATAGCATATGGCTCAAACTCAATCAAAAGGATACATACCAAAATGCATGAATTTTAAATATATGCGGCCCGCTGGTTATCTAGCGAGTCATTAATTTACATACTCAATTCTTTTACAAAGTCTAGAAATGGGCCCGCTGGACTATCCAACGGGTCCTGGACCCGTTGAATTATTTAGTGGACCGGATGTATTTGAAATTCCTGCAAAAATGAGCATTTCTTTTTAATTTTTTTAATTGAGTTCGAGCCATATGCTATAGATAAAAATTTCGGGGCTGCTATTTTCTTTTCAGAAAAAAAAGGTAGTATCAGAATTAAATCTTCTTAGAAAATGAACAGAAAACAAACACAGAAATGAATAACGTTAGTTTAGTTTATTTTGTTATTTAATCGAACTACAAAATTAATTTCTATGCCAAAATTTTATTTACTTGAAAAAGCGTCGTGGGCCTGTCCCTACAAACGTTAACTGAAAATTGAAGGGTTGGAGAGTAGATTTCTTTAAAAGAGAGGTCGCAAGATCTAACAATTTACCTTTTTCTTTATAAAAAAAAAAAAAATTAAAGATAGGCTAGAGAGGTGGGTCCGTGTCCTTTGTTTTTTCGTAGACTAAAATGAGCAGATCCGCGTATTCAGATTGTGTGACTTAACAATGAACATATTTCAATGTGAAAGAAACTTAGTTCTATTAAAATGTACAAGATATATACATCATTTTGATTTATTTGGGTCCGGAACCTGTCCGAAGTCATTTGGACAGGATTCCTCTCCAAAGCGTCTCTCGGCCACACGATTCAAATTAATCAAATCAATACTAACAGAGGTACTTTTGAAGTTAGCCTTCTTTCCGTTAAGCAAAAAAAAAAAAAAGCACTAAATTCCTTCAAAAGTTTCAATATTACGTATTTATCCCTCTAAAATCAATAATTACATATTTATCCTTGAAAATTGTAGAAACTCACATATTTGTTCAATCTAACTCTATAACACATCAAATACCTCCAAAAATAATTAAATAATATTTTTTAAAACTTTAAAATTAATTTTATAATAGTATTTAATAATATATTGACCATTTATGCCCCTTCTTTTCCGTCATTTTAGTCTGCCTGAGTTCTCTTCTCTTTAAGACGTCAAACCTCCCGCCTCTCTCTTCAAACAAAGATGAAAAAATTAAAGCAGCGAGGGGCGAAAGAAAGTTATGAGAGGAGAGGCGACGAGGGAAGACGGGGAGAAATTTGTGATTTAACACGTTTGAAGAGAAAGGCGGGAGGTTTGGTGTCTTAAAGAGAAGAAAACTCAGACAGACTAAAGAGACAAATGGCATAATAGTCAATATATTCTTAATTAATATTGTAAAATAAATTTTTAATTTAAAAAAAATATTATTTAATTATTTTTGGAGATATTTGATATGTTATAGAGTTAGATTGGACAAATATGTGAGTTTGTACAATTTTCAAGGATAAATATGTAATTATTGATTTTGGAGGGATAAAATACATAATATTGAAACTTTCAAGGGATATACATGAAATTTTCCCTTATATTTATGTATATTTTATGGATACTACCAAAATGTACTATAACAAGTTCAACATATATAGTAGATGTTCCGAGTAACAAAAGAAACTCTGCATTGCTAAAATATACTAACAAAATTTTAGTTCTTCCTCTGAAAGAAAAGATTGTAAACAGTTTAAAAACTTTAAGGTATGGTGATATGGCAGACATAATATAAAGAGTCAATTTTCTCAAAAAGTACACAAGTGAAGCAAAAAATATGAGATAATATAGATATTATGAATATAGTATATTTCACCAAGGAATTAATAACAAAATATATGAGATTCAGAATTTAAATTAAACAATAACTATTAATTAATAGTGCAACAACAAGAACTCTGATGATAACAAGCCCCACTACTAAACTAAAAACAATAACAAAAGGTGCTCTTGTGCTATACTCTAAAAGCACAAGAAAAACAACGAGCCAGAATTAATGCCTCACCTATATGAAAACCAACAAAAGCATCAAGATGCTGATAACTGAAATTGAGCAGGCAAACTTAACAGCATAGGATTTCCTTGATGACCTAATCAAGCATTGTAGTTTACAAGTCAAAAACAGTGGTTGAGTTGATAATTTGGGCACATCAAGAATCAATAAATTTAGATCTTTTATTTGAAAATTCTACATGAAATCTAATGCTATAGTACATTCGTGTAGCATATGTACGTAGTTCGAAGGTTGGCAAGAAGCTTTGTCTGTGGCTAAAATACTGTTGATGAATAGCGGTTTTAGATGGTTGTAAAAAGGTTGGAACTGGGGCTATTGAAAGCTTGCCAGTGGTTAAAATACTGTTAATGAACAGTGGCTTTAGCTGGTTGTAAAAAGATGGGAACAGAGGCTAGCAATTTGTAGGAATTGTAGGAATGGGTGATAAGGCATATGAGATAATGTAATTTAAGTTCTGTTCAAACTGATAGCCACTATCAGGATTTTTCCTTTTTTTTTAAAAAAAGAGTTGATAATTTGGGATGGATAGGGAGACCGACAAAGAAAAAAATCAGGAAAAAATAAATAAAAGGAAAACTCATTCGTTTATAAATTGAATTATTAAAAACAATAAAATCTCGAAGAAAAATAAACAGTAATAATATTACATTGACAGAAACTCCTCGTCCTAAGCAAACACTTGCGAGTTCTGATTCTTCAACAAAAAACCCACAGCAGTCAACTCATAATCCAGCAGGCACCCAACCTTGATCAGCCCTCTCAAACAACAAACCTTTGGATATCTCGTCAGAGATGTAGGTTGCATACTTGATCCTTCCCTGCAACTGATCAACCCGCCGCAAAAACAGCCTCGACTCATTCCTCTCCCAGCGAAACATGCCGGTCGTCTACTCGTCTTGGCCTCCAATTGCCTACCTCCAGAAAGTGCTATCTTGTACTTCATATTCACTGGTTCGTCAGCCTCTATGATTGTGAGATTAAGAAGGGACTCAACCATCTCATGCCTCTTAGCAGCACAGATATCAAGACAAGGGTTTGATAGAAATGCAAGAATTATTCTAAGTAGCCCTTCTTTTACCAAATTAACACTTGTTCCAATGCAAGAATTATTCTAAGTAGCCTCTTAGCAGCACAGATATCAAGACAAGAGAAGTAATGGATGAAATTAAATAAAAATATTTACAAATCATGATTTAATTGATAATTGCCTGCTTGTCTCATACAATGCCTAGAAATAAATAGACAAGATCCATCATTGATTCTTTATAGTTTAGATATGTGGATCAAAACTTGATGTAATTTGAAAACTTATTGATCAAAGTATAACAGTGTAATTTTATGAACACTTATTCCTGATCAAACACATTAATCAAGTGTTCATAAAATTACATTGTTATGGAGATTTTGTTTCAATCTATAACAAAAATTTAATTAACTATTGTGTTCATTTCAAGATTTTTATAAATCTCATACAGATCTAAAATGTCGATTCTCCGATCCTAAGATTCGTAATTTCATTGAGGGCATGTTGACTCGACACCAAAATTTATCATGAGAACAATTGCAGGAATATCAAAAACACAAAAAAAGGCAATGCTAGAAAGTGCTCTTCTCTTATTTAAAAGAAAACATGAGTGAGGCTATGATATATGAGGAGGGTTCCAATGCCTCCATTTTTCATGCCTCCACCATGCCTCCATTTTTAAAACTTTAATAACTCAAAATTTAAAACTTAAAAGTCAAAATAAAACCGTTGGATATGATCTATATCATTTTATCTGCTCATAAAAAATTATCACATTTTGATTTTGTTTTTATGTGAATCAATAAGTTGAAAAATCAACGTCTAGAAATTATCCACATTAGTACGTTTTTTACAAGCTCTTGATGACAACCAAAACAAAATTGAAATGTCATAATTTTTTACACGTGCATAGATAAAATGATATAGATCATATCCAACGGTTTTATTTTGACTTTTAAGTTTTAAATTTTGAGTTATTAAAGTTTTAAAAAATGGAGGCATAGTGGAGGCGTGAAAAATTGAGGTATTTGAACCGTCCTCATGATATATTATACTATGCATAACTTTTATTGCTATTATAGTTTTTGTTTTCAACACGTTAATGCTCTATTCGATCGAGCTTTCTACAAAACTCTGGTAAATATAAACCCTTATTTCTCTCTCTGTTTTTTTTTTATTTTTGTTTGCCATGATATGAGAAGACTAATTTTTTTTGAAGTAAACTAATAAAGAGCAGATTCGTGTGCAACATGGTTTAGAGTGCGTATCCTCTGACATTTCTCATATTTTGCTTGACCGATGTGTCGCATGCCTATTCGGGGATAGGGCGGGAGGGGCAGCAGTATTATGCTTTGAGATTCGTGCAAAACATATTTGAATGATTGAGATTTTTCGAAAAGTCACGCAAAATATGAGATATCTCAGAGGATGCGAATTCTCTGATTTATAAGTTTATGTATTTGCATACGAGGCTCATCACCTCAAGCCGTGGATCACTTTAGAAACAAAAAAAGAGAAGAAAGTGAGAGAAAAATAGAGGCATGTTTTCCGGCGGAAACATATTTTTAAAGTTTTTCTCAAAAAAAGTAAAAAAATGGTAGCAAAATTTTTAAAGAATGAAGATAAAATTATTATAAGACATTGTATGAAAAGACTCACACATAAATTTAGACGAGAATCATACAAATTTCAGTCTAGATGTTTACAAAACTACAAAAGTTGTGTGATTTTATTTGATTTTCACTGCTTCCACAATAAATTACCGTAATTGTTAGAAAACTGAACAATACATGAATTTGCTACGACAAAAGCATGTAATTGAAATGTTCTAAACATCAAACACGACATTTCGGATGCTATCCGTGTCCGTTGCGGATTTTAATTCCAGATGTTGTTAATACAATGGACACAGACAATATCCGAAATGTCGTGTCTTTTATTAATATATTTCAGTGGAGTGGGACCCAGGAAGAACAATCTGGTTCCTATCTACTTTCCCATTGATTTATCAGACATTCATCAGATCGGTAGATCTGTCCGGTCGATTTCAAAATTTTCAAACCCATCTCGTCTGGCCGCCCATTCTTTCCTACCGTTACCCTTCTTCTCTCTTTCTTCTCTCATCCCTCATGGTGAAAATCAGAACCTAGGTTCCAAATTAGGGTTTTGGAATTCACCCTTCTCGAAGTGTCGTACGAATCGAGAGAAATGTCGACGCTAGAGAAGCTCTTCATGCATGTCTTCGATCGAAAACAGTGGATCAGCGGGCAGCTGAGGCAGCAAGTCGATTCATACGAGGAGTCTCTCGCTTGTAACCTGGCCGCGAGTGGCCGCGAACTTCCGTCATGGCTGTTTCATGACGGAACGGAATCTAGATCTGACGCGCCCGTGCCCGATTACTCCAATCGCACAGGTTCATTTAGGATTTAATGGGTCACTAGTTTCTGTAATTTTTGGATCAAGTTTTGTTGCCTAAAACCCTAATTGAAAACTTAATTATGAGGTATTCGTGGGAAATCCACCTGTTACTTTCAATTTTGCAATTCTCAACTGGGCTAGGGTCTTTATGTCTTTTTCCAATTGGGCTCATAGTCTTGAAACTTCTTGACTGAATAAGATGTTTAAATGAAGCTCTTCACTGATTACAATTTGCGGATTACAGGTCCTTTGTATATATATGCTGCCATGCTTTTCAAATCAGATTATTATATAAGATGAACAGACCGTTTGAGGGAACTTACCATTAGATTTGATTCACAGCATCATGTTTTTGCAATAACTGCCTCACTTGAGTTTTAATTATTTCCAAATGATCTTTTAGCAAATAAACATAATATAATCAGTTAGTCTCAAATTTTTTTCGCTGAACTAGCAACTTTGTTCTAACTACTATGTTAGGATTTATCTTCTCTTCTCAATGAATCTACAACTTATAATACATTATTCTTAAATTGCAGAGTTAAACAGGAAACAAATAATCACGGATCTATTATATCCACCAAGCCGAGAAACTCCCATCCCCTCATACAAGCCTACCCAATCCTTTCTAGACAGTCACTTAACTGGTATTTGTTTCTCAGATAATTATATCCAAAACCTCCAAATAAATGAAGAAATACCCAGTACCAGTCCAAAGAAGTGTAATAAGGAGCAATCTCAGATACAGTCTGACATGACCAATATTGGTGCCCTTTCAACTATTCAAAGGTCCAGATCGAGGCAAAAGGATATAAAGAAGCGATCCAGTGTGAAAAGAGCTCCAGTCGACACCACCTCCTCTTTTAGGCAGACTGACAACAACAAAGCTGAGATCCTTGACAAAGAGCTAATTGAAACCTCAAATCATTGTAGAATGGAAGATGGTAAAGAGAGGAAGCGAGGAGAGACAGAGAGTTCGGCTTGCCAAATAATGAACCCAGACTTGACTGAAACCTTGGGTTGTGTAGAAACTGCTGTTGTCAGGCCCAAAGGCCTTACTTCTGATGTAGCACTAACTGTTTCAAGGGATAACCTCGATTCTGTAACAGAAAAGCACAGTGAAACGATGAACCAAAGATCCCAATTTCATTCAGAGAAAGATCTCTCATCTCCTGTTGGTGAATCTTGTAGAATAAGAGATAATGAAAAGAGTAAAGAAGTGGAGGCACTTAAAAGTTCAACATCTCATTTAATCATCCCAGTACTGACTGAAACCTTGAATCCTGTAGAAACTAGTGCATTTGATAGCAACCTACATTCTGTAGTAGAAAACCATGATGAAACAAGCGATGGTAGCCCCGGTTCTGTGTTGGAGGGTAAATCCTGGTATACAAATGGTGAATATTCTGGAATGAGGGATGGTGAAGAGAGGATTGAAGGTGCTGAGACACTGGTCAAGGTGCTGTCTCCTGAGATAACTGCCCAAGGGTTGACTTGCACCCCAAATAGCATGGTAAAAGATGCTGTCAAGTTGAAAAGACCTAGCTTTGATGAACCAAGAGATAGACTCAGTGTTGTATTAGACTCTCTCTCTCCTAAAAGACTTGGTCAGAGTGGTCCTAGAGAGACAGACGCTGGGCTTCATGCACACAACTCTCTGTTACCAGACAGGGTTAGAGGTGATGAAGACAGAAATGAGGAGATAACTGCTCTGGTTAACGGTACGGCTCCTGACATTTTGAACACAGATCGGAATGAATCCCCACATTGCATGGACAATGATGAAGTCCAAGACACACACTCTCCACCCATAGATGGTTCACAACAAATGATTAAACCAAGTGTTGGCAAGAGTAGTGATGTGAGAGTGGTGGAGGAGGCATTTTATGCACGTGACTCTTATTCACCAATCGGTGATGTAACTGGAGGTAATAATGAGTCAACAGAAGTGAATGAGCCTATGGTAAGTCGAATAGATATCTCAGATAGCCTGCTTTTATCTCAAACAATGGAAGTTGTAGGAGAGGAGGTTCGGGATTTATCAGACAATAACAAACACTCGCTAACAAGTAGCTTCATGAGGCTTCTAATCAAAGTTCTCTTTCAGGAGGTACTTTTGACTCTTGCCGATCTCGTTTAACAACTCCTGACAATATTGTCGGTCATTTGGCAGAAAATCCTAAATCTGTCGACACCAACCTGAAATCTTTCAGCATAAGCCCTAAATCTCAAGGAGAGGGAAGCTCGGTAAAGAGTGGTGAAGGAATTAAGCATTTATCAAGGGGGGGTCGGTACTTCTTGCAAAGCCCGGCAAGACAAGAAAAGAGCAATGCATCTGCTGTGCATGATGGAATTGTGGCATTAGGCAGTCATAAGAGTTCAGGGAAGGTACAATACCATGTCAATGTTAACTCGTGGCCTAAAAAAAGAAAGATGGAGGTCTCTTCCAATTTTTCCTTGGCAACTTCTCCGAGACCAAGAAAGAGACCGGCGCTCCCAGAGGTACAAGACTTTTCTTTACCTGAGTATTTTTTATGTGGTTATCAGAATGGAACAGAAGTCGTGCGAATTACCCAGATATAGAAACCACTTTTCCTTAAAAAATGTAACAAACAAACAAGAAAGAAAAAAAAAATGCAATATAGCTTTTTGATCTTGCTAAAGCATATCAATAGTTGGTTATGAATTGGGTGTGATGACTCGATATCAATTGGTAAAATAAAGAAAGATTTCTTTAGTTGTTGGTTATAACAGATTACAGTGTCGCTTTCTTTTTTATCTTGCTAAAGCATCTTTTTGATCTTACTAAAGATTTCTTTAGTTATTGGTTAAAATAAAGAAAGATTTCTTTAGTTATGGTATGTCTTGCTAAAGCATCATTTGAATTTCAGGTTAGCTATTGTCTTAAGGAAGAAGACGAACCCGAAACAAGTGTGTTGGTCCTAGAAGAATACAACAGGGTTCCATCCATGAGCAGTTCTTCAGCTGATAATGGGAAGGCATCAAATTCCCCAACTGAGCCCAATATTGGCTCTCCGACTTACGATGCCAATCATTTCTCCATTAGTCCAAAGGAGGGTGATATGTCCAATACTTTAAAATATGTGCCTGAAATTGATGCCCTTATTCCACAGGAGGATGATTTGGCCAATAGTTCAAACTATGTGCATGGAATTGATGTGTATACCTCATCGAAATATGATGGTGGCTCTTTCATAGAACAAGAAGATAGTAGACCAGAACTGGAAGCCTTTACCATCGGTACTTCCTCAGATTCTGAGGGTGAAACCAGAAACATACCTGATACCATCCCACTTCAAATGGAGAGAGCTTCTCTCGCAAAGCAGCTGTCCTCCAGTCTCAGCAACTTGGCCACACCTGGCACCTGCTTCTCGGCAAAATATGAGCTCGATCCTTTTCCGAACATGTACAAGTCACTATCTACTGGCCATTTTGATTTCATGAAAACAGGCGAGGCATTATCTGTATCTGTTAATGATAGAAAACAACTTAGTGCAAGTGCCACCTCTATTCCATGTCAGTCTGGTCCATTTGGGTATCCTGGGTTTACAATGGGCTTTTCCACTTCAGGAAAGTCTGGTAAGGGCAGGCCTGCCTCGACCACACCAGGCGACAAAGTTGGCTACAGAAGGGGTATACCTCCCTTGACCCCTCCAGCCCAGAAATATAGCCACGGGAAGCTCTCAGAGATAAATGAATCTGAAAATGGAAGTGGAAAAGGAAGCGGCATCAGAAGTTCTGGAAAGACACCACTCTATCCTGATAATACATGCTTCAGGATAGATGAAGATGCTGCAGAGGATGATGTTCCAAACGACACTGATACACTGGACCCACGGGATTTATCAGCAGTACTAGTGGGAAGCACATGCTTCAGGATAGACGAAGATTCTACAGAGGATGATGTCCCACCTGACACTGATACACTGGACCCACGGGATTTATCAGCAATACTAGAGGAAAACACGCTCCCATCAGTGAATGATTCACAGAACCTTCTTGAAGATGACGACCGAAATTACCAGAACACTCTTCGAGACATAACAGCTGTTTCTGAAAACACAGAGATAGGTGCTGCTATTCCTGAGGACTTCTCAAAAGGGGGTGGTTTTACTGGTAAGAAAGCCAAACAAAGTGTTGCTTCTTTGAATAAGAGAGAGTTAGGCCGAAAGGCATCTGGATCAATGCAGAGTGGGTTGGCCACTGAGGAGGCAATCCGGAAAGGACGAGAAAAAAGCATGGGAACGGTCTCCTCCAAACCCAGCAATATTGTTGTTACATCATTTGTCCCGCTTGTCAAGCAGAAGCAGCAACCAGTTGCTAGTAAGTGGTTTTTATTATAGTTATCATATTATATTAGTGTTCTGCTGTTACATTGTAACACTCAAGATGCACAAAAAAAGAAAATATCTGGTGTGGGCAACCAGTACACTCTAGCTGTAACAAAATAGGATAGACCTGTAACAGTACACTCTAGCTGGTACTGGCACGTACCACATAGTGATGGTACCTAACACTGATAGGTATCTCTACAGAAAGGGTTGTATTTAAGAAATGTATGCTCCAAAGTATCATAAGATTTAACAATGTAATGGTCCGCAAAGTCCTTGAAGTAAGGATTTGCATTTGTCTGGTCAATTATATAAAGATTGTTTTGGGGTAATTGTAGAGAAGAGAGAAGTAAGAATTCCAGCACTGGAGGCTGCAGAAGCAAATAAAAGACTAGAAGAGAAGAAAAGAAATGAGCGTGAGCTGCAGAAGGCAGCAATGAAGGCTGAGAGGGAAAAACTGAACCAGGAAAAAGTTCTCAAGAAGAAGCTAGTGGAAGAGCAGAAAAAAAAGGAAGCTGGCATGGCAGTCAAAAAGCGACAGAGGGAGGAGAGAGACAAGAAAGAGAAGGACAAGGACAAGGAAAAGAAGCGCAAGTGCACCGAGATAGATCGTCAGACTCAGAGGGAAGAACAAACCAAGAAAGAACCACCGAAGAGAGCTCGTGTTGTCAGAGAGGAGAAAGAAGTGCAGTGCAATGTTATTGTAAGTCTACATCTTTTATTATGTAATTTTTTTTGCGCTTGTCTGTGTTTGTTGGTTTATGATGAAAGACCTTTTGCTGCACCTTTTCTTGTTGTCTGTAACAGGGAAATGCCTATTCATGGAAACATCTGTATAGCCAATGGAATTACATTAGGAACATGTCTTTTTAGAAAATTCTTCTACAGGGAACACAAATTAAACACATAACTGCTTACGCAATAATTTATAATTAACGCAACATGGTTAAAGCTCCTTGTGAATAGACTGAGCCCGTTTTGGAACAAGACTTGTGTGGTTAATTGATTGCACTTTTGCAGATTGTTTTCTCGGATTGATTTATATGATTTCAAATTGATAATAGGATGAAAAAGAACAGTCAAAAAGGGAAGAATGTGGGAAAGAAGATGCTTTTGTCAGGCCCAGAGAAACAGGTTCCTCAATTATCATTATTGATGATCTAGTAGAGGTTCCAGAATTGCCTAGAGTGGTTGAGAAGGTAAGATGAGCTCGATGAATTACTATTATTGGTTGATGTTGGAATTTAAGATTTACCTTTCCTATTTCAAAATTGCAATTATTCTCTAACAGGATCCTTTACTCAAGAGTCTCATACTAGTACCAGTAGAACCTCCTGGTTTGATTTGGGGTAATATGTCAAAAAGAACTTGCTAAGGACTTGAAAGAAAATGAAGAAGTATTGGATCCTACTGCTGTAGTTCTGGTACTTCAATATTCTTGAGATTTTCAGAAACTATCTAAGAAGAAACTTGAGCTTTCAGAAACCAAGGAAAAAAATGTCGTTTTGATAATATTGAATGTTGTTCACAACGACTCTAACATCTAATGTTTTTCCAGTCATATGAAATGTCCCCATACAAGGACTCTGATGCAGAAGGTGATGATGGCCTTGATGCAGAAGAAGATCAGATCAGGCGCAAGAAGTACATCCCTTCATGGGCACGGTAATTTTCTTCACCGTCTTGTTTGCTTGCCTAGACATTTTTCTTTTCCAGGCTGTGAGAATTATTTATTTTCAATATATGCCCCTGAAACTAGACTATGGTAAGCTATGTACCTTGGTACTTTTTGCTAATCTTTTTATAAATAAATTGTTTTATGTATTAATTTATTCATATTTTAGCGTCATTAGTATTTTTGAATAAAGATTTCTTGTACTGAATAAAGTGTTATCCCTGGCTTGTCAATGCAGGAAAGAATTTTTAGAAGATTATTTGCACTCAAGAAAGTTTATGAACCCAGAAATGATATTTTCCTGCAAGTGCTCTTTTGACATGAGCAAAGGTAATCTTATCTATCATCTAACTTTTGCAATATTACGAGATGTTTCTGTTGAAAAGCAGAAATCTGTGCAAAATTAAAGTCTTGTATTTATTGCCTCCCTTTCTTTTTCAGTTCTGAAGCCCCGTAACCAAAAGCAGCACTTCTGATTTGACCAATTTCCATTCCCAATTTGTTTTCTGGAAATTCTGATAAACAAGTTTGTACTATAGATTACGTGTAGTGTTACCTCAATGGACGTTGTGGTTCTGTGATTTGAGGAGATTGGTTGAAGGTGCATGAGGTGTGTTAGTTTACTGGTGTTTAGATGTGCATAAGCTTAGCTTAATTTTCATTTGAATTTGTCACCAGTTTGGTGAATCTTGGGTTACGTAATACTCACTGATTTGTTTCCATGTCAATTAAATGACATGAGTTGGCTGATGGTGCTTTTCCTATTGTCCTGAGTTGATTTCAGTCCTTTTTAATTCTGTACCAGTAAATATCCTTAAACAGTTGAACGCTTTTTAATTTTACATTCTACGAAAGATACAATTCGTTATCAAGACATTGTGTGTATCACAACATGTCAAACATGTCAAACATTATGATCAGTCCAAGCATCATAGCGTCATAATTATATACTAGTATTGTGTCTGTGTTACAACGGGATATATTGTAAGATAAAAAAAATTCATACAAAATGACATATTTTTTTTATAAAAAATAAACTAATGATAAAAATAATTATTTAACAATATTCATGAATGATAATAAAATAGATTGGAAAGAAATAAAGACATGATCAATCAATTATCAATCAATTCAAAAATTCCTTAAATAATATTTACAAAATGAAAAAGAAATCTGGACCAATCAGGAAATTGAGTGTCTAACAATTAAATAAGGGGGTTTAGGAAAGTTTTTGATAAAAATGAGGAAAGAGAAGGAAGCGTAGATTTTGTGAGATAGAGAGCATTGTAGTGAAAAAAACATAAACCAGAGAGAGAGAGAAGAGGGAGAGAGGAAGAGAGAAAGAGAGAGAGAGAGGAGAGAGAGAAGAGAGAGATATCTGAGACAACAGAGACTATGGCCGAGACTGGAGAATGGCAGACGGTTACCCGTAGGCGGCGCTTCCCCTCCCACTGGCGTCCCGGCCCCGTGCTTAACCCGGCAACTCTGTTACCCCGCACCAAGACCTACATTCCCTACCAAACCAAACCGACATACGCGCAAATAGTCGCCAAAACAACCCCTCTGGCTAACCGGCAAACTCCCACTTCTGTATCCCCTTCCTCCTCCCCACCATCTTCACCTACCCCTCCTTCTTCACCAGAACCAACCCGATACTACATTTCACCCCATAGCCCAGACCGCTTACGGTTCCCCCCATCGCCGAGATATCCCGAATGGAAAGATCGCTGCTTCAACTGCTGTCGTAAGGGCCACAGGGTCTCCCAGTGCCGTAAACCCACCAAATGCGGCAAATGCTGGAGCTCGGGCCACACGGGCAACAAGCTCAAGGCGGCTGTTCACACAAAAGCGTATGCACAAAGTTTCAGTACAGCAAGCTGTACCTTTTAACCTTGGGTACACCTTTCGAGTCGGATTGCAAGTGTACAATCCTATCGAGCAGTATAATCAGGTATCGATCCACAGGACGGATGAAAATAGATTGGACTCTACTTAGATTATATGAAAACTCTAGATGTCTGCAAAGGTTGTTTTTGGTTGTTTAAATTCCTAAACAGTTCAATGAAAAGAGTTAAAACAGTAAAGTGGTTTTGTAATTAATAAAAAAGGGATTCCTAGGGTTTCAGATTTCGTCTCAGCTTTGCCTCAAGTGCCCGGTCCGTGCACTCTCATGTACGGGCCGTGTGTAATGTGCACGGGCCGTGTACTTTCATACACGGTCCGTGTGGCCCTCAAGTTGATACAGCAGCTATTAGTTTCTGTATTGATTTCCTGTGCAAGGTTATTTTGGCCGTACCTAAGTCAATACTCCTCAACTCTCGTTTATTGGCTTAATTGCTTGGTACGAAACTCAATTTATACCTTCTTAGAGTTCTTAAACTTCAACTCTCGTTTATTGGTTTAATTATCCTAAGTTATTTGTTGGTTTACTAAAGATAACCTCGATCTCTCGATACGAGGAAAACTTCGCCTTTCGGCTACCGTTTGGTTTCACCTCTCGGTTCACAAACCTATCTCAAATACTTAGTTTGGTCGAATGAATGTCAAAGCCTTGAAATACCATCTAGATGTGGCCATGCATCTAACGATAAACTAATCAATTCAAACAAGTTCAATCTAAGCAATAAAATACTACACAACAAACAAGCACAAAATCCAATACAAATTCCAATAGCTAGCAAGTAAAACAAAACATTCAACTACGTCTTAACCCTAGAAACTAAAAAGTCTACTCAAACATAGTTCTAAAGCAAATAAAAGAGATGATAAAGATAGAGCTCATGGCAAAATCCGAAGAACAAAGAAGATCCGTTGCAAATCTCTCGATTTTCGCCTCTTTCCTTCGTCTCCAAGCTTAGCCGCCAAGCACCAACCCTAGGTGTCTCTCCTCAGATCCAGAATGAGCCCCTTGTTGGACAGAGAGGCCCCCCTTTAATGCCAATTCGCGACCTTCCCCCAATTGGCCTCTATTTACAAAAATCAATTCTGTTTCCGAAAATGCTTTACACGGACCGTGTGAAATAGTATACGGACCGTGTGCCTGTGTCTCTGGCTCAGATTGTAGATCTTCTCACAAGCTTTCTGAAAAGTGGTCATACACTCAAAACGGAGTTACGAGTCAAAAGTTACGACTGTTTTAAGTTCAGGTGCTGAAATTTCGGCATCATATACAGGTCTGTGTCCTGATCGTCTGTGGTCAGTTTGTGGTCGGGCAGAGGGTGTACGGACCGCATGAAGATGGTGCACGGTCCGTGTATAAACCTTCAGAATCCAGATTCTTCCTCTGTTTCGCCTGTTTCCTGCAAAATAAGAAATAAAAGCGCAGCAGTACCACATCCTACAGATATTCAATGAAATAGACAGACTTAAGAGTTTTGGGCACAGGTTTTAACACAAAGTATGGTCGGAATATGGACAAAATAAAGGGACATCAGCGGCCATGCTAAACCCGGCAGCGGCACCATTCTACCCGACCAAGGACCACCAGGGCGAACCTTCTTTTGTTGATCTATTAAAAAACCCTAAACCACTTAACCTATACCCCATGCTTGAAAATAGGCCGCACAAAACTGATGTGTTACGTTGATCGTGATGCCGAATATTACCATGAGCTTCCAAACTACAACAAGCAGTGATTATGCACATTGAGTCTTTGGCCATCAACTTTACCCTCTCTGTAGACAAAGTGGCCGAATATACAGCACTTACTGGCCTTGTCACTGAGCGAGAGGTGCACATTTCCATGCTTTTCAGGAAGAGATATGCTATTTTCTTGCCACAAGGGCTGGCCCCGGAAACGTTCATAGATGCCACACCTCAACACCTGTGGGACATGGGCTTATCCTTCCAGCGTTGGAACCAACTAGAAGGAGGCACACTGCATAACCCGGAGTATCGAGTGATCCTCGACATTGTTGAGATACCCCCTTGTGCATATAGAGAAAGAGAGATAGTGCGAGCGGTGAGCACTTTTGGGTTGTATTTGGGCTCTATTGCACAACAAGACCACTCGGACATATCAACATGGACGGCGGTGGTGGCCGTCAAGGAGCTCGAGGTGGTCCCAAAGAAAGTAGGGTTCGCCATAGGTGGTTTCGAATATGAAGCAGAAGTCCGACCTCAGAGCTGGGTTCGAGGGAATCTGTACAAGGGCAGAGATCTGCCTATGCCGCCGACTAGAATTGCTGGTCCGAAACCGCAACCGACTTTGGCCTCACCGGCTCCAGTTACCCACGGTGATGAAGATGCTCCGATCCAAGATGAGCAAATACACGTTTCCAGAAGAGTGCTCCGAGAAATGTGCAGTGGCATGCAAATGCATGAAATACCGGAGGAACTCCGGCACATCCTACAAGGCGGACCGCCATGCCTTCAGAGCTGGGCGCCGGTTCAGGCTTTGGTTGCTACACAAGAGGCAACTCAGATCGTGCATACAGCCGATCCGGCAGAGTTACAGATAAACGAGATGAATCAAGAGCAATCATGTGAAACGGGTCATAATTTAATTGAGGAAGAAGTGGTCAATCTGGCAACACAGCAGGCCAGACGGATACTCCACGGCAACCTCAGTCATCCACTGACAAAGAGAAAGCTATTTCTCTTTTGGGGAGCGCAACCCGAGAGGGACAAAAACCAAAATTTACACCAAAGCAGCTACTTAACTCTGCACACTCATCTGACACGGCCTCTCCTAGTACTTCTTCAGTGGCCCGAATAGAATTGGGGAGTCCCAATGCAGTACCAACCTGCGACGCATTAATTGCTCAAGTACATGAGGGTGCTGAGCTGGTGCCTACACACTCGGATAAGAGGATGCTGAGGTCCTCAGCTCGCCAAAAGAGAAAGCCAGATTTTAACATTGCATCTCGGCCCAGTGCGTCATCTAAAAGGGCCCCTAAGGCTGCTGCTGGGCCTTCAAGGCCTGTCACAATTAATAAAAACCAGGCCGGTTTGGTTGAAGTTCGAGTGCAATATGACCATGCAGCTAACTTGGCGCTGGGCCTAGGAGTTCAAGTCAAAGATGTTTTAACAGCTATAGCAGAGGATAATGCCAGCCAGGGATACTGTACCCGAAACACAACTGGCAGAACACTCACAACCGAACCAGATTGCAGTTCCCTCCCCCTGGGCCGAGCCTGAAGACCATGAGATGGGCTCTCTTGGCGAAGAGCATGTCTGCCTGGACCCAGATTCAGAAGATGATCTGGAGTCTGACCAGGAAGAGACTTAGCAGTTAGTCGCTGACCCCAGCTCTGCTGAAGCCGATGGTTTTTTCTTTTGTGGATTATTAAAGTTCTTTAATGTATTGGAAAAAAATGAAAATATTATCGTGGAATGTGCGAGGATTGGGTTGTGCTAAAAAAGCCAATGTTGTAAGAGATGTCGTTAGGGAGTCCTGGTGTGATATTCTATGTATGCAAGAATCCAAGTTAAACAAGTATGAATTTGGCTATTTCTCTCGTTTCCTTCCTTCTTTTTTCGAAACACACTGTGCGACTCTAGATGCCATTAATACGGCGGGTGGTTGCATTATTGCATGGAAACGAGGGTATGAACTGCTCAATAACTGGGTCACAAATCATACAGTGACAGGTGGTACTAAAGCAAGCATGCACAGGAAATATCATGGCAATTACGTGTGTCTACGGGCCATCAGAGGATAACCAAAAATTGTTGTTTCTTGAGGAGTTAAGAAGAGTGACACACCACATACAAGTCCCTTGGATACTAGCCGGCGACTTCAACATGGTTCGATATTTAATTGACCGATTTTGCGGTTTGCGAGGTATGGATCTCATGTGCCGTTTCAATGACTTAGTTAGAGAAACCGAGTTAGTGGACATTCCACTTAAGAATAGAAATTATACATGGTCAAGTAAAAGACCACAACCGGTCTTCTCTAAACTAGATCGTTTTTTCACATCACTTTCCATGTCCAACAAATTCCCAATAATCACACTTAATGCCCTTGAGATTGCTGTCTCTGATCATGCACCTTTAGTACTACATTGCAGGCAAAATAGTACTAAATGGAAGCCTTTTAGAATTGAAAATTTCTGGTTAGCATATCAAGAGGTTAAGGAAATTATAGGAATATTTGGTCAATACCACAAACCGACAGGAATTGTGCTAATGAATTTTTGGTGAGAAATGCAAAGTTATAGGAGGCTCTTAAGAGCTGGCATCTCACCAATTTCAAAAAAGGCAATGAAGAGTTACAGCAATGCAAGAAGAAGATCCTTCAGTTTGACAAAGCAGAAGAGTCTTGGCCTCTAAGTCCAGAAGAATTTAGCTTAAGGATCCGATTTCGCGAACGGGTTTTCGAACTGGCTAACATTTCTGAAGCACGGTGGAGCCAACGGGCGCGCTGCAAATGGCTCAGGGAAGGTGACAAAAATACACGATTTTTTCATGCATATGCATCTGCGCGTTGTAGAAAAAATCGGGTTGAGGAAATTAAAGACTCCAATGGCAGTCCAGTCAAAGGCGATGGCATCATTGAGGTTTTTTATCAGCCTCTCGGGCAAACCTTGGGTCAAACCCGAAACCAGCAGGAGCAAGTCACCACCTTTGACCCGACAGTGCTATACCGGGCCAACCCGAATTTGGAGGGCCTGGATGCGCCTTTCACAGACCAAAAGGTCCTAGCTGCGGTGTCACGGCTTGCCAAAAACAAGGCCTCGGGCCCGGATGGGTTGACGAGTGAATTCCTCCAAATAAATTGGGAGGTTTTGCAACATCAGATTTTGCCCATAATTCAAGATTTCTATCATGGCCGAATAGATTTGACCCTGCTAAATCGAGCCAATGTACGTGGTATTTATTCCCAAAAAAGATGCCCCGGAGACCGTGTCCGATTTTCGCCCAATAAGTATAATTAACATCATCCCGAAAGTGTTACCCAAATTGATTGCGACTCGACTGGCGCAGCATATGCCGGATCTCATCTCACCCTACCAAACAGCTTTCATCCGGGGCCGTCAAATTTCGGAAAATTTCATTGCAACGAGAGAACTATTGCACCACATCGATGCTTCCCGGCAGCCAGCTTTTTTGGCAAAAATTGACTTTGCCAAAGCATTCGACTCGATTGATTGGTCCTTTTTGTTTGCGGTTTTAAAGGCTAGAGGGTTTTCGGCCAAATGGATTGAGTGGATTCGTATACTTCTCACTACGGTTTCTTCCCGTGTGCTTGTTAATGGAGACTCGTCTCTGTTTTTTTACCACCAGAGAGGCCTTCGTCAAGGCGATCCATTATCCCCTCTACTCTTTAACATTGCGGTGGATGTCCTGCAAAGAATGGTTGAGGTAGCCAACTCCTTGCTTCAAGACCCAATCTCCGCTGAATTTCCAAGCTCAATCATTGCAATGCAATCCGCCGATGATACAGCATTCATTGCCAATGCGAATATTGACACCGTAGTCACCTTGAAGATTGTTTTGCGTTTGTTTACTAAGATGTCGGGTCTACAAATCAACTTCCGGAAAAGCCTCTTTGTTCCTATAAATCTTGATGAACCCCAAACAAACCTCCTCACTACCCTACTTGGCTGCATGGCCACAGTGTTTCCTATAACCTATCTAGGCATGCCACTGTCCATACAGAGACCGACAAGACAGTTCTTTCTCCCCCTCATCGAAAAATTAGAAAAAAGACTCCAAGGATGGAAAGAGAAACTAATTTTGAGGGGGGGTCGATTGCAACTGATAAACTCGGTTATGTCTTCTATCCCAATTTACATGATGGCCTGCTTTCAACTTCCTAAATGGGTGCTTGATCGCATTGATAAATTAAGACGGGAATTTCTTTGGAGGAAAAATGATGGTTCGATGCGAGGGATCTCGTTGATTAATTGGTCGTCGGTTTGCCTACCGAAAAAATAGGGAGGTTTGGGCATACCGGATCTAGAACTGCGGAATACGGCGTTGCTCTTACGATGGTGGTGGCGACTCTATGCAGACCCTGACTCACTATGGGCGATCGTGGCTTCTCAAATTCAGACAAGGAATACGTGGTAAGGTACAATGGCCTTTCATGGTAGTTTGGAAATGTAAGGCACCACCCACAGTGAAATTCTTTGCAGCAATGCTTCTCAGAGACAAACTCCTGACTCATCAGGTAATGGGCAGACGTGGGATGCATGTTGAGCTACAGTGCATTATGTGTAACAATTGCCCGGTTGAATCCTCATTACACTTACTATTTTTATGCCCATTCGCAACTCATGTGTGGTTTCTAGTATCAAATGAGTTGGGTTACCGGATCATGCATCAAGCCATGACGGTCCAGGAGATATGGCTCAAATCGGCAACTAGAAGGGGCAACCGAAGCAAGAAAGAATGGGCAGTACAATTCATGTCCACTCTGTGGTTGATTTAGAAGCATCGAAACAATTTGATTTTTGGAGGTACAAGGAAAGAAGCCAGAACTCTTGCCGAAAGGGCGGTGCAAGATAGTGCACTGTGGTTGAAGCATGGCTGAAGCAAAGAACTCTTTTCCTTTTCCTTTTTCTTTTTTCTTTCTTTTATTTCATTTAGTTTGAGGTTGCTGTTTCTTTTTTTCATGACTGTTGAGGGTGTATTTTCACTTAATTCTGTTAAGGGTGCTCAGTGGGTAGTTCTGGAACTGTAGGGGAGGGGTCTTTTTTGTAAAGTTGATGTAGCTGTGGACATTGCCTACAGGCCGCTGGATGTACTCATTTTTAATTAATCAAACATTGGTAGCCACTGCCAAGAATTTTTCAAAAAAAAAAAAAAAAGAGAGCATTGTAGAGGCATTGGCAAGTCTATATGTGTGACGAATACTTGTCTATATAAATTTAGATTTTTATATGTAAAAAGACATCAAAAGAATGCATATAATAAAAAAAAAAGACATACCATTTGATTGAAAAACTGATATTCAATCTAAGTTTCATCTTTTAATCACAGTCGGCGAATCAAGACATTACATGCTTAATATGTCACAATCATCGATCATGCACTGAGCCGTTAAGCCATTATGATTAATATACTTGTATATTTTTTGCATGACATGTAATATGATTGAAACTAAGGGTACTGTGCATATACAGCACACATAGGTCCGTTTGCATTCGCTTGATACAGAAGGGGATTTTTGCACTGTGTTGCCTGCAACAAACTACAAAGTTTTTATTTTGCACGTGTTGCCCGAGGTCCTCGAGATTGTAAAAAAGTAAGCGAACAACAAACAGAGCAAAAAAAAAAAATTTGATAAAGGTGTGATTCATGCATCAATGGAGATCAGTGTTCTAAATAGCGTGCTATAGCGCCGCTATAGTGTTTTTGGACCCTAAACGCTAAGCTATGGCATGAAAATACGCTAATTGTGCTACGGCCGCTATAGCGGTAATAGCAGTCCGCTATAGCGCATAGCGTGTAGTCCGCTATTTGCACGCTATGCATATTGGGCTTTTTTAGACAATTTATATGAGCTTAAATAAAGATCCATAAAATTTATTTTGTATAGAAAAAAAAAAATAGAATGAATCATGATGCTTAAGATATTTTGTATAGAAAAAGATCAATACTTTATGATATTATTATGGATATTTTGAACCATGGACTTTTGTACTAGTTCAATATGAATATTATAATTTCTTAACTAATTTGGTGTTATTTATTGTTCTATGAAACTTTAGATAATGTTAATATATAGTACAAATATATAATATAATTTTTGTAAAAAAAAAAAAAATGCTATTTGGAATAGCTTCCGCTATAGCTTTTTTTGTAGCCTTCCCGTTATGACGCTATAAACACTATTTAAAACATTGATGGGATCAAGGAATAAGAAGTATTAATAGGGAATTCTTTTTATGTCGAATAAGTACAATTATATTTTTTTGTATTTATTAAAATTATTAAAATTTATTTTCCATATGATCATTTTAAATTCCTATTATGAATGGAGAAATATCAATTATAACATACTAGCATTTTTTAATAATACCTGAATTATATTTGTATTATTTTATTCAGCACCCTTTCGAATAAATAGACACATGATACACATGCCTTGATGAAATAATAATTATTTCAAACATGTGTTGATGAATTTCTTTTACAAATAAATTTGAAAAGCGGTTTGGACAGGACTGAACGCATTAAATTTCCGATTTTTTAATTAATTGAAAATAAATTAATAAATATCGCAAAAGGGGATCGATTTGGTGAAATTTTGATATCTAGGTAAACCGGGATTGATTGTCCCGTTCCATGGGACGGGACAATTTATCCCGTCCCACTAATTCAAATCCGTAAACCGCTAATTTTTTCTTAGTTAATAGGTTAAGCAGAGGAAAAAAAATAAAAATTTGTGGGATGGGATAATCTATCCCGTCCCGATTATCCCGTCCCACAATTTTTTTTTGTTTCTTCTCTTCTTAGTTAATAAGTTACAGAAGAACAAAATGTGGGACGAGATAGATTAACCCGTCCCACAATTTTTTTTCTTAGTTAATTAGGTAAGCGGGGTTACGAATTTGAATTAGTGGGACGGAATAAATTGTCACGTCCCGTGGGACGGAATAAATGATTCCGTTTTACCTATATTTCGATTTCCAAACAGAAACGCCACCCTTTCGCGATATTTTTTATTTTTATTTTCGATTAATAAAAAATCGGCATTAAATTTCACGGAATTTCCACGATATTAATATTCTCAAAATATTTTGCAAGCGGATTTTGATTGACGAATTTGTGAATTTTAGATTATTTTTTTTGGGTATAAGATCAACTTGAAAATTAGAAGTAAAAAAAGTTTCATGGTGTGTTTATTAATTTCCAATTAATGTTTATTAATCTAATTATTTTCTAGGTCAACTACTGTAGCCTCTTTGGTTAGCTTAATTATTACCTATACGCTCAATTACCCTCACTTTCATATTAATACTTTGTAGGAGCTAAGTTTCTGGAATTTTTTTTTTACTTTTGCAGAGTAAATTAACGTTAATTTTCAACTGGAATCAAGTAGGCATTTTCAAATAATTCACCATGATCAAGTTTTTTTTATGCAATATAATTATCTATATCGTTTGACAATCTTTAAGTACTTCAATTAAAAATCAAACACTTCTGGTAAAAATATTTTAAAATAATTTATAAATAAATGACGAGGTTAAATACTAATTTTACTGGTCATCAAGTGATTTGATACAATCAAAAGTGCCTATTGATTATAGTAAATTATCAATGGATATTTAATTAACATAAAATTTAAATTTCTAAGATATTATCCAGAATTTCGAACAAATTAAACATGTCTCTAAATTATTTTATTTATATTATTTCTGAAAGTATATTACTAACGTCAAGTTAAGAGATATGTAATCAAGATCCTATACCATATCTCATTCAACAATTGCACCAATATTGCATTATTAAAACTTGCATCACCCTGGTACGGTTGTGCATGGTTCACCGCGTCGACAAAGGTACGATTAAGTTCAGTGTTTTAAAATTCGGTTATATCCGGTGAATATACGGCCGTATATTTCTATTAAGTATCCGGCCGAATAAAAAATAGCTATTTGGACTGAATATTGAATCCATGATTTAAAAAAATTAAAAAACATTTAAAACCTATTAAAAGAGTTCCAGATCCGAATCCATAACCCATTAAATGAGTTTCAGACTCGCTAGATAGGTGTTATCTTCAAGCGTTTCACTTAAAAGTCTTTTATAACTTCTCTACATATTGTCGTATTGTCAAGCGTTCCACTCATAGGTCCGTATTTTTTGCATGACATGTAATACGAGTGAAACTAAGGGTACTGTGCATATACAGCACACATAGGTCCGTTTGCATTCGCTTGATACAGAAGGGGATTTTTGCACTGTGTTGCCTGCAACAAACTACAAAGTTTTTATTTTGCACGTGTTGCCTGAGGTCCTCGAGATTGTAAATAAGTAAACGAACAACAAACAGAGCAAAATAAATAATTGATAATTAAAGGTGTGATACATGACTTGAGTAGGTCCGATGGGCATCGGACCTACTCTGGTTCGATGGGTTTAATCACTGTCTATTTGCTTTAAAATTCGTTCATAACACTTTAAAATTTGTGCATGTCTGTTTCAATTTCCATGTGCACATATTTTAAATTAGATCGGACGGTCATCATGTCGTTGAACCTAAAAGTAGATCCAATGCCCATCGGACCTACTCCGTTCTCGTGATACATACATCAATGGGGATCCAGGAATAAGAAGTATTAATAGGGAATTCTTTTTATGTCGAAATAAGTACAATTTTTTTTGTATCTATTAAAATTATTAAAATTTATTTTCCATATGATAATTTTAAATTCCTATCGTGAATGGAGAAATGTCATTATAACATACTAGCACTTTTTTTAATAATACCTGAATTATATTTGTATTATTTTTATTCAGCACCTTTTCGAATAAATAGACAGATGATAACATGCCTAGATGAAATAATAGTCATTTCAAACAAGTTTAGAGATATGTAATCAATATCCTATACCATATCTTATTCAACAATTGCACCAATATTGCATTATTAAAACTTGCATCACCCTGGTACGGTTGTGCATGGTTCACCGCGTCGACAAAGGTACGATTGTTAAGTTCAGTGTTTTACAATTCGGTTATATTAGGTGAATATACGGCCGTATATTCTTATTAAGTGTCCGGCTGAATAGAAAAAAGTTATTTGGACCGAATATTGAATCTATGCTTTAAAAAAATAAAAAAAACATTCAAAACCGATTAAAAGAGTTCCGGATCCGAATCCATAACCCGTTAAATGAGTTTTCAGACCCGTCAGGTAGGTGTTCTCTTCAAGCATTTCACTCAGAAGTCTTTTATAATCTCTCTACATGCTGCCTTATTGTATTTAAGTACTGTGGGATTAAATATTTAATAAAAAATCCGTATATATAAATTCGAATAAGAATCCGCATATTCGGCTGCATATACGGAATATTAAAACACTGGTTAAGTTTGAAGCATGTGATTAATTATCTGATAGCTAGTACAGCCAGAATTGTCCTCGATTGCGTCAGGCGCGTGAATCACGTTGCTCTCTGCCTCTCTCCCAATAGATGTTATACTGAGAAAATATATACATAGAGGCTAAGGCTACATCTTATATATATTTAATGTGGGGTCGTTAATGGCGCCAGACAACAATATCAAGGCAATAAGGCTTATCAGGCCAAAATAAGACGACAAATTTCTCTTTTCTCTTCTATATCTTTCTGCCATTGCCTAACATTTTGTTTTTATTTTTGTACTTCTACTTTTTTTTTTCTTTTTCATTCTGTTTTTTTGTTTTTTGTTTGTTTTTCGTGCTTGATTTATTAGTGTTTCTAGTATGTCTCTCAATTTTTAGCATAGATAGAGATGGTCGTTTAAGGTAGTTTTAACTTGTATTCAATTTTTTTTTTTTATATTCATTTGATATCTTGAAAAATATTTTTTAATGAGAAACTAAAATTATTAGATGTATTACTTTTTTTTAAATAACATGTATATCAAATTTAAGCAATATTATAAAATATGTTTAGCTTTCCATTAAATTATTAGATTTTTAATAGTAAATGGTTTTGTTGAGAATAAAAAATCCTTGGTCTTTCCTTCTTTGATTATTTTTCAAATTTAATCATCATATTAATTAATGTAAATAGTGTATGGAAAATGAATTAAACTTCATTTTAGGTGAACGACTAACTAACTAAATTTCAAGTTGACTCAAATTCGATACACATTATTTCCGAATAATATAAAACACATCTATAATTTTAATTATTTAATTTATTCTAAATATTAAGTGTATATCATAAAAATTGAATGTATGCTAGAATTATCATTTGATTAAGTATAAATTATCACCTACATTGAACTAATTAATTGTAAATTGTTCTTTCTGCGCTTCTTGTCTAACTGACAAGTTAATTAACTTGATTAGCAAGGAAATTATTTAATTAGTTAGAGATCCAAAAGTCCACCCTCTGACACCTGATCATTCATTAGTTTAATGTACAGATCCAAAACATTCAACGATGTATATTTTTATTGGATTCTCCTGCTCTCTATATCTTATCAAGTTATTTATCTATTGCAAACTGCATGCAATCATTGCATGTACTTTAATTAAATTAGGGTAATTATATGTTCCCCCATCTATCCATCCCCCATTTCATCCCCCAACTAACTAACTACCTTTTCTAACTAACTTTCAAAATTCTAACTACCTTTTCTAACTAACTACATTTTCTCTATTTATTTCTTTCCTCTTTCTCCCTCCCTCTCCCACCTCTCCCTCTCCCTCTCCCACCTCTCCCTCCCTCTAACCACCTCTCCCTCTCCAAAAGTGTTCCGCCGGGTCAGATCCGCCTCGCCGGGTCAGATCCGAGTTATTTGCAAAGAACAAAGCTTCATTAATGGTGAATTAGACCAGTGCGTACTAAGTACATATGGATGAATACTTAATGTTTTAGAGATAAATACTTCAACGTTTATGGATGAATACTTAATATCTTAGGCATAAATACTTTAACTTATATGTATGAATACTTGATATCTTATGGATGAATACTTTTTATTTGTTTGGTATGCACATTAACTATTTACACTTACACGATGAGGATGAATACTTGCTTAATGCGGGATGAATACTTGCATGACGAGGGATGAATACTTGTGCAACGGACAACTCGAAAGTATGTTATCATGGATCTCATTTGAAAGAGAAAATTGTGTAGAAGACATTCGTGGTTTTAGATTTGCAAAATTCCTCACAGATCGTCAGAAATATTGGTTAGATTGAACGGAGAAAAAAAAACCCATCTCTAAAAACATGTACTACTCTTGGTACATTAACTATTTACACTTACACGATGAGGATGAATACTTGCTTAATGCGGGATGAATACTTGCATGACGAGGTGTGAATACTTGTGCAACGGACAACTCAAAAGTATGTCATATGGATCTCATTTGAAAGAGAAAATTATTTAGAAGACATTTGTGGTTTTAGATTTGCAAAACTCCTTACAGATCATCAGAAATATTGGTTAGATTGAACGGAGAAAAAAAAACCCACCTCTAAAAACGTGTAAAAGATGGGTGATTGATGTGTCCAAATATGCTTCTATTGCAAGGATGAATACATTTATATAGATGGATGAATGCTAGTTGTGTTACAGATGAATACTTTTTTTGCAAATTTTTAAAATGAGCTGAAGGTAGTTAGAAATTAATGCTCTGACAGTTGTGCGGTTCCCCACACGTGTTGTTTGTCCCCTACTTTATTGTTGTAATATATCCAAATATGTTTCTATTGCAAATGTGAATACTTTCATATAGATGGATGAATACTAGTTGTGCTACATATGAATACTTCTGCAAATTCCTAAAATACACTGACAGTTATAAATTCTAACTAACTAACTACTTTTGACGGGGGATGAAACGGGGGATTGTTCACGGGGGAGAGCTAGGCGGACCCATTATATTAACTCTGATTGTCTTCTCTTACTCTCTGTATTGCCTACAATTTAACTTTTTTTTCCCATAACCTCCATGCGTCTGATCTTTGTCAGATGGCCTAGATATTTCTGAGTTTAAAGATTTATTAATCATCAATCAATTCAAAAATTTCTTAAATTACATTAAAAGAAATGGAAAGAAATCAGGACCACAAGAAGACAAATTAAATAAAGTTGCCGTGAGTGCGTATCTAAATAGATTTAGATTTCTACAGTAAAAAAATCAAAAAGATGCATAGAATCAATAGAAGACAAACTATTTAATCGGAGGTCTGATATTTAATCCAAAATTTCATCTTTTAATCACAGTCGTTGGCGGATCAGGATATCTATGTGCTTAATATAAAAATAGAGAGAATTATTTCGCATGATTCTTTTCGTAAATAATTTTTGCATCTTTGTATTTTAATAAAGGCCTAGTTGTTGTTGTAGTATTTAAATAATTCTAATTGTTTCTACGCAGGAAATTAAGAGTTTGGTTTTCGTAATCAATGGTTTTAAAGAATTCTTGCTGACATTTTGATATTTATCGTACACCAAATTAAAAAAAAAAATGTCTCTGAATTATATTGAAAAAAATCTGTTGCCACGTTTTCGCATGATGACGCAATTTCATTAAAAAAGTGCTTTTATTTTTCTTATTCTAAATGTTAGCTTTCTATTGATTAATTTAGAACTTGCTTAATTATTAGTTTATAATTTATTTCATGAAGTAAAACAACAATCGTTTTCCCGTTCACTACATTTCTATAACTTTTTAAGAATGTATCTATAAGAAAAATGATAAATTCGCTGCAAAGCAAATATTAAATTAAAATTAGATGATTTATTAATGTTTTGCAGAACTTAAATTAAAAATAAAATAATTTTGCTTATGTAATACATATACTCATGTGCACTTTGATTTTGCAAGGATCGTACATATCTTGATTCAAATCAACCGTAGTTTAAATTATATATATACTAAGGTTGAGTACATCACATCGATCGATAAGCTTTTAATGAGTTCATTTTGCTGATTCATCCATGCAAATTCTTTATTTCAAGGTGTTATTTGCGATGGAAAAATTAGAAACTCTGTTTCTTTCAACTTTGACAGTGAACTTCTTTTTACGAACAAAAAAATTACTTCCACATAGATGTGAACAATATTTTATTCTATATATGTCCAAACTAAAGTTTGCTGCAGAGACCAGCAATTAGGCGCGCGAGATATCTCATGTTGGCCACACTATTTTGAACTATGCATTTGGCGAAAAATGTTTATTATTAATTTTACTGTGCTTGCCCACGGAATTCGTAACTTTGTATTCCAAAAGAAAGAAAATTGGTCTAAAATTAAGAACGAAAATTATTTATGAATAATTAATCTCAACAAGTACATTGATTACACAAAAAATACGAGCAAAAAAAAATGAAAAATACAAACAAAAGAAATAGAACCAATAGTTTACCATATCTATTCACCCACCTTGAAAAATACCCAGAATAAGCTAGAATAAGCTAGGCAAAACAAGAAGCTAGAATAGCTCTTTTGTCAATTGTCTTATTAGAATAACCAAATCCAACTTTTTGTAAGAATAGGCTATTCTAATAAGACAAGAAACTTGAATTCCTTATTCTAGCTATTCAACCCCAATAAAAAATAGAACAAGCTATTCCGAATAGTCTTGTTCCAAAAATAGCCTATTCTCACTCCAACCAAACATACCTAAAGAATAGTTTCATAATCACAGCTTTAATTTAGCTGTTGTAATGTTGTTTATTTAATGCAAACCACTTGGTAGCACCTACCAAGCTTTGAAAAAAATAAAATAAAATAAATAACAGCTTTAATTAATTAGTCTTTGATCTGTGAGAGCAACAAATTGGCATGGTTTTGCACCACCTTCCATGCATCCCGGACATGGAATTCCTCGGTCAGAGTAGCCCCCACTGCGAAGCGGATCACGTAAATTCCTCCTATCACAGCGTGCGTCATGTAAATTTTCCCCGAAGCATTAATCATCTCTAGAAGCCTCTTGTTTATCTCGTTGTTAATACCATCTACTTCATCACCACCATCTATCTCATCAGATGAATATACCAGGCGGAAGCATACTGTGGCGAAGTACCTGTAATGAACCACGGCCAGTTCATGTAAGATTACGCACCAAACAAGGTTTATAAAATAATAATATAATACAAGTGCTACTATATATGCAACTTCTAAAGTCTAAACATAAATTTGTCCTTTTATTCATTGTTTCCTATTGCACACTTTATGCATGCAGTTACATACTATATCTGGTATCCTAAATGAGGTGAAACCTTGGAGCACATTAACAGGATAAATAAGATATTTGTCACTAAATATGTTACCTTGGCACAACGACCTCAAATCTGGTGTCAAGTGAAATGAGCCCTTCGAAAACCTTGGCCATTCTAACGTGTGACCGCAAGAAGTTCCTGAGGTTAGCCACACCATAACTCCTCAAAACCATCCACAGCTTGAGTGACCTGAATCGCCGGCTGAGCGCAATCTGCCAGTCTTTGTAATCGACCACCTGTTTCAACTCAGTCGCCTTATTTCTCAGATACTCGGGATTTGTTGAGAGTGCCCGAACAAGTGAGTTCGGGTTCTTCACCCATAAGCAGCAGCAGTCCAATGTGGTGAAGAACCATTTGTGTGCATTGAAGCTGAACGAATCTGCATCTTCTACGCCATCTATAAAATGCCTGAATTCTGGACAGATGCACGCACTACCGGCATATGCTGCATCAACATGCACCCACATCCCATTCTTTGCTGCTACTTTGCACAGCCCCGGCAAGAGGTCTACTGCAGTAGATGAAGTGGTCCCCACTGTGGCACAGAGAAACAGCGGCACCAAACCTACCGCAATGTCAGCTTCCACCTGCTTCAATAACTCCGCGGGAGAGAGACCGAAGGACTCAGATTTGAATGTTTGTACAGCACGGAAGTTTGCCGGGTTGATGCCAGCAATCTGTGCCGCCTTTTGGAGAGCGCAATGTGTCTGGTCCGAGCCGTACACCACCAGCTTGCCAATCTGGTCACCACCAATCTGGTCCAACATTTTGTCTCTTGCGGCTGTGAGGGTGCAAAGAATGGCTTCACAGGTTGTTCCCTGGAGCACCCCACCTCCACCTCCAGAAAAGAGGAAGGATTGAGGCAACTTTAGCATGTTACCGAGCCAATCCATGACAATGCTCTCCAGTTCAGTCGCAGCAGGGGACGACATCCAGTTGAACCCGACAATGTTGAACCCAGTGCTGAGCATCTCGCCCAGGAACCCTGCAGTGCTGCCACTGGATGGGAAATACGCAAAGTAGTTTGGGCTCTGCCAATGAGTGATTCCTGGCACAATGTGGCTTTGTATGTCTTTTAGGATAGTTTCGATTGACTCAGGCTGGTTCGGGGCGGATTCAGGTATGCATTTGCTCAGGTATCCAGGTTCAACCTGGCTACGAACTGGGTACTTGTCGACTTCACAGTAATAGTCAGCCAGAAAATCAATTACCATGTGCCCTTGCCGCCGGAACTCCTCGGGATCAAGCGGGTTCAAGGGGGATGCAGGATTATTTTCTGTAACATCAGTGTATAGGCTGCCCATTGTTTGAATAATGAAAATAATGGAGGTTTTAGGGTTTCTTAACTGAAGATGTGTTTAGACTTAAGATTTGTATAGGAGGAGATGTAGTGATGGGAGAAATGAGGGTGAAAGGAGTATATATAGTGTTACTGGGACGCGTTTTTCAACTGGAGAAGGTTCCCTGGTGATGCGATGGAGCAATGCATGTGCGCACGTAGTTCTCAAACCAAAAATAAAAGAATAATGTATAAACTTCTATTGTATGCAAGGCACGCGATTCACGCGCATGGAAAGAGGCAATAGAAACATATATACGCACCTGACTTCGCTTGCAAAAATAATGAGATGTGGAAATCGTGACTCGTGAGGACTGATCAGGAGAGATTCAACTTGATATGTCTTGTTGGCATCAATAATGCTTTTATTTTTTTGTGTATTGTATTCATCATATATCAATAATGCTAATAGGCCCAATTGGAAAGTGGTTGTTAATAAGTGCGATTTTGTGCCCCCACTTCTTTCCTGTCCTGGTATGGAGGACTCAAAAGAGGAATTAATACATGTCAGTCACATTTTTTTTTTAAAAGATCGATAACACCAATATTTCGTATTTTTCAAAATATTATACCATTATTTAGAACTGAATATATGCATTCAATTTTCTTTTTCTTTTTGAAATACCTCAATATTCGACGAAGTTATTTTTAAGTACGAGATAAAGGAATCGAACATAAATTAATGCATATGCATCCGATTTGCATGAATACAAGTTTTTTGATTGAATTTCTGAACGTATATATGAAGCTATGAGTCTGAACTTCTTAAATGCATACGCTAAAGCAATTTGGATGCATGTGTTTTGATTAACCCCTCATCTGATTATTAGAGATTTTTTAATGTTCTAAATAGAAGCATTCAATCAGAATTACTAACATATATGTTTTTTCGAAAATTGCCAAAATCATCTCTTCAAATATCCACAATCAGAAAACATCATATTATTCTTTTAATAACGCAAAATAGGCAGATGATAATTTATGAAAAGTTGACAACGGTGTTGTAACCAGCAGAACCACACAAATGGAAGTTATTTAATGAAATCCAAAACGTGAAACAGTTCCGCCGCGCAATAACACCCTAGTGCTAAAACATACATTTGTAAAGTTGTATCAAATTATTTCTATTTAGTGCAAGACAATTGTTATTAATATCTTGTTAAAGTGTAATGAAATATTACTCACCTATATATCACATAGTTGAAGATGATGAGAATTCGTCATAAAAAATAATTAAACAAGAAAGTTGGTAGCTATATATGTCCCTTTCTTTTTTCTCTATATATTAAGGATTTGGCAAAATCGGTTATGTACCCATCAAAAGTTAATAATTTGGATATTTGCCCATCAAATCTTCAAATTGGGATATATGCCCATCAAATTTATAAAATCTTGAAAATTTACCCATATTGATATTAAAACTGATAATTTAAAAAAAAAATCTGTATTAAAAAAATTTATTCCAATTTTACCCTCTTCACGCCTCCAGTTGCTCCAGTGTAGCGTTAGCGGTTTCTTTTCCATTAGCGGGTTCATCCCTGTCAGGGTGCATTGAGTGTGCTGGTTCTTTTCCGTTAGCGGGTTCATCCCCGTTAGCGGCTTCGGAGTGTAAGGGTGCATTGAGTGTGCCCGACATAGTCTGAACGAGAGAGAGTGAGCGACTGGAGGCGGAGAATAGTCTGAACGAGAGAGAGAGAGAGAGAGAGAGAGAGAGAGAGAGAGAGAGAGAGAGCGAGAGGGATTGGAAGCGGACCCCTAGAGCGAAGAGAGAAAAAAAATCTCTAGAGCGAGAGAAAATGGAACCCCACAAAAAACCCCTAGAGCGCAACCCGGCGGCCAACCCCCCAAGCAATCCGAATGGCAACTAGTCTGTCGAAAACGTAGGTATCCCGACCACTGGAGAGCCGGTGGTCGCGGGCCCGAGAATCCTCTGCCGCGAACACAAATTTACACCCCTTACCAAGCTCCCCTCACGTATGCACAGGTTGTCGCCAACCTGTGCAACCCTGCCCCTGCCGCTGTTCCACCCGCCCAAACCCGGACCACCACCCCAGTCACTTCACCGGCAACCTCCCCGCCGACCTCACCCCGCTCCCCAACCTATTACTTATCCCCCCATAGCCCTACACCGCTGTGTTTTCCACCCTCACCTAAGTTCACCGAATGGAGAAAGCGGTGTTTCCGCTGCTGCCGAGTGGGATGGCCACACCGGAAACTCTTGCCGCAACCCCCCCAAGTGTGGCCGGTGCTGGAGGAATGGCCACACTGGAAACTCTTGCAAGGAGAGCATCACAAAACAGTCCCCTATGCCTACAGGACCTCTGGCCCAAGCAGTGCAGGGCCAGCCACGAGATCGGGACTTCAACGAACTCCTCACTGGGCCACGGCCACTGAACCCGCCCCTTCTGCAGCCTAACATATCGATGGAGCTCAAATGTTTCATCGACACTGACGCGGATTACCACTGCAAGGTCGACCGCCTTCAACAAGCCGTGGTTGTTGACGCCAGCGCCATAAAAATGAATTTTGAGTTATCCGTTGACAAAGTGGCGGAGTGGGTAGCCAAAGCAAACCTCATCCCCGAAAGAGAGATAACCATAGCTTCCTTGCCAAACCAAACATTCCTAATCCCTATGCCCGACGGTTTGGCACCTGAAATGCTCATCGAGGCCATTCCGTATGAGGTATTGGATGAGGGGTTGACGTTCCACCAGTGGGACCCGTTAAAGGATAGACGAAGGATATCACCCCAGTTCAAAATCATGCTGAACCTAGATGGAATACTGCCTCCGCTGTACAGAGAGAAAACAATCATTGGGGCGGTCAGCACCTTCGGTATTTACTTGGGAACGGTGGCGCAGCAGAACCCGGCCAGTCTGGCCAGCTAGACAGCAGTGGTAGCCATTGAAAAGCTTGAAGATGTTCCCCGGCAGGTCATTTTGGTGGCGATAGGAATCGAGTATGATGTCCCTATCCGACCGATCAACTGGTGCAACGCCACGTTGTACAGAGATGAAGACTTCCCCAAGCCGACCCGGGTATTCACCAAGCCGCCTAAACCCAAGGAGAAAGAAAGAGTGCCGGTACTAACAGTTATGGAGGAAGAAGAGTCAGACGGGGAAGATGAATTGATAGCCATTTCGCGCAGGGTTTTCTTCGAAATCTTTCGCGACAAAGACCTTACCACACTGCCACCAAGGCTCAGGCAGGCACTAATGGGAGAAAAAAAACGTAACCGGAGAGAGCTCCGGCCAACAGACGCCATCACCAACCACAACACCATCAGCAGTCACACCACCGGCTGCCACAGGATATCCGACTACTGACCCCCCTAATACAACTGACCAGCCAGCCATACCCGTAACGGGTCGGACTCAGGACTCAACACCACCCAAAACAATTGAGGCCACACCGCAACAGCCGCAACCTGGTACCAGTGACCAACCAACATCTCTTTTGTCAGGCACGGGTCTCCAGCAACAGAACCTATTACTGACAGCTGAAAGAGAGGTCATAGAGGACCACATGGGTGACATCCAAGGCCAAGGGGTGGAGGAAAATGAGGCGGGTCACACATAGACACCCCCACTCGCTACATGCGAAGCCACATACCCACAACCACAAACCGGGTTACTCTCGGCCCCAGGCGTGGCAAGTGAACCTACCGAGGGTACGAGGTACTGTGCACTGCACTCTACCCCAGGTGACCAGAGGCGTGGCGAGCCCCTAGGAGGTACGGAAAAACTCAGAACGGATAACTCGCCTATTTTGAATACGGACGAAACCCATCTCACTTTGCCGCTATTACAACTGAGGAGGGAAGTAAGACAAAAAAGAAAATCATACAGTGCTGGGCCGAAATTTGGGCATGGGCCTTCTACAAGCAGCACCCAGGCTGGAAAGAAGAAAAGGGATGTGGACTTATTAAAAAACGCAGAGGGCTTTTATGAGGTGCATGTGTCGTATGCTCATAGCAGACAGATAGCAGAAGGTTGTGGGATTAACACAGAACATGTAATTTCGGCGGTTGAAGAAGACAATTTGCAGAGGAGAATGGAGCCTCAGGATGACCAATCTCCTCGCCCTAACTCCCACGTCCATTTCAGGACTCTGACAATGACAACACTTCCCAGGGAGATAGTGACTCGGATGAAGACAGTGACTCTGAAGGGGAGGGAGGGGACCTGTAAGGGTCGGAAGTCGATCTTAGAGGTGCTTTGTTGTTTTTCAATCTGTTTCCCATGTATCTCCCAAAATTAAAAATTTTGTCGTGGAATGCACGAGGATTAGGGGATGTTCACAAATGTAATGTTGTTAAGAATGTGATTAGAAGGGCGAGATGTGACGTTGTATGCATGCAAGAAACTAAGTGGAATAAATTTGAGTTCGCTTATGTCTCAAGTGTCCTACCTAATTTTTTTGAAAGGAGATGTGTATTACTAGATGCAAAGAACTCGGCCGGAGGGATCCTTATTGCGTGGAAACATGCATACACTTTAATCAACTCTTTTGCGACAAGACACACATGCACAGTCTTTTTGAAACAGCCGTCATCGGGGTCTAGTTTTGCGGTCACTACGGTGTACGGCCCGAGTAGGGATGATCAAAAGAGAGACTTCATTCAAGAGCTTAAACGCTTGGCAGATCATATAGCAATACCTTGGATTTTGGCCGGCGACTTTAATCTTGTTCGATGGTTGATCGATCGATCCGGCAATATGAGAAATTTCGGTCTCATGTTTGAATTTAATGATCTGGTTAGAGAACTACAACTGTTTGATGTGCCGCTACAAAACAAGGCCTACACGTGGTCCAACAAGCAACCCATTCTTATTTTCTCTAAACTTGACCGGTTCTTTCTCACATCCGATTGGTCACTTCGGTACCCGGTCATCAACCTCACGGCTCTCGAGACAATTGTTTCCGACCATGCACCCATTCTATTGCACTGCAAGACTCCGCAAGCGCGCACGGCGCCTGGTAAGGCTAGAGAGATTTTGGTTTCGCTATGCATATGCACATAGCATGGTGCATCAGGTTTGGCAGCCACGTGACACCCAATCACACACAGAGGTACTAATGAATTTTGAGCGAAATACTGAGGTCCTCCATAAAGAGTTGCGGCAGTGGCATAGGACCAGATTTTTGGAACTGGACGATCAGCTGCAATACTGTAAGAAGGCCATCCTGTTCTTTGACAAAATAGAAGAATGAAGAAAGCTAAATAGGAGGGAGTTTGTGCTCAGGCAAAAAATCCGAGAGAGGGCTTACGATCTAGCAAACAATTTGGAAATTAGATGGCATCAACGTTCTCGCTGTAATTGGCTGAAAAATGGCGACCGCAACACTCAATTTTTCCATGCTTATGCCTCGTCTAGGGCAAGGAAAAATGCGGTTACAAATATTGAGGTCGATGGTGTGCGGGTGCAGAACCTGACCCAAATACAGGGGGGCTTTCTCAAACACATGAGGAGCTTCTTGGCACTCAGGTATGCTCTCTACCCTTTGACCCTGCTGCCCTCTATGCAGAACAACAACCGGATTTGAGCCATCTGCAACAACCGTTCACACCAATTGAAATCCGGCTGGCGGTTAACCAACTTGCCAACAACAAGGCCCCCGGTCTCGACAGCCTTCCACATGAGTTTTTTAAGACATTTTGGGACCTACTGCAACCCGACATACTCAAAATGTTTGATGAGTTCTGGAGAGGTACGCTGGATTTGTCCAAAGTCAATAAGGCGAACATTGTCATGATACCAAAAAAGGAGAATGGGTTTGGAGTTGGGGATTACCGGCCGATCAGTATTATTAACATGCTGCCGAAACTAATAACAAAGGTGCTCTCCAATAGACTACGGCAGGTTTCGCCGGCCTTGGTCTCCTC
This sequence comes from Carex parvula, assembly GCA_025461045.1. Classification (NCBI taxonomy): domain Eukaryota; kingdom Viridiplantae; phylum Streptophyta; class Magnoliopsida; order Poales; family Cyperaceae; genus Carex; species Carex parvula. The sequence continues at coordinate 637,410 of JAJGRW010001368.1, forward strand.
AAGGCAAACCGCCTTCACTCGAGACCGACACATAGCAGAAAACTTCCTGGCAACGCGTGAAATTCTACACCATGTCTCAAACTCAGGTAACCGGGCGGTGTTTGCAAAAATTGACTTTGCAAAGGCCTTCGACTCCATTGATTGGCGTTTCCTTACCGATGTTATGAGAGTTCGAGGCTTCCCGGATCGATGGATAGGTTGGATACGGTTGATTCTGACCACCTCCCAGTCTAGAATTGTCATCAATGGGGAACAAACAGAATATTTCCTTCACAAACGGGGTCTTCGCCAGGGGGACCCCATATCTCCTATGCTGTTTATCATAGCAGTAGATGTGTTCCAGCGAATGATCGAGGTAGCAAATGGCCTTCTGACCGAACCTCTGACAAATAGATGCTCGCAACCAATAGTGGCTCTCCAGTATGCCGACGACACTGCGATCATTGCAAATGCAAGCGACACCACTTTGCTCACTTTCAAAATTATTTTGAGGTTGTTTGCAAACATCTCGGGCCTCAAGGTGAATTACAAGAAAAGCAGTTTCGTACCCTTCAACCTTGATGAAGCAGCACTCTCCAAAGCAAGGCGCATACTCTTGTTCAGACTTGACTCGATGCCCATTGAGTATTTAGGGATGCCGCTCTCTATATACAAACCAGTTCGGTCTGATTTTCTGCCTCTGATTGAGAAATTGGAGAAGAGAATGGAGGGTTGGAAGGGTAAGCTTATTTCGCGGGGTGGACGTTTGCAACTCGTAAAGTCCGTTCTCTCCGCCATTCCCGTGTATTACATGATGAGTTTCAAGCTCCCAAAATGGGTCATTGACCGAATAGATGCCATTAGAAGGGCTTTCTTATGGGGCCACAATGAAAAGGACGGACGAGCAATTTCCCTTGTCAATTGGGAAACAGTTTGCTCCCCGTATGAAACGGGAGGAATGGGCCTGCACGACCTAGCTAAGCACAATGTGGCGCTGATGCTAAGGTGGTGGTGGCGGGCTTATACGAACCCGGCTTGCCTATGGACGACAACTGTTACAATTCTTAAATGGACGGGCATATACGAGACAGGACCGAATTTTTGGATATCCTCGGGCTCTTTCTTCTGGAATGCTTTGATCCGACTACTTCCAATTTTTCGGTGGTCTACCAAATGGCAAGTGGGAACCGGTCAATCCATCTCCTTCTGGTTCGATGCGTGGCATGGCAATCCTATGATACAAAGGTTAGAGTCGGGTCATCGGCCTGCTCAGCTAAAAATTTCATTGAGAGATGCACTGCCAATCGCAACCACCTTGCTTCCGGAAGTCAACCTCACTATTCATCTAACCAACCAAAGGGACACCATACTGTGGAGGTGGACATCTCATCGGAACTATACGGCGGCCTCGGTCTACAAAGTACTACTCACGGGTGGGGGCATCAACTTTGAACATTCCTATATCTGGCGTCTGCCTATTCCACCAACAGTAAGAATTTTTGCTTATCACATGGTCAAGGACAAAATTCTAACTGGGGAAGTGATGCTTGCGAGGCATATGACAACTCAGAACAGATGTTTAATGTGTCAAAATTGTCCATCAGAATCTGCGCTGCATCTTCTATTCATATGCCCTAATGCAGTGTGCATCTGGTTCGGGGTAGGACAACAGTTCGGGTTCAGAGTTATGATACCTGATACGTCCCTTCCCGAGAGGGGCCGGGCCGTACTTGGACTCGGTCCAGTAAGGGGGGAGCACGTCCTGTTCTCTGGGAGCAGGCCGTGCGAAGGCCGGTTGCTGAATGTACAACTCGTCCCGGTTCAAGGAAACGGGGCGAGAGGATGGACACGCGGGGTGTCGGAGGGGTATTAACGCTCTAACCCTTTTTAATACCTCCTCTGGTGTTGGTGAGTGTGATTAATGCAGTTTTTGCCGTCGCCCTTTCTGAGGGGTTCCCTGCCTTATATAGGGGGTGCCCTACTGTAGCGCGGTCTTGTCAGCATTAATGACGAAGGCCCGCATACTGTTAAGGGCATCCGCATAATAGGCAATAGTATCCGCATAATCTGTCACGAGCCGAGTCAACGAGGCCGTGTGTCGGCTTCCTCTAGTTGACACGGCATGCTAGGCTTTGAGCCTTGTTTTGTTCTGGACCCAAGCTGACCCTGAGAGGGGGTCCGAATCTCGGGTCGTTTTTTAACTCGGGCTGGCCCCGGGAGGGGGTCCGAGTCTCGGGTTGTTTTTAACCTCGAGCTGGCCCCGGTAGGGGGTCCGAGTCTCGGGTTGTTTTTAACCTCGAGCTGGCCCCGGGAGGGGGTCCAAATCTCGGGTTGCTTTTTATCCTCGAGCTGGCCCCGGGAGGGGGTCAGCATCTCGGGTTGCTTTTTATCCTCGAGCTGGCCCCGGGAGGGGGTCCGAATCTCGGGTTGCTTTTCATCCTCGAGCTGGCCCCGGGAGGGGGTCCGAATCTCGGGTTGCTTTTTATCCTCGAGCTGGCCCCGGGAGGGGGTCCGAATCTCGGGTTGCTTTTCATCCTCGAGCTGGCCCCGGGAGGGGGTCCGAGTCTCGGGCTGCCTTTGGATCGTGGCCTGTTTTTGTTGAGGGAAAGGCCTATTTCATTTTGTTCTATTTTGGGCTGGCCTTTTGTATATTTAAATCTGGGGGCGCTTTTTTGGGCCAGGCCTGGGCTTTTTAAGGGCCATTGGCATATGGGCCTATCATTAGCCCCCGAAGCCGAAATGCATTAGTATGATGCTTTTCGGGTTCTTAACTCTGATTACGAAGGCGATTTTGGTCCTATTACGGAAGTTCGTTTCGCTTATCCCGGCTTCTTAATTTACTCTGATGTTCTGAGTGTTAGCCCCCGAGTTAACCCTCGAAGTTTTCCATGTTCGTATTTTAGTTATTCTGAAGTTCTTGTTCGTGTAATTTCACGTCGTGCCGTTTGTCGGTTACGTAAGGTTCGTGCAGGTTTTGCTTTGTTATATTCTGTGATTTCGTTGTCAATAGCCCCTGAGTAGGCCTCGGGGTTTTTGTATACTCTGGATAGCTGTAACTTGTGTTTAGTTTTTCTTACAAGGTCGTAACTTTGTCGTTCCACGAGGTTTGCGACCATTCGATACGCCTTATCTTAGGTACGTGCCCCGACTTATTGTGTTGGCGCGTTATGTATCCTTAGATGGTTTAAGCGTATATATATATATATAGGTACGTACCCCGACTTATTGTGTTGGCGCCTTATCTCGGACACTAGTCAGGCGTCTCGGTCTCGGATTGCTAGGTTGGCCTTTGTCGAGGGGTTTTTTGCCACGACTATCAGACGGTTTCGGTGCCATAGTATCAAAGTTGTTTGTTAAATGGGTGTGATCTGGATAGGTACGGGTGATTCGTATGTATATATATATATATAGCGGGGGTGAATGTGGGCGTAATAAATGCGTGTGTCAGGTCGTCATAAATGCGTTATATCGGCAGGATTCGCTGCAATTTTGACTGTACCGTTCGTTCCTTCGGGTGAATACTGATCCTAGTATGGGATCAAGGTTGGTTCATTGGGACGGTCGCGAGGTTAATAATTCCCGAGGAGTATGCTTTAAGGTTGCAGGGGATCCACGTCCTGTGGCATTTTGTACAGATGAAGCCGAAGCGACGCGACGGTTTTGTGTTACTGCTGATTTTGGCGCCAAGGGGCTGAAGCGACGCGGCGTTTTAGATTTTTTTGAAACGACTAATCGAAGGGGAGCGAGACACGTGTCGAGGGCTGTTCCTTGAGATTAGAGCTGGTGTTTACGGCTCTTTACGGGGGCCCTATATAAAGAGAGGCGGGCCCGTGCGCGTATCCGTTTTCAGCCAGTTCGATTATCGGGGTATTCTCGCTCATTGCTCTCGCGTATAAGGATAATTGGTGAGGACAACTGTACTAATATCCCGCAGGAGTGTTGCTCGCGAATCCGTAAGTATCACTGCCGCGATCATTACGTTCGGGCTCTGGTATCTCGATCGATACCGAGAAGTCGGTGCTCTCGCAAGAGACAGAGGGTTTATTTTTAAGAAGAGAAGTTTAGCCGTACTGGTAGTGTGCAGTTCGGTACTATTACAGGTACCGAGCTCTTAGCGTGGTGTGAGAGGTGCTGTTAAACTCTCGAGGTCCATCGGTTGTCTTGTGAGGTAGTTTCTGAGCGAGTCCTTTAGATGTCGGGTGGGGAAGTTAACTCGGGTTCAGAAGGGAACTTCTTTGATTGGGAGGCAGCAGTTGATTGGGATGACATAGACCCGGAGTCGTCTGTTGATTGGAAGGCGACACAGCCAGAGTCCTCAGCGGACAGGGCTGCAGCGAAACCGGATTCTCCGGGCGAGCCCATCGATTGGAGTGATCCGGCGATGTGGGATCACGGGATGGAGGGTAAAGGCGTAGGAAAGTCAAAAGCGGCCCTGGAAAGGGCTTTCGTTGAGTCGCGTAAGAGGATAGTGCCTCCGATAATGTCTCCCGTTGCTGACAATCTTATTAATTTGCCTTTGCAGTCAGCGACGATGGGAGGGGAGAGAAAGATATTTCGAGAACGGGTTCCGTTGGAGAGGATTGACCCTTCAGATTACTCTCCTGGTTATAGCGAGAGTCGTTCAGCGGAGGAAGATACGGAGTTAGAGGAAGCCGAGGTGCATGACCGTCAGGGGTCTTCCCGGGAGACGTCGGTTTCAGCGCCCTCGCAGGCCTCCAAGAAGAGAAAGAATTCCAAGGAACTCCCCTCTTCGAAGATGAGGCGCCTGGGTCACGCGCGTGACGCGCAGTTTGTGGAAGTTAGCCTTTTATTCCCATCAGCGACGGGTTGTCGCAGTCAGGTTTGGTGGGTTGATGTTTTCTACAGCGAGCTCGTGAAGAAAGACGCACGAAGTCGCATTACTTTGGACCAGTTAAAATTCTTGTTGCCGCAAGCAGAAGATCGCGCCCATGATGACGACAAAGGGCTCTGTATTTACTGGAAGATGCCCCGATGTGGTTTCCAGTTGCCTTTGACCCCCTTCCAGGTTACCTTTTTGAAGGCCCTGGATATAACCCCTGCTCAACTGACAAGTCCGGGGTGGTGTTATCTTGTCAGTTTCGAGAAGCTGTTCGACGAGTTTCGGTTTTTCTTTGAAGGGTTACGGCCGAGTGTGGCCCTGTTCGCACACTACTTTAGTTTGTGTGTGGCTTCGTCGGACTTTGTCGCTGTGAGGAGGAGAAATGACGCGCCGGAAATTTTCGACTACGAGGCGCATAAGAAAATCATGAAGAAAATTGACAGCTGGAATAGGGGCTGGGTGTATTTGACTGAGCCCGATAAGGTTGAGTCGTTACGAGGCATTCGCCGTTCATGGCGGCAGATTAAGAAGGTTGGGAGTGACAGTTCGTGGGAGGGAAAGCCCGATATGAGTGAATTCGAGATGAGCGCTGCGGATGAACGGGCTGTCGAAATTATAGAGGATTTGTCGCGAGGTAGTTTTCGCGTCTATCCATTTCTTTAATAGAAAATCTTAACTGTTTCCCTATATATATATGACCCCTGAGTTCATTTGTTTTTCTTTCGCAGAGTTTGGTCTGATGGATTTCTCTTTTAATGGGCTAAAGGCGATTCCCGAGTTGGTCTGTCCGCAGGTCGAGGGGTTGTATTCCGGGTCACCAGCGGTCAGGGTGGCTCCCGCTCAACCGCCCGCTGGCGTTGAGGAGCGTGCGGTCAAGAAGGGTCCCGGGGGTGCGAAGTCGAGGAAGCGAAGGGCGACGCACGAGATCGATCGTGACGTCAAAGGGAAAGGGCCCTCCACAAATAGGAAAAGGAGCGTGACGCGGCCACCTTTAGCCCCGTGTCCAAGGGATGTCGCCACTACCCCCTTGTCGGAGGCAGTATTCCCCCTTCGGGTGTGGCTTCAGTCGTGCTAGCTCAAGAAGTTCCGGCATCAACTGGGGGGCCAGGAGGAGGTGGGAGTTCGAGCGCGACTGCTTCCCTTGAGACGGAAACCACTCCGCCCGAGGGGTCTCGCAAGGTTGGGGTGGGGACCATATGTAAGACTCTGTTCCCGTTGAGTCAGGCGGACGGGTGCCTCGCCTTTTTCCCCCACCTCGCTAAGATGCGCAGTGCTAACGACCGGCCCCCAGAGAGTGGGGTGTATTATAGGGAGGCCTTCCGCGCCTTGGAGCCCCCTTATTTGGGTCGACTTATTCAGAAGCGCGGGGTTAGCATGATGTCGGATGCGGTGGGTCGCCTTTTCGAGATAGGCTGTGTGCTCGCTCGTGCTACGGAGGCAATGTCTGCGAAGAGCATGACAGTGGCGACTTCTCCCGTAGACCCTGCGGTTTTGACGGCGGCAGTTGTGGAGAGGGATTGTTGGATAGAGAAGTACAAGTCTCTGAGTGATGAATACCAAAAGTTTCGGGGCTCGATGGTTGGCAGTAATAAGGAGGTCGACAAGCTAAGGAGCGAGGTAGAAGCTAAGACCCGTGCGGTGGAGGAAAACGAGAAATGCGCCAAGCAGAGCGTTGAGATGCTCGAGGAGGCCATGGGTAAACTTGCTGACAGCGAAGCAGAGGTAAAGGAGCTGGAGCGAATAAGTGAGGAACGGGCTCAGGAGTTGATACTCGTGCGTAAGCAGTTATCTCAAGCTTTGCTCGTGATCAAGAACTCGCAAGCGAAGCGTCTCGATCATGAAAAGGAGGTGATCCGGGATTTCCTTGTTAGCGACCCGTTTAAGCTTGCTGCGATGTTGTCGTTAATAGGAATGATAAAAAAGCAAGTTTATACGGAGTTATCCGTTTTGGCCGGTATTTATCCTTTCGCCCCTGAGGACCTCGGGTATATGCCCGTAGCGGACAAAGACGGAGTCCCCCAAGGTCTGGTAGGGTACGAGTGGGATAGGGCTGATAATCAGTTGCTTCGCCCCGATGGCGAGCTCGTTCTTCCGGGCATGGATCTCGTGAGCTGTGTGACCAAAATGCCTTTTCATACTTGGCGCAAGATTGCGCCGTGGCCTCGTCATTTGGACAGAGATGATACACCGCCACAGTCTCCTCGAGACCGTGTAGAAGGCAGCGAGGATCCTACCCTTCAGGAGACCGTTTCGGGTACTGTCGAAGGGGAGACGTCGCTTGATAGGGTGGATTACAGTCAAGAGCCGGGAGACGATCCTTCGGATAACCTCGAAATAGACCAGGTATGACTCTTTTTCCTCTATACACATATTGTGACACGATGTTTAATCTGACTGGTCACCCGACATTATTTCATCTCTTGTAGGATAAAGACGAGTAGGCATGTCTTGGCTGGGTGGATGGGCGGAGCACATCCTTCTTTGTTTTTATTTTTACTTGAGCGTATTTGGTGTGAGGAACCCTCCGAGATGTGGAGGTTTTAACAGAACTTGTTGTATATTTTTACTCGGGTGGTTTGCTGAGGAATGTTTCTCAGCCACCCGAGATTACAATTGACTTGATGATATTTATGTTTATGTTGTTTTCTCTTTACCTTGGCGTATGTTGTGACCTAAGCCTTATGGCTGTGCAGGTTCGGGGTGGCGGAATGTTCTCATCCAACGGCCCCATCCTTATGTGCACCGCGATAGCGGTCGGTACTTTATAGGCATACTTTCCTTATACACGTTTGTGCCGTAGATATGAAAGAATAGTTTTTTTTTTTTACCTTACGAGGCATGCTTCCACATCTCCCCAGAGTGAGCGGGGTTCTCGGCTCCCTTCTCCTATGCCACGTCTCGCGAAGATGCCTGCTTGCGGGTTGCGCGCCTCGCGCGCTATATTATTGCGCAATTGTCTCAAAGGACTTATCCTCGGCATGGCGAGGCCGGTATGTATATTCCTGCGAGACTTTTGTTCATGCGTGTAATTATGCTGACCTGTTTGTCTCGCGAGGGCAGTAGGGCATTCCTGCGAGATTTCCTGTTCGGACATGCTGTCATGCCCATTAGTCGTCTCGCGAAGCCAGTAGATTATTCCTGCGAGACTGTTGTTCGGGCATGTTGTCATGCCCATTAGTCGTCTCGCGAGGCCAGTAGATTATTCCTGCGAGACTGTTGTTCGGGCATGTTGTCATGCCCATTAGTCGTCTCGCGAGGCCAGTAGATTATTCCTGCGAGACTGTTGTTCGGGCATGTTGTCATGCCCATTAGTCGTCTCGCGAGGCCAGTAGATTATTCCTACCTATTCCGCAAGACTTTCGTTTGTACCTATTGCATAGGCAAGCTCGTTGCCTTTGCGGAATGGCGGAACGTTTTATCCGGTCTGTGCGTGTTCGTTGCCCCGTCGGGCTTTCGTTTACGCTGTGCGTCGGGATCCTCGGAGAGATTTTTTCGTTACCCCGCGGGTTTCCGTTATTATCTCTCCAAAGCAGAGTTATGCGCATTCGTTATCCTTTGAGGATTTTCGTTCGCTTTTTGCATAACTGTCCCTTTTGTTCTCGCGAGTCATGTGTATTACTCTTTGCAGAGTTTTTGTTCACATTTTGTGACTCGCGCCTGTATTGCCAATTTGCCATGTTCGAGAGTCACGTGTATTTGTTGCTCTTTGCAGAGCTTTTATTCACACTTTTGTGACTCTCGCCTGTATTGCCTTGGAGAATTGTTTTGCTGCTTCGGGTCTTCTGGCCCGAGACTAGCGCGAATTTTCCTTGCGGGGCGCGTCGTGTGTACTCGTCATCTTTTCAGAATATTCGTTCGTACTTTACACGATTAGCGCACGCTCGCTGTTACGGAAAAGTTGTTTCGGGCTGTTTTATGCTCAAGGGCCTTGGGTCTGGAGTTGTAGTAGATTTCGGTTTTGTCAGTTAAGACATATGTCGCCCGTAGGCTTTTTGCTCTTTTGTTATGAGGAATGTTGTTGTTTTATTGCGGAGGTGCTCGCTGCCCATTAGGCTTTCGTTTATCCTCTTAACGCAATATTTTTATTCTTTTAAACAGGCATTTATTGCCCGTAGGCTTTTGTTTGCCGTTGTGATAATCAGTTGTTTTTGTGGGGTGTTCCCGACGGCAATTTTGTGTCGTCGGGCCCCGAATTTGTTAGTCAAAACACCGCACACCAGGGGCCGTGCTTATAACATCGCACAGGCGCCCTTGACCATACACGGGCATTCCCGCGTTGATCCAAACGTACGAGCCTTCGGGCTGTGCTTATAATATCGCACCGACGCTCTTGGCCATACATGGACATTCCCATGCAGGTTGGTCCAAGGAATACAAAAGAATAATTACATTTTTGCAGACAGTATATCTGCCGCTGTACCTGTTCTCTTCCCCCCCTCTTTTTTTTTTAAACATAAAATCTACGAAGGTGAACCACATTCCACGGTCTGGCGAGGATCCGTCCATCAGGACCTTCGAGCTCGTACGCTCCTTTACCACAGGCTCGGATTACCCTGAAGGGGCCTTCCCAATTAGGTTGAAGCTTACCAACATGTTGTCCGGCAGCTTCAATCTTCTTAACACTAGGTCGCCTGGTTCAAATGCCCGGGGTGACACGCGTTTATCGAAGGCGCGTTTCACCCTTCGCTGGTATTCTGTGGTCCGGATGCGGGCTTTGTCTCGGAGTTCTTGTACAAGCTCGAGCTCTACTGCTCGTGCTTCGGGATTGTCCTCTGTGGAATAGGCCGTCATCCGCAGGGAAGGCGCAATGAGTTCGAGAGGTGTGACGGCCTCCATGCCATATACTAAGGAGTATGGTGTTTGCTGGGTAGCCTCACGGGGAGTGGTTCGGTATGCCCAAAGAATTTCGTCTAGTTTGTCGGGCCAATTTTTCCTGTTGGAGGCCACCTTCTTTCTCAATCCATCAAGAATGGTCCTATTAGTGACTTCGGCCAGACCATTGCTAGAGGGGTGGCTAACCGAGGTGAAGTTGCTGCGAATGCCTAGCTTCTCTAGGAAAGACATAGTAACGTCCGCGTTGAACTGCGTATCGTTGTCGGAGATTAGCGCGTGCGGGATGCCAAAACGGCACACAATATTTCGCCATATAAAATTTTTGGCAGCCTCTGCCGTGATGTGGGCCAATGCCTTGGCCTCAACCCATTTTGTAAAGTATTCCACGGCCACTATAATCCATTTTTGTTGTTGGACAGCCATGGGAAAAGGCCCAAGGATATCAATCCCCCAAAGATCAAAGGGCCAAGCTCCCGAGATCGTGATCATGTCATAACCCGGACGCTGGATAATCGGCAATGATGTTGGCACCTTTCGCACTTTCGCGCCATGTTGGCCGCGTCTTGCTGCACCGTGGGCCAATAGTATCCCGCGCACAGGATTCTCTTTGCTAGGGTCTTGGCTCCCTGATGGCTGCCGCAGAGTCCCTCGTGGACTTCCTCTAGCATTGCCCGGGCGTCTCTTTCTCCAATGCATTTAAGCCATGGCCGGGCATATCCTCGTTTGTACAACTGGTGGTTGTATATTGAGTACAAAGGGGCAATCTTTTTCAATTTCCTGGACTCCAGTGGGTCCTCTGGTAAGGTTCCCGAGGTGAGGTATGCCCACATGGGAGCGTACCAGGGCCTTCAGGATCGTTGATAACATAAGCTTCCTTCGCGCCATCAGAGATACTTGACTCGGGGATATCCATTACTATCACGGGGCGGTCCTTGTCGAGGTTCCCTGCTGCCCCTAATTTAGAGAGGGCATCTACTTGACAGTTTTGATTTCGGGACACATGTTCTATTACTACACTGTCGAACTGTCCCTTTAATGAATGAAACTGCTCTCGGTACCGTCGTAATCTGGTCATCATGTACACTGGCACTCCTCATTGATTTGTCTAACCGCAAGTTCGGAATCACTATGAAGATGGACTTGTCGGGCCCCCAATCCCGCGGCTAGCTTGAGGCCTGCTATCATGGCCTCGTACTCGGCAGTATTATTTGTTACAGGGAACTGGAAGTGGAGTGCGTAGTTGAGTGTTTCTCCCTGGGGGCCGTGAGAGCTATTCCTGCTCCTGCTCCTTGATGGGAGGAGGCTCCGTCGACATAAAGAGTCCACTTGCCATCCAATTCCTCAGGGGCTTCCTGAGTATTCTGTCAATGAAATCCGCGAATACCTGTGACTTGATTACGTTCTGGGGATGGAAAGTGACGTCGAATTCTGTTAATTCTAGTGCCCAGGCCAACACACGGCACGAGGAGTCGAAGTTCGCGAAGGCCTTCTTCAGGGGTACTCCAGTATATACCTTGATCGGGTGGGACTGGAAGTATGGTCTCAGTTTCCTGGCCGCAACAATAAGGGCATAAGCCGCCTTCTCCATCTGTGTATATCGAGTCTCGGCATCTCGGAGCACATGCGATATGAAATATATGGGTTTTTGCTCCCGCCCTTCTTCTCGTACCAATGCAGCGCTGACTGCGTGGTTGGTTGTGGCCAGGTATACAACTAGCGTGTCCCATCCATGGGTCGGCTAAGGCAAGGTGGACTGGCCAGATACTCTTTGACTCTATCGAATGCTATCGCACATTCCTCAGTCCACTCAAATTTGGAGGACTTGCGCATGGCTTTGAAGAAGGGGAAGCAAACATCTCCAGATCGGGCGTATAAATCGGTTTAGCGCGGCAAGTCGGCCCGTGAGTGACTGAAGCCTCTTTGAGGTTTCGGGAGGTTTCTATGTCGAGGATGGCCTGCGACTTGGAGGGATGTATTTCTATGCCTCTCATGGATACCATGAATCCTAGGAACTTTCCTCCGTAAGGCCGAAGAAGCTCTTCTTAGGATTGAGTTTCATGTCAGCCTGGCTGAGCGTCGCGAATGTCTCGCGCAAGTCCTGCACGTGGTCCAAATCGGACATGCTTTTCACGAGAAGATCGTCTACGTACGCTTCTACATTTCGACCTATCTGCTCGTGGAACACCTTATTCACCATCCTTTGGAAGGTAGCTCCCGCATCTTCAGTCCAAAGGGCATTACTCGATAACAGTATAGCCCGGAATGAGTTGTGAAGGCCGTCTTGTCTTCGTCTTCTGGGCACATCCTGATTTGGTTGTACCCTGAGAACGCATCCATGAAGCTTAGGAACGCGTGTCCGGAGGTGGAATCTACCAGCTGATCGATCTTTGGCAAAGGGAAAGGGTCCATAGGACACGCCTTGTTCAAAGTCAGTATAATTCGATACACATTCTCCAATCCCCATTCGCCTTTCTCACAAGCACAGGGTTCGCCAACCACTCTGGACAAGTACGTTCCTGATAAAACCGGCTTCCAGTAACTTGGTCACCTCTGCCTTAACTGCCGAACGCCTCTCGGCTCCCATGTTCCTTCTCTTCTGTACCACAGGCTTTGCGTCCGGTTGATGTGCAAATGGTTGTTCCGCTATAGACCCTGGGATCCCAGGCATGTCTGCAGCGGTCCACGCAATACTGCCTGGCTTTCCCGGGAGGAAATCAATCAATTTCTCCCTTGCTCTTTCCTGAACTGCTTTGCCAATGTTCAAAAATCTGCCGTCGCCGAGGTCGACCTGATCGACCTCGTCAGCTGGTTCAATGGGTGTATTCAATTCTCCTCTATCGGTGGGGTCCAAGGCCATAGATGTATGCGGGGGCAGGAATTCTGGGCTGGATCGCAAGCGCGGGCCAGCGAGACTTGATCTCTCCCCGCCTTCACGTCCACTTGATGGACCACTCCTCCTCGCCCTTCGAGGGAAGTTTGGTAGCATTCTCGGGCCGTCTGTGTTGTCCGCATTCTTCTCCCACCCCGTGGCGGGTGGGGAATTTGATCTTTAAATGGGATGAGGATACTATGGCTCCCAATTTTGTTTAGGGTGCCTTTGCCAAGGATTGCGTTGTAGGCGGACGGTGCATCCACTACAAGGAAATCTACCATGACTTCGGTGGTGCGCGGCGAGGATCCGAACGCCACTTTCAATCGGGCGATCCCTTTGGGGCGGAGGGAATCACCGGTAATCCTACTAGCGGTTGTCACCTTCCTCTGGGGCTTCTCAAGCTGCATCCCCATCTTTTCAAAAGCTGAGAAATATAAGATGTCGGCCGAGCTTCCCGTGTCCACGAGGATTCTCTTTACACCGAACTCCTCGATTTTGAGCCTCAGCACTATGGGATCATTCATGGGGCCACGCAATGGTGCCGAAGTCTTTTTCGGAAAAGTATATGGCTTCGTCTATCCTGGGCCTCTTCCTTTCAAGGGGCCTTTCAACATTCAGTATGGCTAGGGTACGGCTTGGTGGTACTTCGATTGTGTTCTCGGGCGCTACTACCTCATGCCCCCGCTGATAATATTAATCTCTAAACTTGGCTGTCTGCCGGATGTTCTCGGCCCTTTTCCCTTTCCTTCTTCGGGCTTTGGTCCTGTGTATCTCGGTCCCTTGTACTCGTCTCGGTAGGAAGCCTTCTTTTTATACTCGGCTTCCCCACTGTACTCTCTTGTGAACTTTTTGAAGATTTCCGGCTTGATGTACTCGATCAGCTTTCCTTCCCTAGCCAATTTTTCTAACACATCCTTCAGCTGTAAGCAATCTCCCGTGGAGTGGACCATTAAAACGGTGGAACAGACACCTTACATCCTCGTCCTTTTTCTCAAAGAGGCCCTTGCGCAGTGGCCTTGGGACGTCAGGACATGTTTTTAATGACATGGTACATCTCGCCTCTCTTCTTGACAAAAGGGGCGTACCGCACATAGTGAGGTCGGTAGCCCTCCCTGCCGTCTTCGAGCCGTTCTTCCTGCGGCTGCAGGCAGGGTATTTCTTTTCTGCGGTTCTCGCCTTCGAGATGGACCGCCACTAGGCTGTTGGTCACGCTGCTGTTGTTTTGGTGACCCTGGACCGCGGCCTAGCGAATTGGACAGCATCCTCCTCAGCCCGAATGTATCCTTCAGCAAAAGCCAAGAACTCCGGTAAGCTCTTAAATTCTCTCTTTCGGGCATCCTACCGGAGTGTACCGGGTCCTCCTTGCCAAAGTCCATTCTGCACTGCCGCTAGGGCAATGTCCTCACTGTAGTTTCGGACCTCCCTAGAGGCCTTTACGAACCTATTTACAAAGGTCCGAGTTGTCTTCCTGAGGTCCTTGAATGTACTTCAGGAGGGAATCACAGGTGGCGCGCGGAGGTCGAAGCATGTCGTAGCGGGCCAAGAAGGCTGTCGCTAATTGGTCAAAGGTTTTTATCGACCCTTGCTTCAATCTCATGTACCATTCCCACGCCTCTCCAGTAAGGCAAGTGGTGAAAAATTCGACACGCAACAGCGTCGGAGGGCCCATGCAGTCGTAGCCTCTCGTAGAACCCGTACACAAAGTTCTGCGGGTCCTGAATGTCTCCGCTGCCTTGGAAGCAGGGGAAGGCCAGTGGGGTATTTGAAGTCACCCATGGGGGCCTTGTAGAGTTCCGGGGATAGTGGTCCTTCCAAAATAGTTCGTCGACCCGGAACAGAGTCCCTGCTCTCCTTCTCTCTCTTTCAGCTATCCCTTTCTCCACCCCCTTTTTAATCATCGCATTTATCGTCGCCATATCTACTCCCACGGCCTCTGTCGTGGTACGCGTCCTTCGCCTCTTCTTAGGCGACGGCTGGCGACGCTCTTCCTGCGAATGATAAGACTGATCGTCCTTCTTCGAGTGACGAGACTGTTCTTCGGTTTGCTTCCCGAGGCCTTATCGGGTTCACTCTGTTCTCGCTCGACCAGCACTCCTTCTCGAGCTGGCCGCCGCGGACGAGCCTTCGCTTTCTCCTAGTTCAGGTCTGAAGGATAGCCTCCGCCTCGGTCCACCATTCTGTCTCATCTCCCCCTTGCCAACAAGAGTCTCAAGTTCGGGGTCAGGATTGTCAGAGCCACGTTCTGTATCATGCGGGTCAGGCTCTGGGTTATTCGACCCAGGTCCGGTTGGGTTAGCTGCACTACGGGCAGCGGGGGATGAATATTTGTACCCCAGGAGTTTGGGGACGGTATGACAGGTGGAGGATCAGCTTGTGGAGGGTAATGTGCTAAGGGGGTGGCCGGGTACTGTGGATATGGGAAGCGTATTGCGGGTATGGGGGATAATTGTAAGGAGGTGGATATACATACTGCGGAACATATGGAGAATGGTATTGGGCATAGATCGTCTGGCTTGGGTATTTTGGGGGGTCGACCCCGATCGGCCCCGTAGCCTGGGCAGTGACAATAGTCGAATCGATCGGTCTCATAATTGGGGTGGGAACTCCGAGGGACTCCAGGCCCATCTCGAGTTGAGTAAACTGGTACCCCTTCGTGCGGCATGCCCAAAGAGGGGGTCGGAGGGACAATTGGGCTGGAGGCCTTCTGGTTCACCCTTGCGGGAGGGTTTTTACTCGTTGCCCCCATGTTC
Source organism: Carex parvula (assembly GCA_025461045.1). NCBI lineage: Eukaryota > Viridiplantae > Streptophyta > Magnoliopsida > Poales > Cyperaceae > Carex > Carex parvula. The sequence goes on from JAJGRW010001368.1 coordinate 652,684, forward strand.
GGGTCACCTTGGGGATTTCCTTCGAGGGTTCTTTGGGTTTCAGGCCCGAGGTTAGGTTGGTCGGGGGCTTCACATTTCTCGTTTCTTCGGTTAGATAGCTCGTCCGCCGAGCAACCTCCTCGGGGGTGGGTTTGCCGACGTCTGGTTGTTTAGTCGCGGAAGTCATCTGGCTAGTTGAGGCTGGGGGCCCCACGGTGGTTGATACGTCCCTTCCCGAGAGGGGCCGGGCCGTACTTGGACTCGGTCCAGTAAGGGGGGAGCACGTCCTATTCTCTGGGAGCAGGCCGTGCGAAGGCCGGTTGCTGAATGTACAACTCGTCCCGGTTTAAGGAAACGGGGCGAGATGATGGACACGCGGGGTGTCGGAGGGGTATTAACGCTCTAACCCTTTTTAATACCTCCCTCTGGTGTTGGTGAGTGTGATTAATGCGGTTTTTTGCCGTCCCCCTTTCTGAGGGGTTCCCTGCCTTATATAGGGGGTGCCCTACTGTAGCGCGGTCTTGTCAGCATTAATGACGAAGGCCCGCATACCGCTAAGGGCATCGCATAATAGGCAATAGTATCCGCATAATCTGTCACGAGCCGAGTCAACGAGGCGTGTGTCGGCTCCTCTAGTGACCACGGCATGTTAGCCTTTGAGCCTTGTTTTGTTCTGGACCAAAGCTGACCCTGAGAGGGGGTCCGAGTCTCGGGTTGTTTTTTAAACCCTCGAGCTGGCCCCGGTAGGGGGTCCGAGTCTCGGGTTGCTTTTAACCTCGAGCTGGCCCCGGGAGGGGTCCGAGTCTCGGGTTTGTTTTTAAACCTCGAGCTGGCCCCGGGAGGGGGTCGAATCTCGGGTTGCTTTTATCATCGAGCTGGCCCCGGGAGGGGGTCCGAATCTCGGGTGCTTTTCATCCTCGAGCTGGCCCCGGGAGGGGGTCGAATCTCGGGTGCTTTTCCTCCTCGACCTGGCCCCGGGAGGGGGTCCGAATCTCGGGTTGCTTTTTTATCCTCGAGCTGGCCCCGGGAGGGGGTCCGAATCTCGGGTTGCTTTTCATCCTCGAGCTGGCCCCGGGAGGGGATCCGAGTTCTCGGGCTGCCTTTGGATCGTGGCCTGTTTTGTGAGGGAAAGGCCTATTTCATTTTGTTCTATTTTGGGCTGGCCTTTTGTATATTTAAATCTAGGGGGCGCTTTTTTGGGCCAGGCCTGGGCTTTTTAAGGGCCATTGGCATATGGGCCTATCAGAGTTTGACCTCCAAACTGTACCAAATTCCTTGTATTTATATTTATTATAGTGTCAAATACATCAAAGAACTAAGTACTACCAAAGTCTATTTAAATTACAGGAAATGGAGCAAATTGTAGATCTTCTCGCAAGCTTTCGAAAAGTAGTAGAACACTGAAACGGAGTTACGGATCATGAGTTATGCCCGTTTGAATTACAGAAATTCAGAGCACAACACAGGAGAAACCGAGCCCAGTGTGACACACTCAGCCATCAGAAACAGAAAACAGAAAAGTCCGAGCGTAGTGCGGACGCACTCTGGCCTCACTCTGGACACACTCAACGACACACAGTTCGTATTTTGGTCATATCTTGGTCATACGAACTCCGATTTGGGTGAATCAAAGTGTTGACGGAACTAGAACAAAATGATCTATAACTTTCATGAAGGAAGAAAATCTAAATTCGAAATATATAATTTTTTACAGCCGCATCAATGGCCGCACCAGCCTGAAAACTGCTAAATATAGAAAGTTAGTGGGCTTAGTGGGCGTCAAAATTAGAATAACTTGGTCTCCAAGTTCAGAAAATGTTATATAAGGCTAAGGAGACCACAGGAGAAATTATCACTGCTCATTATTGCTCAATTGAAGTTATTCTGCTCCACTTTCCGGCGGTGATCAAAGTTACAATAAATTTCAAAGGAAGAGAAGGAAGAAGTCGAGGTTTTGCTTGAGCGACAAGGGAAGAACTTTGGCAGGAACTAGGAGATTGTTGTATTCTTTTCTCTTACGTATTTTTTCAGTTTTTATCATGTTTATTTTGTATTTTCTTGTGGATGTTAAAGCATCCATGAGAGGCTAGATTTCCTCTCTAGGGGTTTAAGTCATGTAGCATGAACTTGTCTAATTTTATCTTACTCGGATCTTAGTTTTTATTATGATTGTTTGATTTGATATTAATTTCTGTGATTTATTCTTTGTGATGTTGCATGATTAGTACTTGAATTGTAGTATCCCGCTTAGGTCTTTTAGACTTAAAGTAGATTAGGATCATATAGGATAGTACCAAATTGTGATCACAAATACCTTAGGATTTGGATTAGAATTGACCAATTTGAAATCTAAACCGGAAATACAGAAATTATGGTTAGGGTTTGATGAAGGACTTAATCGTGAAGTCAAATCTCTAATTATGACCCCTTGAATTAAATTGAATATTGGTACGAATGACTTAATCGTGAAGTACCAATATCTAAGGATATGATAGGCTAACTAGAATTTCATGGTCTAGATAGCTAGGGTGAAGGACTTAATCGTGAAGTCCGAACTATTTAGGCACGTTATTAATTCACGAAAGTGACCCTTTTTAACATCTTAGGTTAGAAACCTTGTCATATCAAATATGAATTTAAACAAACCGAATAGATAGAATTAGCAAGAGATTGTAGACCGAATACCCCTAAACTTCTCTAACTTGAATCACACCCGAATTTTAATTACTTTTAATTACTTTGTTACGAAACTTTAATTTTTCTTAAAAATGAAATTACACAAAAACCTCCCTTTTTACTTTATTTGTTCAGTTTTAAAAGTAATTTACTTTAGTAGAAATTAGTATTTCCCTTTCTCCCTTGGAATCGATACCTTAATTACTACAGGAATTAGATTGTGCGCTTGCAATCGACTATATCTTTGAGTATTAGGTTTATAAATTTAAAAGTCTAAAGAATACAAAAGGAAGCACAAAACCCTATACCCAAAATACTCAACAAGTTTTTTGGCGCCGTTGCTGGAGAAAAGTAGAATAAATACTAGTTTTTATTTTAGGAAAGTACTTTTAATTATTTATTTCCTTATTTACCTTCTTTCTTTTTCAGAAAATAAAAACCCAAAAATATTTTGTTTCCTTTTTTACAATTTCTAAAATTTACTTTCTTTATTTACCTTTTCGAAAAAAATCCAAAATATTTACTTTTCTTATTTAAATTTTGCACTTTACTTTCCTTATTTAAATTCTGCATTTTACTTTCATTTCTTTCCTCTCTTTCACATCTCATCTCATCTCTTTTTCTCTCTTACAAATCTGAGCACTAGCCCCCATCACGAGGAGACAAGCCTCAAAGATCAAGACCGGCGAATCCTCTTCTCAACAAATGGCGGGCCTAAATAACAATCCACCACCCCATCTCAACAACAACAAACTTCTCTATGGTGGCAATCCAAATGACCGCTGACCCATAAGAAATTTTGTAAATCAAATGGATCCGGGAAAACAATTTGGTTATATTGCACATGGGGGGACAAACCCAAATCTGAAACCAACTTTGATTCACCTTTTAGGTCAAAATAGTTTTGAGGGTAGGTTGAATGAGGATCCTCACCAACATCTAGTAACATTTGAGGAGCATTGTGCTACTTTTGCACCAAAAGGGGACAAATAGATGCCCTAAAATTGAATTGTTTCTATTATCTCTCACGGATGATGATAGAACTTGGTTGAGATGTTAAACTCCAATATGACACAAACTTGGCAAGAAGTACAAAGGTTAATCTTAGGCAATACTTTAGTCCATCTAAAACCCAACATTTTAGGCAGAAAATCACCACATTTAAACATAGTGAAGATGAATCCTTGAGTGAGGCATGGGATATGTGGCAGGAATTATTGCATTTGTGTCCCAATCATGGGATTGCTATTTGGTTGTTGTTTCAATTTTTCTATGCAGGTTGTACGTACGCCATGAAGTCTCAACTCAATGCGGCTGCGGGAGGAAACCTCGCTAACAAGGACTTGGTGGAAGCAATGGAAATGATCGAGGACATGGCGATTAGCCAACGCGAGTGGATATCTGAAAGAGACGCAAGGAAGAGTGTTGCATCGCTCAGTGTACTAAGATTGATGAAGTCACCGCCTTGCAACGCCAAGATGGAAGCCATGCAACACCAAATCACGCAATGCACAAGTCAAATATGTGACTAAGAAGGCTCTTTGCAGCATTTGTGGAGAATTAGGTCATGTTACCGCCAAATGCCAAACTCTCTTGGAAGGTGAGGAACAAGTGGAGCAAGTCAATAACATGTTCTACAACCAAGGTGACAAAAGAAACGATCCGATCTACAACAAAGGTAGGCCAAATGAAAATTTTAATTCAACACCTACAACCCTAACTCAAGGTGGAACCACCCAAATTTTAAGTGGAGGACCGATAATGAAAATTCAAACCAATACCAAGGTAGTGGGAAACCAATACCAGAACTAGTCGAATCAAAATCAATACCAAGGACTATCTCAAATACCAAATTAGAAAAAATGATTCAAAATGTCTGGTATATTCTCAAACTGAGTTCATGAACAATCAAAAGACAACCAACATCGAGGTTGGAGACTCTTTGAGGAATTTGAACATGAAGGTAGAGTTCCTAGCTACCCCAATAATAATGCTAGAAACACATATTGCGCAACAAGCATCCGCATCCTCTCGCTAACAAGGCACACTTTCGGAAAATCCGAAATCAATCTAAGAGAGTATGCGAATGCTGTGACCTTGAGGAGTGGCAAGGAATATGATGGACCAAAGATTCCAGCCAACGATGAACCAATCCAACCACAAGGACTCTCTCAATCTACACAATCTGAATCGATTTCAGCTGCACCAATCGATCCACTAATTGCAACAACTCCGGAAGAGCCTCACAAAACAGGTAATTCTAACTCAACGAAGGTAAAAAATGTTGAAACTCCAAAGTATGTTCCTCCTCATAGGTTCATCCCTTTTCCACAATGATTGGTAAAGAACAAACTAGACCAACAATATGCCAAATTCATTAAATAATTGAAAAAACTGAACATTACCATACCTTTCACCGAGGCAATTGCACAAATGCCTACCTACGCCAAGTTTCTCAAAGAAATATTGTCAAACAAAAAGAAACTTGAAGAGGTCGAAACCATCTCCCTAAATACGCAATGTAGTGCACTTTTATTGACCAAACTACCTCTTAAACTTAAGGACCCCGGTAGGTTTACTATTCTATGCAAAATTGGAGAGACCGAATTCAATAGTTGTTTGTGTGATTTAAGTACTAGCGTATGTTTAATGCCAAAAGCGGTTTATGAAAGGCTAGGTCTAGGAGAACTGAAACCAACAAAAATGTCGCTCTAATTAGCGGATAGATCCGTTAGATACCCGGTAGGAATTATGGAGGATGCGATTGTCAGTGCCGGTGAGTTGCTCGGCTTGCATCATCTTTTCCTTCTTGTTTCCTCGCTTGCCATCCCTTCTTAGTCTAAAGTGACGCTCTTGTCGCTCACCACCTTCTCTATTCCTAGGAAAATGCTTGAAGCATGTTTGAATAGAATGCCTTTCTTAGTTACACCCAAGAAAAATGACTCTCTTGTTGTTTTCCTTCCATTTTTTGTTGTACTTCTTTTTGAAATCTAGCATCCCTTGAAGGATCTCGGCTAATCGTTTGGCATTCATGGAAGGTTCATTATCTCTTCTGTTTTGGTTGTAGTCGTTTGTTGATGACAAGGGTGAAGGTGAAGATGAAGGATTGTAAGGTTTTGAATGTGGGTATTTTTGGTTTTGCACATATAAGAAGGTGACTTTGGATTTAGGTTCAAGGTCATTGGTTTGTCGGACCTTTCTTCGCAACTTCGAAGATGAGCAAATAGTTCTTCCGGAGTGAAGGTTTGTACTCCTGAGAGCACTTCTAAAGCGCTTACCATCGACTCCCACCTTGGTTTAACACGTAAAAGCTTCCCTATAATCTTATTGTTAGAAAGTGGTTGTCCAAGTTTGATAAATTCATTTTGAATTTGCAAAAGTCTATAATATGTGTCTTCTACGGACTCACCATTTTCTACACTAAAAGTTTCAAATTTGGTTTCTAACCCCGTGAGTTTGGTTCTCTTGATTTGCTCATTACTCTCATATTTGTTCACAAGGGCTTCCCACATTTCTTTAGCATTAGTAGTATTAGAGAACACTAAAGCTACCGATTCATGTACCGCACCTAGTATTGCATTTATTGCAATATCATTTACCTTCTTAGCAAGTTTAGATTCAGTAGTTATTATGTTGGTGTCTTTATTATACTTCGGGGTACCCCTTTTCTATGGCTTCCCAGACATCAATTAAGTTTAGATAGTTGATCATCAACTTTTTCCAATGTAAAGTTTTTGGTAGTAGGAGTTAGCATTGGAGGTTCTCTAACATTCTAAGAGTTGTTTGTGCCATTATTAGATCTAATACAAAGATTCAAATTAAGTGTGTCTTAATTTGAAATAACCTGCTCTGATACCACTTGTTGGTCCCTAAGGAACCTAGAGGGGGTGAATACGGGGCCTTTTAAAATTTAAAGCTAAGTACTTTTAACTAACGTGCATATGTGTTATTCTTGGCTGAAATAAGAATAACTCTAAACTAAATAAGTGTATGTAAAATAAATAGAAGAGTTGAGAGACACTTGACACGAGAGTTGTTTACGGAGTTCGGCACTAACGCCTATGTCTCCGGGGCTCGCAACCTTTGAAATGACACGTCTTTCTTTACCCAATGAGAAATGAGTACAAGGTGGAACCAGTGAGCCCTTACAAAGTTTGGGAAGTCACACGGCCCGAGCATGAAGATGGCTCACGAGCACTAAAGATTCAAATATATGAAACAAACAAGATGATCACCAAAGGATCACTCTACTTCTTACAAGAGATTGATTGTGGTTGAGTATGCTTGAGATTATAGTTTGAATATTGAAGTTGTATGCACAAGCAACAATGACTTTTTCTAGATCTGAAAAGAATTCAGAATATTGCAATTGTGGTCGGCTAGAGTGATTGTCCAAACCTAGATTTTGATTCTATTTAAAGAGAGTTGAGCAAAATAATGTATCTGGCCTTAACCGTTGCAACGGTTGATTAACAGTTACAACGGTTAACCCCAGACGACAGGTTTCGCTGCGCTGGGAAACCTTAACGGCTATTAACTGTTGCAACGGTTGTCACAACGGTTATTCTCTGAAAATTCTGGTCTACCGTTGCAACGGCTGTCACAACGGAATAAATCGATTTGGCTGTGGTTGATGTATTCCGTTGTAACGGTTAATTAACCGTTGCAACGGTTAAGTTAAATTATCTCAATCTCAAGCATGCTTTACCAATTTACAGATTTCTAAATCTAATCTTGAGATGATGCTTCTAGCTCCAATGCTTGATTCTTCATGACTCATCATTAATTAATATTGTAATTCATCATGTATCATTGATGTGTATTTTAGCAATTCATATCATCATGAACCTGCACAATATCTCAAGACACGAAACTGTAAAATTCAACAAATATATGTTTTGCAAATCTAGTTAAACAGATAAGTAGATTATGACGCAATCCAACAAGATTTTTATGGTAGTTTTAGTTAAATTGTTTTTAGTATTTATATTTGATATACTATGTTTGGTATTTTATGTGTGGATTAGATTATAGTATTTTTATGATAGTATTTATATATTTTTTTAGATTTTTTATGTTAAATTATACTAAATAAACTAAAATATGCTAATTATGCTAAATTATACTAAAATAAATTAAAATAAACTAACAAAAATTAAATTATAATAAAATAAACTAACAAAAATTAAATTATACTAAAATAAAACTAATTTATGCTAATTACATATCTATTCACTATTTCACAACAACAAAAAATTACCTAACTGACATATCTAATTTTAATTCCAACCAGCTAAAAAATAACCGGATTGAACATTTTTAAAAAATATCCGACCAAACCAGATATAATTAAAATTTGTTAGATATTAATAAAAATATCGGCAGTAACAAGCGAGAACAATAGACCGTCGTTTCTCTATTTCTGAATCGAATAAATATCCCAACCATCACCATCGCTACTTCTAGACTTCCAGTCTATCTCTCTCTCTCGTTCTCCTCTCCAGTCCCAGCCATGACGGAGGCAAACGGTGAGAAGGTGACGGAGTCCAAGGAGGCGGTCTTCACCGGTACGGAATACTCCGGGTTGAAGACCATGTTGTCGCTGGCCATCTGGCTTGGTGGCATCCACTTCAATGTGGTGCTTGTGCTGTTGGAGCTCTTCGTTCTCCCGCCTCGCATCGCCTTGATGTCAGTTTCGTTTTCTTTTCCTTCCAATTTTTCCCCTTGGGTCCGTTTGGTACTAACTACATGTCTGCCACTGGATTTATTGACTATTGTAGGGTTCTTGCGGTACAGTTGTTCTTCATGGTGATTCCCATCGATGATAAGAGTAAATTGGGGAGCAGATTGTGCGGGTGAGAGCAAGAAATCTCTTTCTGACAAAAATTGGGGTATTTTTTATCTATGTTTTTAGTAATCCAGTGTTTTTGTTTCTACAGATTTATATGTAAATGTGCCTGTGGTTATTTCCCAGTTACGCTTCATTTGGAGGATATAGATGCATTTGATCCAAAGAAAACCTACGGTGAGATGTTACTCTTTAGTGTTTAATTTCTTTTTTTCAAACAGATTGAGATATAGTTAACTTGAGAGTAGAACTAGGGTGTTCTTAAGCTCAACGGTTTGGATGCATCGTTTGAAGCCAATTCAATAGGTTTTTGAATTAAGCTCACAAAGAGACTTGGTGAGCTTAAGAACACCCTAGTTCTACTGTTAACTTGAAATGAAAGTTGCAATTGTGTTTTTTTTTTTTATCAATAGACAGTAGTAAAGGTAGCACAAGAACAGTTATTTCTTGTTCCTAGTGACAATTACAAGTTTATATCTGCACATTGTTCCCATTTTGTTCATCTAGTTTTTACTTTTGCGGTGTTTGACTCAGGAACTACAAGTAATAATATTAATTGGAACTTCTATTAACATTTCCAAAATCTGGCTTCATTGGAACTTCTCCTTAAACATAGTATCCCATTTTTTTTTTGGCTATTCTAATCTTGAGATGTCAATTTCATAACTTGGCACCTAAGCTTACTTAGTTGAATTTTATAGTGTTTGGATTTGAGCCACACTCAGTTTTACCAATTGGAATCTGCGCACTATCTGATCGCGCGGGTTTCATGCCTCTGCCTAAAAACGTTGCCCTTGCTAGCAGCGCTGTAAGGTTCCATTCACTCTTTTCCTATTAATTTATCTTTTTTGTTTTGCATTTGTTTTATACGAGGACATCAAACATTTACAAAATGTTATATTAAAAGGTTTGCCTCGAAGCGGTTTTTGTGTTTTACAATCTCTTGTCATCATATAAATATTCTATGTTCCTCAGCATGCTCCTTTTATTATGTTAATTTTTTTAATAATTTATAATAAGTAATTTGATGTGTGCCTCTCTGTAACTTGGGAACTTTTTTGTGGCGTGTACTGGTAATATCTATGTAGGGTTTGTAAAAATCTTCCTTCAATTTTTTGCCTCAAATGTTCTGAAATGCATGTTGAAATACATGGTGCAAAGCATAAACTTGGTCAAAAAATTATGTCCGGTTTAATATTTGAATCCTTTGTAGACAATCCTTCAGCACCTTAGGTTAGCTTTCTCTTAGGTAAACTCAAGCATTCAAGTTTATGTCCGGCTTTATATGGGTTTTCAGGGATAGATCTTAATGCAACCCAGAGGGTGCTTAGCCACCCCTATGGTTTTAAAAAATTTATTATATACATTGAAATTTAATTGAATTTTTTTTCTTCAAGTTTTTATATAGTTCAGGTCCCCTCATATCAAATGTGTGCTTTTAGCCTAGTGGTTAGAATTCCACATTGTGAGTATGGAGACTTGGTTTCAAATCCCACGTACCACACATTAAACATTTTTGCATTTTACGTTTCAGGCCTCCAATCTAAATTTTCTAGTTCTGCCCCTGTGGGTTTATTAGGTATTTTGGACTCCATTTTTGAGGCACATATGGACATGGATGGGTCTGGTTCCCGCTTCTCGAAAGAGCTTTTATTCAAATCTAGCTCGCGGAAATAATTGTGGTGTCATACCAGGTGGGGTCCAAGAGATGCTATATATGGACTGCACTTCTGAGGTATGTACCTGTGCTTAACTAAGGTTAATACCACTTGTATCTTATGATTCATTGTTCACTTCCATTTGATGCAATCCCCAGTTCGTCTTTGACGATTTTTCCAAATGCAAACTATAATTGTTAAAAAATAAAGAGACTGGTTTGTTACTGGTTGATAAGATACCAGGATCTTAGTAGTTGATTTGTTCTGTTCGTAACTTTTAATATCTTTATAAAAGGGCTTTGAAATGTGTTTGGCACCAAGATAGGATCATAGGAGCACTTTGTTCTTTGTTATATTCTTCTTTGGTTATGCACTTAAAATTGTATTTTTCCTATATTTTGAATTCATTTGCATTGCAAAGTATGTCACTGTAGTTATCTTTGCAGTGAAAGCCACTGGCTCTCAGTTAACAAGGTTGGTTGTTGTGCATTTTTCATCTTTCTATGTTTTTGTGTAATGCAACATACCAAGCTTTTCCTTTGCTTGGATATTTATTGACAGATTGATTATAAGAAAGATATTCTATCAACATTTATTGAAAGATTAATATATAGAATTTTACCAATCTGTACCAGTCTTGATATTACCTGAATTTACTCCAATGTAGGGAATATCACCAAATACAAACTGGTTATAATATTATCCTACCAATAAGCTACTATAGTGTGACCCGTGATGGTGAATTTATATTTTAATATAACAGGTTGCTTTCCTTAAAGCAAGAAAAGGATTTGTGAAAGTAGCAATTGAGATGGGCTGCCCCCTCGTACCAGCCTTTTGTTTTGGTCAGGTAAAGAGCACCTTTTGGTTTTTACTTAATAAAAGCTATCAATTTCGGTTTCTTTTTAAAAAAGGTTGGTACTTCTGCCACTGTTCCTTCTTTAGAAACAAGTCTTATAGCTACTGATTCTAGGGGAGGTTCGTTTATTAAGAAGTGGGCCACAGATTTCCATTGAAAATCAAATCAGTATAATTTCAGAAAGGAAAGGAAACAACTTAGCTACTATCCCAGATGTTTAGCATTCGGTTTTTATCAATGCAATATCTTTTTTTTTAGTTGAGATTTTAGTCAACCAGGCCTAGTCATGTTTGTATTTCTTTTCTGATTTCACCTATATCTGCAACCAAAAAAAAAAAGATTTCACCTATATGTCTAGCATTTTAAATGTACGCAGCCCACTTTTGGAGGCCCATAATTGGTTTGGTTAATAAGTTAGAAGGTCTATGTTGAAATTATTGCTTTGCGGATAATTTTAATATATCAAAATAAGGAGCCTCAGCATGACCAAACAGGTCCAGTGTAGCCAAAATCAACACATCAACAGTCTTAAATTGATCTCTGGTCTAATTTCCCTTGTTCCGAACATTTAAAATAATATTCATTTTTTATTAACTGTTCATTATTGAACATATAATGCGATCTGTAATAGAAACCTCTTTGTAATCGGTGCAGAGTCATACATACAAGTGGTGGAGGCCTGAAGGGAAAATATTTGTGAAGATTTCTAGAGCGATTAAGTTCACCCCGCTTGTATTTTGGGGAAGATGGGGGTAAGCTTTCAACCCTCCTTTTGCTTTGATCAAACATTTATTTTCATCTAGAGGATGTACCATCCTCCTTATGCTTTGTTATCATTACCATATTTTTTGTTCATTTTATTTGTAGGACACCTATTCCATACCGAGTGCCTATGCATGTGGTGGTTGGTACGCCCATTAAAGTCAGGCAAAATCCCCAACCTACCTATGATGAGGTAAAGTATTATTATAAACCTAATATGTTAGGTTTCCAGCATATCATTTATTGTACTAGATTTTATTACCAGTCTTCAATAAATAGTATTGGCATTAATAGAACAAAGAAATACCAAAGTACTACATTGAGCCATTTAGGGAAGATGTTACCTCATTGCCTCGTCTCCTATGGTTTTTGTAGCATCTGATTTTATGAAATCAGTTTTTTTTTTTTTTTTGCCTTCTGATTGATATGAGTGCTATCCTTGAGTCACCTGAGAGTATGCAATCATCATGAAAATTATAAAAACAAGTTTTAATTTGAGATGACCAGTTGTTGGGTATGAGGCCTTTCTCTTTTACGTTCATATAATAGTGCTGCTTCATGGGTAAAACCGGTTTGAATAGAAACTGATAATAACTGATATCTCTGGACAAAATTTTGACAAAAAAAATGACAAATTTTCTCTTGTGATGGCAGATAAATGAAGTGCATGCGCAATTTTTGGAAGCAATGGAGAAGCTTTTTGACAAGTACAAGGGTCGTGTAGGTTATGACGATCTCCCTCTTAGAATTTTATAGCTTTATTAAGTTCCAAACCAACAAAATAAATCTATAATTACTCTGTCGGAAATCATGTAATAATGTAGTTCGGAATTTGTGAATACTGGGCTACGTAATTGATTTCTTGAGTATATAAAATTTTCAATTATTAAATGGATGGTTCATGCGGCTTGCCATTGTTATCATTCATGTCAACTGTGCAACGTAGTCGTAACTCATATTAACACTGCTCTATCAACATTTGATCTATGTGATCTATGTGAAACCTTTTCAGAGTACATAAGACGAAGAAAAAGAAGTCTGTATCCGTTACTATGATTTAGGGGCAAGACCTGCCAACGAAAGTTCTGGTAGAATTTTTGGAGTGCTGCTATATCAACATTTTATTCTAAGGGGGCAGTTCTAGTGTAGTTTCAACTTCTATAATATATGAAAAACATTACTCAAAATTAGAAAATTAAAATTGTAGATGTGTTCAATATTATTTTATATAAAAGCATGTATCAATTTTAGAGTCGTAACCTTCTTCAAACAATATAAAGTTTCTAATAGTTGAGCTTCAAATTTCCAATGACGTTCATAGATGAACGATCAAATTTGATAAATACTCAAATTTTTGTCTCTGAATAATATTTTAAAAAATATGAAATCACCGTTCATAGATGTCAGATGTACTATTAAAATTACTGAATCTAAAAACTTGTTTTGTTGACTTACCCTGCCATGGTTTTCAGCTGAGGTTTGCAGTAGCTCAATCTAGTACCCTGGATCTAGTTTTTCTGTGTTGTATGCAATTGTATCTTTTAACTCCCTGTTAGTGCTGGATGCAGGTGAGCTTTAACACATTTCTTTTAGAAAAAAATAAAAGAATGAAGTGCTCATAATCCATCAATCAACAAGAAAATTTGTTAAAAGTAGCTTTATGTTTGCACCACAATCAAACACGGACAACCTTTGCACACTTCCAAATAATTATCAGATGATTCCTCATTTTCGGCTTTGCAAACTTTTTTACTTTTTGCACTTTAAACAATGATAATCATGTCTGCTCAACATCATTTATACTCTACACAGTACATCTCAAGAACTTGCTATTCCATTTTGGAAACATTCCAAAGCACCATCAAGAACTGCAAACAGGTTGATACAAAGATTTTTCACATTGTAGTAATCTTTATATGAAAATGGATTAAAATCTATAAATCATACTTCGGGTCTGAATGCTGAAAGAGTTGACAGTAGTTCCATCAAAAGTAACTAATGTAAGATTAACATTGAAAAGGATTCAAGTTACATTCAAGTCAGTAAACATGCTGTAACTCTGTAACCATATTGAAACAAGGTTCAAATAAGTGAATAACAAAAGGGGTAAAGTAATTTAAAAAGAAAGGACTTGACCATGTCCGATTTGAACTTATTAGACAGACCATGAATGAAACAACACCCAGTGAAAAATTAACACCACCAGAAAACCCACCCCAATACACCCAAAGCCTGGAACAACATGGGCTTGATGCAATTTTGAAACATTGACCCACTCTAAGACTAATGTTTTTTTTTTTTTTTTGCACTATACTTCTAAACCTAAATATATGTGGGGTGTGCGAGACTCCATTCTGGCACACCCGTTAAGGCAGTAGGATGCAAAATAACATAATGCATGCCGGCCTGATAATCAACCAATATCAGACGGGGGCAATTGAACATGGAATAATATTTTACAAATAGAATGAAAAGGCAAGAGAAGCACAAAGGTCTCGTGCCCATTTGCAGAGTTCAGCTCCATCCATTGGGGCTAAAACAAACCCTGCATGAGATGCTTTTAAGGTGTCTGTGCTCACCATAAACACGGACAACCTGAAAAAACATAATAAAATTAGTTCCAAGTTATGATAAGTTATGCCTTGCAGATATATATATCTTCCCCTATATAGCAGTCTTGAATCTCGATAATCAACATGGATAAATTGCAAATTGAACCTAATATGTGGGTGATTTGTATAACATAATCATGCATATATAGATGAGTTAATTAAGAAGTTAACCTTCAATTATCTTTCTTTTCTCATTTAAGATCATAAAGTAATCTCACTCCAAGACATACAATAAGTACCATATGGTAAAACAAAGAACAATTTAGTCAAATAAAAAAATACAATTTTAAATCACATTCACATACATTTGGTGTTGTCAAATAGGATAGCACTATTTGGTTCAGCTAGTCGAGTCTTTGTCTAGAACTTCCAGTGTGTTATGGTTTATTTAAATCTATTAGGTTTCATTATTAAAGTAATCAAGATTGCTTATTTTTATCTTAAACTGTTCTCTTTTATAGCAATCTGATTCTATAGCTACTGATGTTATAGGAAAGTACAGTTACATTCAGTACACAAGTATATACTGCATTGGCACTTTGTATAACCATCCATGCAAATTGATTTGCATGTCCGGTCATGCGTGTACAAAATGTAGCTCAGAATCATAAAAGAATTTATGGACTACTCATGTTGATGATTCTTTAGAAACTCATAAAATACAAATTGATCCAAAGGATGACCATAATTTTTTAAAGAAGTTACCTGTAGAATGCAAAGATTGATGGTTTTCGCAAGGACAGAATATGCGTGCTGCCAAAATATATAGATAAATATTGGCACCACTCCTCTTCTTGTCCTGCTGCAATCTATATTGGATAACTATCCAATTGGGAAGAATTTAGGACATCAATAAATAATTGTATTACAATTGCCATTCACAAAAGGAATCCTCTTTTTTTTTTTTTCTTTTCTAATACCTCAATTTGATCATGTTTGAGTGACCATATATTAGCCTGCTGCTTGATCTGAGCCGTTTTGCACAAACTGGTGAGATGAATGAGCTGGTATTATCAGATGCGGGTGCTGACTTGGTACTGGTGCTGCTAAAGTTTAGACATTAAAAAAATAATTAGTTAAAAAGAAACTGCTGCAAGAAATATCACTGTAGGCCACAAATGTTTTCTTCTAATATCTTTTAGTAATAACTATCTACTTCAAATTTTAGTGTACAAGTTTGAACTCATATAAAACCAACCCTCTGTAAAGCATTTGTCAATGACAAAAAAAATAATTCTGGGCTTAATATTTAGGATTCAAATTTATATAGCCGAGCTTTGTGGAACAGAAACAGCAGAGCACTCCCAAACTCACCAAGAAACCACAAACAAAACTACAACAAAAACAGAGGTTCAGTAATACTATATAATACATACAGACTAATATATTAACCATCAGTATATAAGACTCAAAACAAATTTGCATACAAAATGCTCATCCTATGCACATTATTTCTTAGTGGAGATGATATTGGAAATGAAAAAAAATTAGTACTAACCAACTATAAAGGGAGCTTGAACTGGAGGCCGTGGAGTAGACGCGGCACCATTGACATTTAACCCACTGAACTGCACCAGCTGATGACCTGGCACAGGAGTGTAGCCCTGCACTGCTGTATAGCCAGGCCCACCAGGAGCAGTTGGACTCATCTGCCCATATTGGTACATTCCACTATTTGCTGTTCCGCCTGGTACACTGTAGATTTGTACATATGGCTGTCCCATGTATGGATTGTACACATTCTGCTTTTTGCATGAGGATATAAGGATTCAGGGAAGCACTTGCCAGTAGTGTTATGTTCTGGTTAACCACAGTTTAATTTTTTTTTAGTATTTTTTTTTTTCCTTTTTTGGTGTTTTGTGCACACCTAGTTTTTGTCCAAAAAGGTACGAGTGAAATCTAGGCAGTAGGCACTGTACTAGGTGAGTTAACTCTTGCAACGGTATATCTTGGCAAGTATGATAATACTACTAGATCAATGCTACAATATCCATCACTTATTAATCATTATTTCCCCCTCATAGCAATTAAAGGGGGAAGAGTGCCGAACAATGAAGAAAATTTTGTATTTTGTAATTAGTAAGACACTTTGGTTTACTTCTGTGAAGGATAGACGTCACAAAATTAGGAAAAACATTATTTAAGAGTTTCTATCTTGCATGGTGGCATAAAACCTAATTGGATTCTATTACACTAAGATAGCAATAGATAACAATGACTATTTTCCACCTTCTATTCACAATTTTATCCTTGAGATTTAAGGGTCTAAAGGTTCTAGAGATGCAAAACTGCATATCAGAAACATATATATCCCAAATAATAAGGTTTTCTATCAAGTGTGAACATGGGATATGAAAAAATTCCATCTTAAAAAGTATGTGCTTTGTATTTATTACCTGTGGGTAGGTGTACTCTGATCCATATGCAGCATAACTGCATTACAAAACACAAAGCCGATTATTTATTTTATTTTTCAAACAGATTATTCACAAAATTATGAGTTTGTGTGATGAAATATCACTTGGGGGAGAAGTGAATATTAAATGAGGTGCATATATAGGAGCCGGTTTTTGTTTTTCCAAAGGGGAAAGCTAAGCATGTGCTTTTCCTATGTATATCAAAATACAGGGTTTCATCAATTATAAGATCAGCAGCATACAACTTTTGAATAATACTAAACACAAATATAAATCTGAGAATAGCCTGACCACTAAAGAATCTCTACATCACCAGAAACTGGTACTCTAACAGCGTACCTAGTTACTGAACCCGGTCACTACTGAGATTGCACATAAATATATAACTGAAGACTACCAACTTACCCATATTGCGGGTATGAATATCCTTGCTGGTAACCATATGGTACTGGTCGCTGATAAGTGGTACCACCAATATAGAGCCCCCTTGGAACTGGTAAACCACCATAGTATGACCCAGCTGACCTTGGCCGTGCTATAGAAAACAGATTACAAAAAAGATATTTCTATAGATCTGATACAAAAGCAAATAGTGACAAATATTACTTTTTTTTTTTGTAACCACCTATCTTATCACATCCTTCCTGTATATGCACTTTTGCAAACTTACTCAATATTCTTTTGTACTTGCAAACACCGGACAATTTTCATTTTTGCAAATCAACCTATACTTGATCATTTTGCAAAAGACAGCAAACAATAGAAACTCATTTTACATCAACCCAACAAAGAAATAAATTACGCCAATGCTTCTAAGTTCACACAATACAGATGACAAGTTCATTCAAATTTGAAACACATTCTCTACTAATTTTGATTGATTGTGTCCAATTTAAAATTGAACACAATAAATCAAACAGATTCGGAAATAAGTGTCAAAATTAAGAGAATGTGCTATACAGGACTATGCTTAAGTTTAGGTGCTAATTGCAAATGTGATAACTGTTTGTTGTCATTAGGAATTAGAGTGAAATATATGCTATATGTGAAAATAAGATAAACACAGTGCCCAGTTCGTAGCAGTATTGGTTTTAACTTAACCTATCTAAAGAAAAATAATGGAACCCGACAGTTTGGTCATGTATGTACTATCAACATGGTAATAACCAAGTAAAATAATTTGAACTGAGTTTGCAATTGAACATAGGTTATGAAACCCAAAGAGCATTATAAGGGTCAAAAAGTCATGGAACCCTTGATGTGTACAAAATTGTAACTTCTAAACAACCTCACAAAGGAGTCAGAAGTGTAACACTGCAATTGATATAAAAAAGCAATCAGTATACTTGGATTGCCAAATACAGAAATTTTTCCTCATTTTGCCAACTACTAAGTTCACCAACAACACTAGAAGACACAAATAAGTTACTAAGAATATAAAAGGAGTTGTACCATATGAAATAGCAGGAGTAGGCCGGCCCAAGGAAGCCAAATTACAATTGGCTCTTCTCCCATCTATGACAGGGGTGGGGTCCACACACGCCTTTCTAGCAGATTCTGGGTCCCGAAATGTGACCTGCTTATTGTAAAACCCATTAACCCATGCTTAATAATTGAACTATTATCAGGATAAGAACTTCCCATATAGACTAGAAAATGTGAATTAGAAATCATACAAAATACCCCCTCAACTCCTATATTCTCCCAACAATAGTACTTAAAACTATCCTTCAAATCTCCATTGTTCTGTAAGTAAAACAACAAGGCAAAGGAGTATTCTTCTAAACTAGGCCGCTAAAATGGAGACCATTTCTTGTCATTTGCAGGGTTGAAACAGGAAAAGACTTATGCCGTTCAGGCCTACATGGTATTTTTGAAGATTTTCAAGGTATATCCATAAAATTACTCAAAAAAAAACAAATACGGGATGCATTAATAACTTAGAAGCCCTTCTGTATGGCTACTACTACTAAACTCACTTAAGTTGTGATTGAAGATCAATCTTTGTTCAGAATTTGCCGAAGAGAAGTAAAATAAAATTCTAGGTTTAGTTTAAACAACTCACAAATCCATAACCCTTTGAACGACCCGAGTTCTTGTCAGTGATCACAACTGCCTCAAGGATATCACCATACTGCTCGAAATGCTGTCGCAGGGCCTCACTCTTTGTTTCCCAAGCGAGACCTCCTACGAAAACCTGCGAACCCCAAAACTAATCAAATTGGCCCCTTTTTTTTATCAGCGAAATTTAAGATTAAACCTCGAATTCCGAGCGTACCTTAGTGTAGGTTGTGTCTCCAAAGGGAGAATTCATCAAATGGAAACCTGAGTTCGAACTGGAGGCGGATCCAGACGCCGAGCCGGGGCCCGGGTGGGGAAACGCCATGGAATAGCTCGAACAAGGGATCACTTAGGGCTATCGAGAGGAATCTGGCAAAGAGGAAAGGCGCGGTGAATTGGTTGGAGATGCGAAGGAAAAAGGGGGAGAGGAATTTTCCTGAGAGACGCGATGAATGATCTCAGAAAAATAAAAAAAAGGAGGAAGAAAATCAATTTAGGGCTTAGGCTATCAAAAAAGAAAAAGAAAAAGAAAATTGATTTAGGGTTTGGCGGAATGTTTTGCTACGCGGTACCGCGAAAAACACCCGGGAAAGGTTGTTCAAGTATTTTCGTTTATAACCTTGTTAATCACTCTAATTGTATTGAATGTATTAGTATCATGGTTTTTTTTTTATCATTGATTGATGTAATTTGGGATGAATAAATTCTAAAATGATGCAATGCCTTAAACAACAATGTAATTATGTTCATTTTATAATTTATACTAAATAGGTTACAAGTATGATAATAAAAATGACCGATGACTTAGATGACAAAATTTTGAACTTGACTTGGAAAAGATTATTCATTTTATTATAATTTTTTACTCTCTATAAAATGTATACAACGGTGAACAGATGTTCTAATTTAAATATTTTATGAGAATGTTAAACATATATAATTAATAAATGGTCTTTAACTCTGTTTGTTAAATAACAAATGAACTTGTAAAACTAGCAAATTAAAGTGTAAATTAGCGATACACACATAATTCTGATCACTACTCATTTTATCAATAAATCATCACACCTGCAATTGCTCATCAAGCCCAGTATATTCGAATACATTACAAGTATGTGATTTTCTTAACTTCCTAGTTATATATGTGTAAGTACTACTAAACTGGCCATGAAAATATAATGAAAAACAAGGTTCTCACTGCAAAAAAGCTTGCTAGCTGCCACATCAGACAAGTACCTTTAGGGGCAATTTTTCCCTTAACAGAATATATATATATATATATATATATATTTTTTTTTAGGGAAAAGACAAGGGGCCTGGTAGTTAGACTTGGCTAAAATCCTAATTTATTTCATATTGAGTAGAACTAGGGTGCTCTCGAGTTCACCAAGCTCTTGGTGAACTCAAGTCCAAAACTCATCGGATCGGCTTCAAACGACGAATCCGAACGTTGAAATCCGTCTACCTTACGAGTGATGCGTTTACATGTAAAAATTTTAAATTTTGAAATTAATTTTGCATAGAGTCAAGTGGTCAAAATTAGAAGGTTAATAAATTAATTTTAATGCATTCATTTTTTGACGTTTTTTACCACTTGACTCTATGCAAAATTAATTTCAAAATTTAAAATTTTTGCATGTAGACGCATCACTCGTAAGGTAGACGGGTTTCAACGGTCGGATTCGTCATTTGAAGCCGATCCGATGAGTTTTGGACTTGAGTTCACCAAGGGCTTGGTGAACTCGAGAGCACCCTAGTTCTACTCCATTTAGTTATATATATTGTATACTAAATTACTAATAATGTGGATTTATCTGACAACTTTTATATTCCTTCCCTCCCTGTAATATATATATTAATTGGGTGGTATAAAGTATAAACAAATGCAGAGTCTCTTGTGGAGGTCGCTATCATTACTCCATAAATTGGATCAATCATTTAAAATTAGGAAAAAAGAACTGGCGGACAGGTATTAGAATGTCCTTTTGCTGGCTTGGGATCCTCTCCAGTAGTGCTCAAACCAGGGGACTATACCTGACAGATCACGATCGTTCATATTAGATCGGACGGCCTGTATTGATCACTTGATGTGTCCCATCCGAACGGTTATGTAGAGAGAGATTGAGACCCTCTTTTGCTGTCTCATGAATTCAACTTTTTTTTTTGTTCTCCTTTGATGCAGCGATCCGTGCGGCTTTCTCAAGTTTTATATACTGATGCAATTTCTGATTGACAAATCAGAATCCGCACGATTATTAAAGCGGCTTCCTGCATTTCTTCATCTTTGACCAAACATAAATATTTTGTTACCTCAGAGTCAGAGGACATGGATTCCAGAGCAATTGGGTTTGAAAACTTAAAAGTTTGAACAAGTAGTTTAATTAGCTGATTTTTTTATTAAAAAATTCAAAATTCAACGGTAGCTAGTATTTTCTAAAATTTATAATTGTAGCAGACATGACACGAGTCTGCGTCTCTCTCTCTCTCTCTCTCTCTCTCTCAGGTGAGTTTGATTGTCTCTCAGCTAGAATTTGAGATTTTAGAAAGTACATGCTATTTTTGAATTTTTGAATTTTGAAAATGATACAAATAAAAAGCGGCATTTTTAAGTTTGGATTTCAAAATTAAGGTTGTGTCTGAGTGAAGGTGAATTATTGATTAAAATAATGATTTTTGTGTCAAATATTTTGTATTGCTAATAAAGAAAATTGATGTTTTTTTAGGCTTTCCGTTGAGAAATCTATACTTATAATTTGACAATCATTTTTCAATGGAAGATGATTAAATTTAAAAAAGGAGTGATGACTTGACAATTTGATTGGAGATGAAATCTGGGCTTGTTTGTGGATTTTGTGAGATGTTGAATGGGCCCAGCTAAAGCAAAAGCAGTATTGGAATTAAGTTGTTGGGTTTTGTTTGTGGATTTTGTGAGATGTTGAATGGGCCCAGCCAAAGCAAAAGCAGTATTGGAATTAAGTTGTTGGGTTTTGTTTGTGGGCTATTTAATTTGTGGATTGGTATTTGGTCTGCGCTGTTGCTGTTGCTGTTGCTGTGAATTAATTGCAGTGCCGTCGCTCGTGCCTTAATTAATTGGTTCCTTGCAAAATTTCTTCATTTCCAGCTTTCCAGGGACTCCACATGACTCCACGTGATGTTGGCCTAGCCTCCATACATGTGTGACTGATAGCTAGAGCATTCCCCGAGGATGCTTTTATATATAGCCTCTTTACAGTACTGTGTGAACAAGTCACATATATAACCCTTCATTGCTGCAATTGCCAATAAGTGGCAAATCCCGGGAAAGTTCAATTTTTTTACTAGATCTGTTCAAATTTGAAGTGAAGAAGATCAATTAATTAATTACAATAGTGGACAATATATGCTAGCTAGTCTGCATGTATTAATTGGTGTTATTGTTGAGCATGCATGCAGGAAATATATATGCATGAGTAGTGAGTACTAACCTTAACCTTGCACTGGTATGCAGCCTTTTTGGACCGACTGATCGATGAAGTGTCATGGACTCCAAGCCTATTACTATTAGCAAGATGTTGCAAGTTGTACCAGTGTGTGTCCAGATCAAGCACGCCACGGGCTCTTCATTTTTTGTCAAAATTAACGAATTAACGCTTGTTAAACAATAATAAAATAGCTGCTCACAACTATTATATTGTTCCAAGATATATAATTCCAGGCACCACGTCATCAACCACCGATCTGAACCGGTCGGTTTGTTATTTCTCCATCTTCAACCAAGATGAATCGGTACAAAGGGTATTTGGTGGAATTAATCGATGGAGCTGTAGCTGAGAATTAAAGGAGGTTTGTTGCAAAGCCAAAGAGAAAGTACATATATGTAATTATAGATCTTGCTTTGTACATATATATATCTCCATTTTTATATTAAGCACGTTGATGTCCTGATCCGTCAACGGCTGCGATTGAAAGATGAAATCTTGAATTTAATATCAGCCTTTAAATCAAATAATTTGTCTTCTTTTGATTAAATACATCTTCATTACGTGTAAAAGTCTAAATTTAATTAAAAATATACTCGCCACACATACAATCACACCAGTTACAATTAAAATTGAACCAGAATTGGTATGTTTATCTAGGATGATACGCTTGCTTGTAAGACAATTTTCAAATTTGTGCCTAGATGTGGGAGCCACTGTTTTGGCGATGCTAGGCCGTTGATGGCGCAGATATATTTGGCAATTGCTTTCCATAAATATAAAATTAATAGCACCAATGAAAATAGGAGAACATGATCTTTGATCAATATCGATATGTATAAGATCCACCGAATACATATCACCTGAGGTGACATAATATATATCTATGTTTAGATTTGGACTATCCGATCAAAGCACATGAATATTAAAGGGATTCCGTACATTCTATCTCGGTTTAAGCACACGAATATTAAAGGAATTCCGTACATTCTATCTCCATTCTTATATTAAGCACGTTGATGTCTTGATCTGCCAGCAGTTGCAATTGAAAGATGAAATTTTTAATTTAATATCAGTCTTTAAATCAAATAATTTGTCTTCTTTTGATTAAATACATCTTTATTACGTGTAGAAGCTAAATTTAATTAAAATATACTCGCCACACATACAATCACACCAGTTACAATTAAAATTGAACCATAATTGGTATGTATATCTAGGCTGATACGCTTGCTTGTAAGACAATTTTCAAATTTGTGCCCAGATGTAGGGACCACTATTTTGGCGCTGTCAGGCCGTTGATGGTGCATATATATTTGGCGATTGCTTTCCATAAATATAAAATGAGGAGGGTTCAAATGCACCATTATTTTTGTAAAATTTGATCTCCAAGCACATTTTAATATGGAGATCATGTTAAACGGTCCAAATCGACTGTTTGGACTTTGAAAAAAATTGCAAAAATAACTGATAAACATATGGTGTCAAGATGTGTCATTATAAAATGGTGTAATTTGATCCCTCCTCTACTTAGATATATAAAATATTTGTCCTATAGTGAAAAAATAAGGTTATTTTTAGGGGGCAAAATGTAAATCCATTAAATCCATAACATAATTTCTCTGGCATCATTCTGTTGGAGATCTAGGGGTGCATTTGGATCGTCAAGAATAGCATGGGGTTAGCACTGTTCTTGGGTTAGTGACTATTCTTTATCACTATTCTATGTTTGGATCACCCTAAGAATAGAGCTATTATTGGGGTTAGCGCTGTTCTTGCTAACCATTCAAATGATGGAATAGCGCTCCCAGGTTAGCGCTATTCTTGCTATTCCTGAGATTGCATCCAAACGCACCTCTAAAGGTGGGGATACGCAAATTTCTTCAAATGATCTCACGGAGCTGTTTAAAAAAAATATATTAGAGGTAGGGCCCATGCTTAAATACGGAAAAGAGGATGCTAAATTGTCATGACAAAAGTCTTTTATGTTTTGAATTAGTGAATGCCTATGGTACCGGAATGTGGTACACTGTTGCTATATATTGTCTTCTTGCTACTACTGTGGTGATACTGTTTTTGGGGTCTTTAGGAAATCAAGTCCATTTTTCAAAATACACACACACACAACAGAGAAAATTTTAGTTCATTAAAAAATATGTCAGAGAGAAAATTTTAGCCGACTTTACTTTGGAGAGACTATATATCCAGCTACTTACCATCACTCTATTTTTTCTTGAAATAGAGTAATGGCATCAAGCCACCTATTGTGAATTTTAGGTATTAGATTATAGGTCAATTTTATACACTTTTTTACTTTTAAATTTATAAAACCTTAATACACAATGATAGGTCGGTTGCAAGCATACAACATATCCTTGTAGTAAAATAAGTATCGATTCAAAAATAACTGAAAATATTATTTTCTACTAAATTAATTAATCTTAAAAGGTGCAATAAAGTAAATGGGGGGGGGGGGGGGGGTTGTTGCAAATTTGATTTTGTGGGTTCAATACCGGATAGAGAGTTGAATTGTAACAAAATCAATTTAAACAAACAAATAAAAGGAGTTTTGTGATTCAAATAGAGAGAAATCTAGGGGCTATCGGTATACAATCTCTTGGTTTAAATCCACACTTAATTAGTTTCTAAATTCATGTTTGCATTGATGGGGTTTCTAAGTCTAAAATATCACTAAGGGCCACTTTTGTGAATTAATGACATGCCTAAATAATTCGGGTTTCACAATTAAGTCATTTACCCTAGCGGGATTATAAGCATAGGTTAGCCTAGTTTATCCCTAAATACCAATACTTCATGACTAAGTCCTTCATACAATATTTGGTTCAATTCTAGATGTCCCAATTAAATATGAGGTTTCACGATTAAGTCTTTCACCCTCAATTCAACATTTGTTCCTTGTGTTCCGGACTAAGAATTAGATTTGGTCATTTTTAATCTCGAATCCTAAGGTTATTTATTTACATAATTTGGTACCATCATTTCTTGCTCCAAACAAGATTTAGAAGTGAATCAGGGGAAGATTGCGTCAATTTGGCAATAAAATCTGTCCAAATCTAGGTTGGTGCGACTATTGGAGCGGCTTCACAAAATTGTACATTCCGAATTTAGATTTGTTTCCTTTATGAAAGTTGTAGATCTTTTTGTCCTGGTTCTGTCAAAGTTTTGATTCACCCAAATCAGAGTTCGTATGACCAAAATATGGCCAAAATATGAACCGTGTGTCAGTAGCTGTGATTCTGTGCGGCCGGACGTGCGTCCAGAGCAACCCGCACAAAATGGAGTTTTTAGTTCATGCAGCCCACACGAAATGCTTGTACAGGCTGCAAAACTCTTTAGAAAAATTGGAGATTTCTCGATTTTAATTCTGAATTTCTTGTGTAGCTTTATTTTATTTTCGTGCGGCCTGCACAGAATTCGTGCAACCCGCACATAATTCGTGGGGGCCCGCACCTACCTGTATTTTGCTTCATTTGCTCGATTTCTGTAATTCAAACAAGGCATATACAGTAACTTTGTTTTTAGTGCATTCTATACTAAATTAAGCTAAAATATAAGAAATTTAATACAGTTTTAGAGGTGAAACGCTAACCGAAAATATATATAATTGAGACTTATCTCCACCGAAGACTCTTTATTTCAACCATTTTTTTTAAAATGACTTTATTTCAACCTTTGTAACAAAAAAATTTCTCCATCTGAGTTTCAATCCCATAACCTCTCACATAAAAGACATGTGTTTTTGCCACCAAATCAAAGACTGATTCTCTTTACTATCACTCTATTATCAAATGAAAGGAATAGTTTTACATTTATATATGATGATCGGAGATAATTTTTTCTCAACTTAGATCAGCCAATTTTTAAATAAATAAGAATTGCGTTACAGATCTTAAATATGTGTTTTACTATGCCGAAGGAAAAATTTCCGGCAAATTCAATTTTTTTAATTATCATCCGTTTCTCTATGATCACTTAGTTATCTTATGGAAGGAACAGTTTCATACAAAAACACAAAGTTGAACTGCTCTATGTAGATCTTAATTTTTTATTTTTTTTACTCTTAGATTAGTATTGAACGATGAAATAAATCTGTGTTAAGATATTTACTTTTTAAGCCAAATATCATTACTCAAAACTAAAATTTGTTGTAATTTAACTGAATTATTTGAAGTCGTCTAAAAATATCGATCGGTTAGATGACGTTATATATATCAATCATTATCAATGTCATTAAAATTTGAGTAAAGATGTTGTCCCCCGCACTCCAGTCCCCTAAACGTCCCCCCCATTCTAACTAACTTTGTCAATCATTAAACCACCTTGAAAAACGTGTAAAACGTGTAAAAGATGAGTCCAGTTTTTTCTTTAAATACTTGATATCTTAGGTATGAATACTTAATGAATTATATATGAATATTTGATATCTTAGGTATGAATACTTTTCATTTTGTATGAATACTTTCCATATATGAATATTTGATGAGTCCAGTTTTTTCTTTAAATACTTGATATCTTAGGAATGAATACTTGATGAATTATATATGAATATTTGATATCTTAGGTATGAATACTTTCCATTTTGCGAGAATACTTTCCATATATGAATATTTGATACCTTAAAAAACGTGTAAAAGTATGTCATTATGGATCTCATTTGAAAGAGAAAATTGTGTAGAACACGTTCGTGGTTTTAGATTTGCAAAATTCCTCATAGATCGTCAGAAATATTGGTTAGATTGAACGGAGAAAAAAAAACCACCTTGAAAAACGTGTAAAAGATAAGTGATATGTCCAGTTTTTTTTTAAAATACTTGATATCTTAGGTATGAATACTTGATGAATTATATATGAATACTTGATGTCTTAGGTATTCATACTTTCCATTTTGTATGTGAATTAATTTAATCAATGAATGTAGCACTAGTGGTGTGATCCACGTGACTTTTTGGTTGTGGTCCCCAATGCAGTCTGACAGTTACTGCCCCCGAAAAGTAATGGTTCCCAGTTTGTATGTGAATTAATGCTTGATATCTTAGGTATGAATACTTTCCATTTTGTATGTGAATTAATGTATGTTGAATAGATGTCTGACAGTTGTACTTTGACCGTTAAGGGGACGTTTAGGGGACTGAATGGGGGGACTATTAGTCGATCCCTTAAAATTTATTCATATTTTTATGATAAAATTGTTAGATATTTATTTATGAAACTGATCACTCAAAAGAGAGCAATGTTTCTTTTAATATTTATAAACTCGTAAATGCTATCGGTTCGGACTGCAAGCGCACAATCCTATCGAGTAGTATATTCGAGGTCGATCCACAGAGAATATTGGTTCAATGTTTTGAGCGATCGAATCACAATCTTTCGAAAGGCTAGATGAAATCTGTAAATTGAGAGGTGTTGTTTTGATCAATGTAAATTAGGAAGCAATTAAAAGTAATTAAAATAAAGATAGAGATGAGAATTTCTAGGGTTTCGGCACACCATTGCCACTCAATCCGCCTTGACAATATATTCCTGCTGCGTCTGATTTCCTGCTGTTGTTTAATGAAAGACACCACATAGGTCACTGCGATTTATGTTACGCAAGAATGACAGATCTTTCACCGAGATTCTACATAGGACACTGCGATTTTCCTTACGCAAATGTCTGATCTCTCAAATACCCCAAATTACTACACAGATCACTGCGATTTACTTTACGCAAGTGATAGAATTTGGTACGCGTTTTGTTGGTTTGGTTTATGATTTCCCCGCTAAGGTTTTCTTCACATAAACCTAATAGATCTCAACGAGGCTAATTCATACAAATAGTTTTTCTTACCATTAAAGCACTATCACTACCCTAACGGTCTCAAACTAGATCATTGAAATTAGATGAAGAGATAGTAAATCACAAAAGCATTTTGTTTCAATAACAAGAAATCATAATCAACAGAAATATATATATCAAAATATCAAGAGTAACAAGGTTTACTGCTTAGCCCTAAGAAAAGGAACTTAGTCGTGGAACGGCATTGTTACAAGCACTCCTCTCTTCTCACTTTAATCAAATCTAACCCTAATTATAAAAATAACTAATCCTTCTGCCCAGGGGCCTTATATAGGAGTGTAGGGACATGTAGAGGTTGAGTAGGGGCTAAGAAACTGATCTGGAAACAGCTGTCGGCAGTTATTCCCCAAGAGATGCCTTCAGATACGGACCGTATTAGGCAATACGGTCCGTATTAGGACCTTGACGGTTAGGGTTTAGTGCTCCCAGCGCTATCTCTTGGTCTGTGCTAGGCCTGGTCCGTATTAAGCAATACGGACCGTAACAGAGACTTAGTCGATGAGCGTCGCTGATCCGATTGACCTGATTCTAGCTCAATTTGGTGTAAAATAGTCCCAAAACCTGTATTCTGCAATAAAACATAAAGAAGGGTGACAGTAGCCTTTTTCTCTAATAAAGTAAACATAAGTGTGAGAAAATATGCAAAACCTAAGCCAAAACCCTACGTAAATCATCGTTATTTTGACTCTGATCAGAAACTCAAAATTTAACTTCACAAAATTAATCAGTTCATCCGATTTTCTCAATGCCTAATTGATATTAATTTTGTTGCGGCATCCCGGATTATCTTGGTGACAAATTTCAAATCTTGTACGATAGAGACAAAATGTGCTTAAGGACAGTGCTTCGTATGATCCAAATAAATCTATTTCAACTTAATTTATTTGATTTATTAATTTCTTTAACTATCTGAATTGTTCTGAATATTTACCCCAACAAAAATAATAAAGAGCAAAAAATATTAATAACGCATGCAGTCATAGTGTATATTCAATATAGAACTCATTTGGCTTGGGATGATGCGATGGACATTTTATAAAAAATTTAGGCTAATCTAAAATTTACAATAAGGATAAGGACGTTTAAATAATTACAACCACCCTCAATTAAAAGTTTTCTGCAATAAAAGTTACTACAGGGGCTAGTAAGCAAAACAAGACGATCAACACTTTGATCATTATCTATTATGTTTCTTGATCATTATATATCATGTTTCTCTTGAATATTATCTATTATATTTATTGACTCAGAAGTTCGACTATATAATGTACGATCAACACTTTGAACATAGCATGCATTACAGTCTTGCTTCATCAAGGGGCCCTTAGATATCATCGCTTATACAATATCTACTAGTATTGCATAAGGGGTAATTGTCATTTTGATATTTGCGAACTTCTCCATATGAAGAATATAGTCTTGAGTAATTGTCCTTATAATTGTTCTTTGCAGAAAGCGTTAGACAATACTACAAGACCAATTTTTATATGAGAAAACCGAATAATCTCAGACTTAAGATATTTACACCATGTGAACATATGATGACACCAAATACAGAATCCTATCAATGTTCACATTTGGTAATTCCAATATCATATTCCGCTAATATGCATATGTAGGATTAAATCGATTCCGCTAATATGCATATGTAGGATTAAATCAAGTGATCTGTGAAACACAATCAACATTTAATCCTCACACTAAACTTAACTATAAACATTGTTCCTTGAATCAACCAACCTCTGGATTTTATGGGTGTTCCTTGCTGTATACAAAGATTAGAGAAATCTAGAGTTTATTACTTATTACGAAATAGTGTATTCACAATCTTGAAATCTTATTCCAAGATACTATAAAGTAATGTCAAACTCAAAAATAAGTTGATTAACTCAACCATTATATGGACTATATTATGGAGCAACATTTGCTTTAGGACACTAACTCTGTCATTACTTTTCTAATTAAGCATGATAACCCACCTGATATTATAGAATATATATTCTATCTATGCTCTTTTCCTCCTCTAACTAATGTTTCAATATTCTTTTTGAATTAATATTTAGAGAGTGCACTACTACATAATTGCAGACTTCTATTGTGTACCACTAGTAGAATACGAGTTTATTACATTCCTATCGGCTTTCCTAAACATCATATACATTCATTCTCGGGAGAAGGGACAACGAAGTCAGACGAATTTAGATGGAGAAATAACTAATTTTGATATTTTGATGGGAAATATCTAATTGAACAATTTATGATGGGCATATATCTAAATTTCTCAATAAAATATTGCTCAAAACATTTGAGCTGAATGTATAAACAGAAGGTTAAAACATGGTAATAGAAAACTGAAAAAAATGAAAAAATGTAAACAGTAGAGCCAGTAAACAACAACTCAAAAATGAAGAAGGCCATCTACTGAAATGCTGGTATATGCGCGAAGGTGGCTTCTTCTTTCTACTCGTGAACTCCTTTGCTGAAGCTGCTTAGAGATCTAGCTCCCCTTTCTCTCTGAAGTTTGAATTTTGAAATAAACAAGATGTGACCCTTGTTTTTTTGCTACATTCGCGATGTGTTATCTTCTGAGTTGGCTTTTGATTGTATCAGAGGAGTTCAACATTGATTGTATCGAGGAAGTTGCAGCTGTTAATTGTTACGAGGAAGAAAGAATTCTTTTGATTGTTCTGCTTCTCAGATCTACTCTTTTTTTTTCTTTTTCTTTTTCTTTCCTTTTTTTTTCTTCTTTTCTGGGTTCTCTACTGGTTCTTCAGTGGATCCTTAGCCCCAGCTTTTTTTTTTTCTCCTTTTTAGTTCGTCTTTAACTTGTTTATTCAATTTCATCAAAGGAGTTTATCATTGATTGTTGTGGTTGGTTACTTTAATTTCGCAAAAACTGGATTTTCTTTTGATTTGGTAATTTTCCTGCTCTCTGATATCATGTTAATTTGAGAAACAAAAAGTATTGAACTATATTTGTTTTACTGAATTGATTTTGATGATGATTACAATGCTTACACAAGTTTATATAGACAAACTAGCTATGTTATATTTTCTAATTTGCTACTAGTTGTTGAGTATTTTAGGTATAGTGTTTTTGTACTCTTTTTGCCTTTAATATTTATAAACCTTCGTATCCAATGAATAGGTTAGTTGCAAGCGCACAACCTATTGATCGTAGTATTTAGGTATCGATCCACAGGGAGATAGGGAAATACTAATTTTTAATTAAAGAAAACTACTATTAAAACTAAACAATAAAAGTAAAAAGGGGGGGTTTTGTGTAATTTCATTTTTAAAAGAGAATTAAAGTAAATTAAAAGTTCGTAACAAAAAGCGATTGAAAGTTGGTTGTAAATCAAGTTTGAGAAGTCTAGGGGTATTCAGTCCACAATCCCTTGCTAATTCTATCTACTCGGTTTGTTTAAATTCATGTTTGATTATGACGAGGTTTCTAACCTAAGTTAGCCTTTTGAACAAATATTAATACAAATACTTTGGGTGGATGGATTAATGTTCCTCGAATTCTATGACTGTCACTAACCTAGAGGGATATTTAAGTCACATGCTTCAAAGTATATATCGATATTTGTTCTAAGGTGTCCTAATTAGGTTTTGACTTCACGATTAAGTCCTTCACCAAACCCTAACCTTAATTTCTATAGTTCCGGGTTGGATATCAAAGTACGGTCGCTTCTAATCCAAATCCTAAGATGTGTATTTATGATTTCAATTAGTACTGTCCTTACCTTGACCAATGCTAGAATTTAATAAACTTAAAGCGGAAAGACACGATCAACGCGATTTCAAGCTACTTCAATTCAATAAACCCTAACCAGGTAATTATGATTCAAGTACTAATAAAATTCATAAAGAATAAATCACAGAAATTAACATCAAATCAAACAATCATCATAAAAACTAAAATCCGAGTAAAATAGAATTAAACAAGTTCATGCTACATGACCTAAACCCCTAGAAAGAGAACTACTCTCTCTTGGAGAGATTCATAACAAAGTTTGGCAAAAACAATAAGAAATGAAATAAAGAAATGATTACACCCTTTCTTAGATCAAAAACCTCGATCTTGCCGACTCCTTGCTCGAATCTTCTTCTTCTCCTTCCTTGAAAAGCCTTTGGAACTTCGAGAATTTCTGCAGATCTCTCTTTCTCAATTTGTGGAAAATAGATATGTAATAGGGGATGATGAGAGAGATGAAATTCTTCCTCTTTTATAGCTAAAGATCTTGCTCAATTTAGAAGCTAGAAGTGGAGTTAGTGGGTGCACTCCTCAGACTGCCATGTCTATTTTTGGCCTTCTAAAACGTGTCCCTGATGTGCCAAAAATAGAAAACCTCATGAACACGCGAATTTCTGGCTGTCTGCGAGTCTAGTGCGTCCGCACTGGTGGTGAGTGCGGGTGGTCTGGGTCGCACTAGCTCCAACTTTCCTTTTGTTCTAAGTTTCCTTTTCTGGATTTTCTGTGATTTTCTCTAAGTGCGTCCGCACTGGATCTTAGTGCGTCCGCACTGGCATTGGAATTTTCTGTTTTCCTGAAGAATCTGAAGGTTGCAAAAATCAGCTAAGTAGTGAGTGCGAGTAACCCCACTCGCACTGGAGGTGACTGCGGACGCATTGCGCTCAGACTTTTTGTTTGTGAAGTTCTGCGATGCTGGAAAATCAGCTAAGTACTGAGTACGTCCGCACTGGCTGTGAGTGCTTCCGCACTGGCTGTGAGTGCTTCCGCACTGGGAGACTTTTTCTTCATTTTGCATTGTTTCCTGCATTGTAAAGTCGAGCGAACGCAGTAACTTGATTCTAGGTGTTTTCTATTCACTTTATATTCAAAATACAAGATATTTGGTGTTATTTTATGATAAAAACTAGATCGACGGTGTATATAATTTACACCTATCACTAGTCATTGTAGCCTTTTCTAATATTCATGATTGATAATACACACTTAGAAGGTAAGATTTGTAAGATTATATATGTGCTGATTCTCCAAGTCCATTTAATTATGTGTAATTTTGATATATTGTTTTTTATTAAAGTGAGGTAAGGACCTCACCAGTTTCCATTGGATACAGCTGTCGGCAGTTATTTCCCAAGGGGCGCCTTTGGTTACGGTCCGTATCAGGTGATACGGTTCGTATTAGGACCTTGTCGCTGAGGGTTTTAATGCTTCTCACGCTATCTCCTGGTATGTGCTAAGTTTGGTTCGTATTAGGCAATACGGACCGTAATAGAAACTTCATCGATAAGCGTCGCTGATCCGATTGATCCAATTCTAGCTCTATTTGGTGTAAAATAGTCCCAAAACCTGTTTTCTACAATAAAACATAAAGAAGAGTGACAGTAGCCTTTTTTCTCTAATTAATTAAACATAAGTGTGAGAAAATATGCAAAACCTAAGCCAAAACCCTACGTAAATCATCATTATTTTGACTCTGATCAAATTGCAAGAAATTAAATAAGAGCTAAGTTTGCCATACCATGTCCGTGAAGATTGCTTTAGTCCATAAATTGATTTCTTTAACCTACAAGCTAAATTAGAATTTTGTTTCCATTTCATGGCCGAGAGGTAGTGTCATATACACCTCTTCTTCAAGTGTTCCTTGAAGAAATACATTTTTAACATCCATTTGATAAAGGTTTCAACCATTATTTACCGCAATAGAAAATAAAATTCTAATGGTATTTATTTTCGCTACCGGTGCAAAGGTCTCATAGTAATTGAAGCCATATGTTTGGGTATAATTTGGCAACTAATTAATCTTGCCTTGTACCGTTCTATGGTACCATCACTATTGTATTTGATTTTATATACCCATTTACATCCAACCGGTTTTTTATTTTTTGGTAATGGAACAATTACCCAAGTTTTATTTTTTTCTAGAGCTTTTAGCTCTTCTTTCATGGCTTCACACCAATTTGGAGCTTTAATAGCCTCATGATAATTGTTTGGTTCTATTTCTTTTTGGAGAGGTGATAAAGGCCTTATGACTTGAAGAGACATTTTTATAAGAAATAAAATCTTGTATATGATACAATACTGAGTATGTTATGTAGTCTCTAAGCTTTGTAGATGGTTGACTTACTCGAGACGATCTTCTGACAACATGTTCTTCCTCTTCTTCATTTTCATGATTATCCTCATTTCCTCATATTTCTTCTATTTGGTTGTTGGGCTCGTTTTCATGGTTATCTCTTGACAAGTTCTCTTGAAAGTTTACTTGAGGTAGAACCGTAATATTTATATCATTGTCATGGGAGTTAAGAGTCTCATCTTTATTTTTAAAATAAGGTTCCTTTTCACAAAAGATGATATCTCTAGAAATATATAATTTTTTATTAATAGGGTCACAACATTTATATCATTTGTTTGTAGAAGAATACCCTAAGAAAATTGTTTTGGTAGATGTATGATCAAGTTTGTCCTTTCTCTTAATATGTACAAAACAAATACACCTGAATACTTTTAATGATCAATATTAGGTTTTCATTGGCAAATGATTTCTAATGGGCTTTTATTTTCTAATTTAGTGCTTGGTAATGTATTTATCAAGTATGTGGCACTAAGAATGACATCCGACCAAACTTTTTTTGGAACATTTGATTGAAATAAAAGTGCTCTTGTTATTTCTAATAAATGTCTATTTTTTCTTTCCGATACACCATTTTGTTGAGGAGTATTTATACAAGTTGTTTGGTGAATGATTCCTTTTTCCTTGAATAAATTTGCAAAGTTATTATTTACAAATTCCGTACCATTATCCGATCTAAATATTTTTATTTTGACATTAAATTGGTTTTCAACACGATTTGCAAATTCTAGAAAACAATAAAACACTTCATCTTTTGATTTAAGCAAATAAAGCCATGTGGTTCGTGAGAAATCATCAATAAATAACACAAAATATTTAAAACCATTGTAAGAAATAGTTGGAGCCGGACCCCATACATCGGAATGGATTAATTCAAAATGTTCTTTGCTTTTACTAAATGACAAAGAAAAAGGAAGCCTTGTTTGCTTAGCTAGCGTACAAACATCACAACTAATACAATTTTTGTACAAAAAATTAAAAAGTTTGTTTAAAGTTCTTGATCTATTGACTCTCTTGTTGCACTAAAAATTAATTCTTGATTTTTTTAGAATATAAAGCCCATTTTCTATAAAACCTTCACCAATCGTCTTCCCGATTTTTCGGTCCTGAAATTGTACATTTGTAGAAGAAAATATTACATTACAATTTAATTCATTTGTTAGTCTTTTAATTGAGACTAAATTAGTTGAAAAAGCTTCTAAATATAATACATCCTTAGTTTCTTTTGAAAATATGTTAAATGTACCACTACCATTAATTTTAACTTTCATACAATTTGCTACTTGAACTTGTTGACCATTACTATTAATTCTTAAATCTGTCAAAAAAGTTATATTTCCAAACATATGATTAGTAGCACCACTGTCCAAAATTATTTGATCAATTAAATTAGAGTTAATAGAGTTTAGAGCTATACCATCCATATTTTTCTTAGCATACCACATGGAAAACTGTTGAAACAGCTGCTGCATTTGATCCTAACTGCCTGACCCACTTGATTCCAAAAAACTGGAGGTCTCCAGTTTCGGCCTAACTGGAGAGAACACTCATTGGGTATTAAAACCTTTCTCTGTCTCTTCCCTTTTACTTCCGCCGCTGCTTTGGAGAAAGCCGCCTATTCCTCTGTTGTCCCGATCTCCCCCTTTCTCCGATCCTCTTCTCTTCAGTCTGAGATGGGGATGCTTGAACCAACACTTCTCATGATTATGGTCAAGTTTCTTGCAGTGCTTACACCTCTCCCCCTCCGATTTGAAGTTAGGGTTTTGAGGCCGGCTTTGAAAAATCGGGAAAGAGGCTCTGACAGCAAGTGCATGGTTGTCGTGTCCCTCGCTGTTGGCTTGTGGACCCGCCATGACACTCCGTCTTGACTCTTCTCTTTGAATCATTGCGGCCACCTCGTCATAAGAAGGTAGTGGGACCGAAAGCAAAATTTGTGCTCTCACGGCCTCATAACTCGGGTCTTGGCAGGCCATGAGTTGGAAAGTTTCATCTTGTTCCTCTAGTTTTTGAATTTCGGAAAGGTCGGTTGTGGAGGTCGGTAAATTCTGAGTTCATCTTTTTATTTTTTGGAGCTAGCTTAAAACCTCGGTAATCAGTTGATTTTGTTGTTTGATTTGATGGAGATCTTGTTGGAGTTGAAAAATATGAGCATAGTTGTTTTTATGCCCATATAATTTTTCGGCTTTGTCCCATAATTCTTTGGCCGAGTTTGTGCAGTAGAATAGATCGGCAATGGTTTGTTCCATGGATGTCAGCAACCAACTCATGATAAGATGATCGTTTGCTTGCCATTCTGTCATGGCCTTTGTTTCAGTTTCATTTGGTCTGCCTGCCACCTCTGGTTGTGGTTTCTTCTTGGCTCCAGTAATATATTCGAGTTTTGATCTTCCGGTGAGAGCAAAGGTGATAGATCTGGCCCATGAAAGATAGTTTCTACCATTGAGCAGTACCTCAGTAAGTTTTTTGTTTTGTTGAGGCATGTTGGATTTTGATTTTGTTTGGTTGGCTGTTACAGCTTGAGATTTTTTAGCCGGCTGTTGCAACAGCACTTGGGTGGCCCTTTTTTTTGGCACTTGGTTTTTTGACTGGATTCTAATTTTGCTCTGATACCATGATGATTTTTCTGAGTTTTAGAGAAAAGTGATGAATGGAATTTTCTATTTCATACATTCTTGATTCTGTCACAGTGTAGCCTATTTATATTGGAAAAAAGAAGAAAGGTAACGGTTGCCTATTTCTAATCCTAACGGGTGCCTATACAACGGTAATACTCTATACATGGGAATAAAGGTCGAGGTATTTATTGCTCCTTTTATTTCCAAAAATAACCGATGATGTAAATCCTTAACGGGTCTGAGGTTATCCTTAACAGGTCTGAGATCAATTTGATCCTAATCTTCATTATTTTCAACAGGTTGGGATTGGATGTGATATGATTTCATGTAACTCATTTCTTAATTAGTGAGTTATGAACGAGCTAGAGTATGCTCATGCTTGGTTCATTAAGTTAACGAACGAGTTGTTAACGAGTTGATAAGTTAACGAGCGAGTTGTCAACATAATTTTTAATTCACTCCTATCGGCTTTCCTAAACATCATATACATTCATTCTCGGAAGAAGAGAGAACGAAGTCAGACGAATTTCGACGTATTAATTAGTATTTTTTATAATATAGTTATATTTAGATGGAGAAATTAATAACTAATTTTGATGTTTTGATGGGAAATATCTAATTGAACAATTTATGATGGGCATATATCTAAATTTCTCAATAAAATATTGCTCAAAACATTTGAGCTGAATGTATAAACAGAAGGTTAAAACAAGGTAATAGAAAACTGAAAAAAACGAAAAAAATGAAAACAGTAGAGCCAGTAAACAAAAAACAGTAAACAACAACTCAAAAATGAAGAAGGCCATCTACTGGAATGCTGGTATATGCGCGAACTCGAATTGGCCTGTCGGTGGCTTCTTCTTTCTACTCGTGAACTCCTTTGTTGAAGCTGCTTAGAGATCTAGCTCCCCTTTCTCTCTGAAGTTTGAATTTTGAAATAAACAAGATGACCCTTGTGTTTTTTTGCTACATTCGCGATGTGTTATCTTCTGAGTTGGCTTTTGATTGTATCAGAGGAGTTCAACATTGATTGTATCGAGGAAGTTGCAGCTGTTAATTGTTACGAGGAAGAAAGAATTCTTTTGATTGTTCTGCTTCTCAGATCTACTCTCTTTTTTTTCTTTTTCTTTTTCTTTCCTTTTTTTTTTCTTCTTTTCTGGGTTCTCTACTGGTTCTTCAGTGGATCCTCAGCCCCAGCTTCTTCTTTTTTTTTTTCCTTTTTAGTTCGTCTTTAACTTGTTAATTCAATTTCTTCAAAGGAGTTCATCATTGATTGTTGTGGTTGATTACTTTAATTTCGCAAAAACTGAATTTTCTTTTGATTTGGTAATTTTCCTGCTCTCTGATATCATGTTAATTTTGAGAAACAAAAAGTATTGAACTGTATTTGTTTTATTGAATTGATTTTGATGGTGATTACAATGCTTACACAAGTTTATATAGACAAACTAGCTATGTTATATTTTTCTAATTTGCTACCAGTCATTGTAGCCTTTTCTAATATTCATGATTGATAATACACACTTAGAAGGTAAGATTTGTAAGATTATATATATATATATGTGCTGATTCTCCAAGTCTATTTAATTATGTGTAATTTTGATATATTGTTTTTTATTAAAGTGAGGTAAAGACCTCGCCAGTTTCCATTGAAACTAGAATTTTTTTCAAAACGGTACTAAATCACTGGTACCAGTCTGAGCTGTTTTTACAACTAAGAACAACACAGAACCTTTTACATTCTAACCCTTGTTTTTCCTACTAATTATAAAAACCATAGCATATCACAAAGCATAGTAATGCAATCTAACAAATCACTCCCTTAGGAGCTAAGCTCCAAATATGAAATCTGTGTCATTTTGTTTTTAATCTTTAACAAGCTTTTTGAATGAAGCTGGCATAGCTTCCGTTAGTGCTGATGGAAATGAAAACAAGTTTCAGGAGAGTAGAATGTTGGAAAAATAAATAACCATGCAATTGAATAGAACTGAGGACAACATAACATGAAAACATTACTTTGAGAGTATAAAAAGAAAGTAAGTGCGAATTGATTATATAAGCTTGCTAATAATCAAGTGAAAACAATTTTCCGTGAGAAGCATTAAGTATCTTAAAAGGATGATATGATATTAACGAGCTTGTCAATATTGATAGAAGAAGATCCATCACTCTTGATGCAAAGAGATGCTTCATGTTTCATAGCTCTCATTCTTTCTCTAATTTCAACACCTTCATCCTCTTTCATCAACCGTTTGATTGCCTTTTCAATACTCCCTCTCTCTAGTTTTCCATCTAACCCGATACCAACCTTCCAAATATGCATGATAGATAGAGCATTCCCAATTTGATCGCCAAATTGGGGCCAACAGATCATCGGGACCCCTTCACAGATAGCCTCTAGTGTCGAATTCCAGCCGTTATGTGTCCAGAAGGCGCCAACTGAGGCATGTGCCAAGACCTCCTTTTGTGGGGCCCAACTAACTATTTTCCCATAGCCACTTGTCACCTCGATGAAACCGTCAGGTAAATCAACCTCATTTGTTCCGAGGATTAAACCCGGTCGAACCACCCAAATAAAAGGCTGGCCACTGTTAGCCAAACCCCAAGCAGTCTCGATAAAATCCTCGTAGTTCATAAGTGCTAGGGTACCAAAATTCACATAAAGCACAGAGCTGACAGCTTGCGTTTCCAACCACTCTAAGCAACTACAATCTTTATCCAGCAAACTGTTACTGGACGGGGGAGTGAACTTATAGAGAGGGCCGATACAATATACTGGAACCGGTATTGCTCTTTGGAACTTCTCCACCTCTGCACTTTCGATGGCATCAAAAGTATTTACAATTACCCCCGAGGATGCTCTTATAGCATCTATACCATGTTGCAAGAAGTCACGTAACACTTCATTACTGCAATTTCCAGCAAGTTGTGAGTCCCTCATTCGGAGACGGTCCAGTTTGATCATTGGCATGTTCAATTGTGACTCTGTTCAAATTTGAAGTGAAGAAGATAAATTAATTACAATAATGGACATATTGTAGATGGACATGTTATAGTCTATAGTAGTGTTATTTTTTTTGCAGGAAATCTATATGAGTACCAAGGGCGGAGCCAAACTTTTGAACTATGGGGTCAAACACATAATGAGAGTAAATCATATAAAATTTTAATACTAAGAATATGAGTCAATTTTTACAATACCCATAACAGTTTACTCTAAATTATATGGTAAATCATATATAAATACAAAAAATTTAAAAATAAGGGGGTCAATTTCACCCTTATTCATGCATATTGAATGAATCCTCCCCTGTTGAGTACTAACCTTGCACTGGTATGCAGTCTTGTTGGACCGACTGAGAATATGTCATGAACCAATTTAGAGTGGCTGCATTACCGGTCCTAAGTACCAGAGTCAGAACTCGAAACCTATTTGCAAGATGTTGCAAGTTGTACCAGTGTGTGTCTCGGATCAAGCACGCAACGGGCTCTTCATTTTTGTCAGAAAGAGTGCTTGTCAAAGAATCATAAAATAGCTGCTCACAACTATTGTTCCAAGCTATCATTCGAGGCACCGCGTCATCAACCACCGGTCTGAACCGGTTTGTTATTTCTCCATCTTCGACCAGGATGAAGCGGTACAAAGGGTATTTGTTGGAATCGATGGAGTGGTAGGTGGTGTGAAAAATGGTGATGGAGAAGCCATGAGAATGGAGAATTGCAGCAAGGTCTAGCATGGGATTAATGTGGCCTTGGTAAGGCATTGGAAACAATAGCACTCTTTTTCCCATGACTTCTCTAGTGTGTGTTTGCATCCTTGAACTGATCAGAACGGAGGTTGCAAAGCCAAAGAGAGACTACATATATAATTAATCATATATCTTGCTTTGCACATGCTATACATGTATACTTTATAGAGTAGAAATATTAGCTGTTGTGTCTTGGGACATTCAACTTGATAGCAATATATAACAATATATTAATTACATTATATTATAACTCGTCAGAATTAATTAAAAAAATTAATATATTATATATGTATCGTCTCTTACTAGGACCACAGACAAAATCTCCTATAAATTTAATATAAATAAGATGAGACGTCGACAAAAGGTAAATAAGATGCCTGACAAAGGTAAATAATTAATTAAGACATGAGCTCAAATTAAATAAGACATTTATTTTTCAAAGATGAGACGTCGACAAAAGCTTAAAATTCAATACAAAAGAAATTAGCACAGTTTATTGCCCTACACTGCAACTGCAACTGCAACATGGTGGGTCCGTCCCTAGATATGATATGATATGATATGATATGAGATATGACGCAAATTAAGTAAAATAACATCTTAATTTAGTTCCGAATTGGAAGCACCACAGCCCGCCCACCTTGCACCTTTCATGTGTAATATTTATTATTTTATTTTGCATTCACTAATTAATTTCGGATAACAGTACTTTTTTCATCGCTTTTCAAATATCATTATTTAATTTATCCTATTTTCCTTAACTATTAATTGCTTATATTGTACATTAAACATTAGTTCTAAGAGATATACATCTAAAGAATGATTGGGGACGGAGCGTGTTTAATTTTCTCTTTTATTATTATAATATATATATCGCCTCTCAGACTCCATTATTTGTTCTAGCTAGTACGTAAAATCGATAGAAAAAGACAAACTTAATTAAAAGTAGATGTGTAATTTTTTAACTTTATTTGGCAACTGACACCAAGCTATTAATTGGTGCACGTTTCTTTCCGTACTTCTTATCTACGTTCGGTGGAGCAAATCCGACCAAATTTTGTTTTTTACCAATTAAAAAAACAAACCATTTGAAAATCCTGTCAAAATTTTTTTTTTTACAGACTAAAATATTTGGATTGTTGATAAGTCTCGATTATATATACTTTCAGTTAGGATTTTACTTCCAAAACTGTACCAAATTTCTTTTACTTTAGCTTAGTTTAGTATAGAATACGTCAAAGAACCAAGTTATTGCTTTTGGCTTAATTAATTTGCAGGAATCAAGCAAATGGAGCATAAACACAAGCTGGTGCGGGCCGCACAAAAATTAATTCCGCTGAAAATGAATTTTGGAATTTTTTCAAGAAGTCTCCAACTCCAACAGAGAGTTTTGCGGCATGTACAAGCTTTTTATGCAGGCCGCACAAACCAGAAAACTCCACTTATGCGGGCCGCAAGAATTCTATGCGGGTCGCACAAACTCTTTTTCCTTAGCGAATTCCAGCCGACTTCCCATTTTGTGCGGGCCGCACGGAGGCCGCACCAATGTCAATCTTGCCTTATTTCGTGATACCTTCTCAGATTTGATGTCAAATTATGGGAGATTGCTTCCCAAGACAGAGAAATTGCTATATATTGGCAGGGAGGCAGCACGGGAAGGACATGCTTTAACCTAGTTTTAATTCGACACATCTTTCTACATTTTTCTCTCTTCTCCAAGTGATTCAAGGCAATTGGAGCGAAGGATTGAAGATTTTCTCGAGTGAGCAAAGTGAAGACAAGGGGCAGCGAGCAAAGAGATTAGTGTACTCTATTATCTTTCTTAATTTTCTTAGTTTTTATTATGTTTACTCTTGTATTTCTTTTGGATGTTAGCGCACACATGAGAGACTAGATTTCCTCTCTAGGGGCTTAGGCTTTAAGCATGAACTTGTGTTAAAATCTACCTTACTTGGATAGCTTTCTTTATGATAATTGTTTGTTTGCATGTTTGTTCTTGTTTATTTTATAATTCATGTGATTGTATAATTTGTATGCTTATTAATTAGCGTCCCGCTTAGGTTTAACCAACTTAAGTTGATTAGAATTAAGAATTGATAGTACCAAATTATGTACATGAATAACCCTATGATTTGAGATTAGAAATGATCAAATCTATTCTTAGTTGGGAACCACAAGAAACAAATATTGAATTAAGGTGAAAGACTTAACCGTGAAGCCTTCTATTTAATTGGGACCTCTAGAATTGAACCGAATATTGGTATGAATGACTTAATCGTGAAGTATTAGTATTTAGAGATAAACTAGGCTAACTTATGCTTATGGTCTAGATAGCTAGGGTAAAAGACTTAATCGAGAAATCTGAATTATCTAGGCACGTCATTAATTCACGAAAGTGACCCTTTTTTAGAAACCCATCATTGTAAACATGAATTTAGAAACCAAATAAGTGTGAATTTGACCTAAGTGATTGTATGCCGATAGCCCCTAGACTTCTATCAATTTGAATCACAAAACTCCTATTATTTGTTTGTTTTAAATTGCTTTGTTTAAATTCAACTCTCAATCGAGTATTGAACCCACAAAACTAATTTTACAACAACCCCCCATTTACTTTTATTTGCACTATTTTAGGATTAATTAATTTAGTAAAAAGTTTTATATTTCCTGTTATCTTTGGATCGATACCTATTTTACTATAAGGATAGGTTATATGCTTGCAACCGACATATCATTGTGTATTAAGATTTTATAAATTTTAAAAGTGAAAAGTGTATTAAATTAACCTATATTTCGATATCTAAAGTACACAACAATTGTAAAAAAAAATTAAGAAAATATATAGAATATATGAAAATTTAAATGTACTAGGAGGACACAAAATAAAATAGATAAAATATTTTAAAATTTAGATGTAACAGAAGAATATTTTAATCGGAACAAATAAACTGTTTGCCTGATTTTCAATCGGGTCATTTGATGGCTCCCCCAAACCAATAGTTAATTAGTTCGGTTGCTCCACCGAATTATTGGTTTCTGGAGTTGGTTTTTGTAAATTTTAACAGCTATTTGGTTTGAAGATTTTTGTTTATTTCTATTTTAAAAAAAATCGCTCAAATTCATAATATTTCGAACCAAAAAAAATATTTTGTAATGAAATGTGTCGCTTACGACGCTTCCCAATCCTTAAAATATTGTAGGCGACAACGCTTCTCTTAATTAAGTAGGATTTACTCGAGCGTAGCACACTACAAAAGCCAACTCCAACTGCATGTTTTCTAACAAATTTTGACATTTTTTTTAAAAATAAAATTTTAATTTGAAATATAATATTATACGAATGAGACTTATAAGCCACATATCATGTTTATAAAAAAAAAAAAAAAAAAAAAAAACTGAACGCTTTATTAAACATTAGGATGAATTTTCATGTATACTCCTTAAAAACTTAGAAATTAGGTATTTCCCCTCTAAAATTCATAATATCATATTTACCCTTTTAAACTTCAAAAACTCACAAATACCAATTTTAATGCCTTCTTTATTTAAAACTCATTTTAATATTTATAAAGCATCCCTTTTACTCAGTAAACAAAATAAAAACTAATAGTATGTTTCAAACTAATAGCCGTTTTTCGAGGGCAAATGGGTAATTATCTACTTCTGACGCTTACACAATCATATATCTAAATTGTACGTGTAAGCATCAGAAG
Source organism: Carex parvula (assembly GCA_025461045.1). Lineage (NCBI taxonomy): Eukaryota > Viridiplantae > Streptophyta > Magnoliopsida > Poales > Cyperaceae > Carex > Carex parvula. The sequence goes on from JAJGRW010001368.1 coordinate 697,055, forward strand.
TATAGAAATGACCAATTTGCTCTAAAAAACTGTCTAACTAGTAAATTGACATTTCTCTAAAACATGCTACATTTTTTTTATTGTTTTAATGAATTTTAAAATGAATACTTGATAAATTTAAAATGAGTTTTTAATAGGGAAGACAATAAATTGATAAATTTGTGAGTATTTAATTAAGTTTAGAACGGCAAATATGATATTATGAATTTTAGAGGGAGAAATACCTACAAATTTACCTTCCAATCTTCATATTTAATTACTTAATAATATTTCATTATCAAAGAGGAATCAATGTTAGCTCAGAGAGGAAACCAAAAATTTATCATAAACAGATTGAATTTGATAAGAAACAAATTTTGCAACTTTGCAAGGTATGTTTACAACGAAACATATTATTATCGAATTAAACAAATTCTTCATTAATAGATTATGCCAACTATAATTTTTTATGAAATTAGCAAATTTTAAATTTAGCCGTAAGAGGAAGCAACCCAACCGCCTTGCCCCTTACTTAAATCCATCACTGTGCTAACTAAAGTTTAAAAATATGAAATTAAAAGTATAAACATTATCTATACATTATTGTATGATTTTTTTTACTGAACATGTGATGAGAGTCAAAATCTTTGATCGAACTCACCTCCAATGCGGATATTAAATAAATTTAAGGATAACGCATTAACGCTACTGATAACAAATTGGGATACCATTACCATTTGACCATCACCATTTTGATTTTAACAGAGTCATTTTGACTTTATGCAGCGCACGAATCATGTGCAGAGCTGCTTTGTAACTTAACTTTATTTTCCAGAAGTCTCTTGCTCTTGCTCTTGCTCTTGCTCTAACCAAGTAACAGTCCCCTTGGCAGCTTCTTTGCTTTTGGTGCCTTGATTTGAATCTGATTAATTCCCTGATCTCGAAATGAAACGGAGACTTTTCACAGCTCGTTTGGCACAGAGGATCCGACGTGCGTGTACGCCATAATTAATGATAAGATTGGGTTGAATTAGTGGTTTGCTCTCGGGTACCTCGGGCAGGGCAGGGCAGAACCCGTCCCGGGCAGCGGGCACAACGGGTACCCGGGTACAACGGGCACGGGTAGACGGATTTTTTTTTTTTAAAACTCCGCCCTGCCCGTTTCAAACCCGTGCCCGTCCCGGGTAGACGGGTACAACGGGCACGGGTAGACGGGTTTTTTTTTTTCTGTTTTCTGTTTTGTTTTTTTTTTTTTTTACCGTGTCGTACGAATATTATTACGTGTTTATAATTCGACTTTTAAAATCTGAATAGTTCAATATCAAATATTGTATATATATATATATACATAAAATTATCAAGTCACATCTTTATAATTCCTAAATAAATAAAATTTGTAACTCATATATAAAAATTATTTGTGCGAAAATTTGTATATTTATTCGGCTAAGTACAAGTCTAATTATTTATTTCTTTACACGAGTAATTTTATTTTATTTTCAAACTCTCATTCTAATTATATAGTTTCATAATTTATTTATATCTCGAAATTTGTAGTTTACATTTTAAATTGATAATATATTTTGTAAACGTTCAATTTAAATTGATAATATAAATCTAAATTCAAATCTAAATTAAATATAAATTAAATATAAATCTAAATTCAAATCTAAATTTAGATGCAAATTAAATTAAATCTAAATTGAATATAAATGTAAATCTAAATTAAATTTAAATTGAATCCAAATCTAATTTAAATCTAAATTAAATTAAATAAAAGAAAAAAAAACAAGGCATTTCAGCCTCTGGCTTCAGCCTCTGCCGAATTTAAAAAAAAAAGCCTCTGCCGAATTTCAAAAGAAAAAAAATAATCTAAATCTAAATTCAAATATAAATAATAGGTTAAATAAAATATAAATCAAAAATATCTTAAATCAATTAATTAAAAACAATAAAACCTATTCAAAAAATTTCTTAAATCAATTACTTTAAAAATAAATATGAATTATTTTAAAACAATAGATTAAAAAATAAAAGTTACCCTTCTCCTTTATTCCGGGTTTGAGACCGGCTATGTAAAATAACATAGGCAGAGTTCTAACTTTTTTTTTGTTAGTAATTCTTCTTTAAAATGAATAATTTAAGAACTAATTTAAACGTTTAGAAATTATAATTTAAAAAATAACCATAGAGATTAAAAGAGGTTAGAAATGTATACCGACACTACCTATCTAGTAGTTTGGATTCATATACCATTGTTCGCTCTCTTCCGCACCGTCTGAATCCGAATTAGCCGCGGGCCGCGGCTCGGTACCGCTTTCTTCAGTGTCGACTCCGGATGATGATTCTTGATGATCTCGATGTTGGTTGCGCTCATCAACACCAATCCAATCTTTCAAGCACACAAGTCTCTCAAAAACATGTGCACCCAACTTACTGCGTTTGTCGAATAGGATCCTGTTCGCCGAACTAAAACAACTTTCGGAAGGGACGGTTGACACGGGTACGGCAAATATGTCGCAGGCCATCATCGCCAGTGTTGGATAGTTTCTTTGATTCCTCTTCCACCACGTCATGATGTCAAATTCATCTTCTTTTTCGTTTACCCCCGCAAAATAGCTCACTAACTCGTTTGTGGATGTGTGCGGTTGGATCTCCGATTGGAAATCTGCTAACAATCCACCGCTGCTAGTGCTCCTGGAAGTAGAACTATTAAAAAATTAAAAAAATTAGTGGACAAATAATGTAGATATTATAAATAATAAAGATTAAAATAATGTAGATATTTAAATTGTTACCTAGGGCCGGCACAGGACGAAGACGGGTATTGGTTGTCACCCATTCTTGAGTGGTATATGTTAAACATCTCATCGAACTTCGAAGTCACGAATGCCTCCACTCCGGTGTTGTCTAAATGTAAATTCTCTTTGTACGCTGCAACTATTTTGACTGTGAAATACTTCTTGTATGCCGGGTTGAGGCAGCTTGCGATAATGGCCAGGAGGGGTACATCGTCCCAATATTTTAGAAATTTTTCTTTCATGGCATCTACGATCGGTGTGAGAGTGGAGTAATTGCTTTCAGCTTGTTCCAATTCACGGTACACCTTGGAGATGCTATAGAGATGTTTGATCAACTCAAATGCCGTCGGTGAGTACGAGCAAGATAATTTGACTGTTGCATTAAAAAAGGTTCCTAAGAAATTACTCAGGGTTTGTAGTTGGTCCCATTCGTCGAGGCTGGGCTCCAATGTCATTCCCTCGGGGATGGAGCCTCTCAAAAACTCAGATATGACGGCTTTGTAAGGAAGGCATCGGTTCAGAAACCTATAGGTAGAGTTCCAACGGGTATCTATATCCCAAGAAACTTTCAACTTGCTCAATCCATAGTTGACGCACATCAAACCAAACCGTTGTTTTCTTTCTTTGTTTGAAACAATATGGGACATATGTTACACCCAAAAAGGTATAGTACGAAGTTTCAGTACAGCAAGCTGTACCTTTTAACCTTAAATACACTTTTGGTTCAGACTGCAAGTATACAATCCTATCACGTAGTATATTATCGGGTATCGATCACAGGGACAGTTCAAGTCTTAACCGGACTCTACTTAAGTTAATTAAAGACTAGAAGTTGGAAAAGGTTGATTTTGGTTGTTTATAGTTCCTACAGATTTAATAACAGAAATAAAGTGCAAGAAAGTAGATTAAACTGGTTTTAATCAATAATAAAAAACGTTCCCAGGGTTATGACTTCATCTCAGTTTTGCCTCAAGCTGTCCTGTCCGGGCCGTGTCATTTCCTACACGGGCCGTATCAGTTTACAGGGGCCGTGTCATTTCCTACACGGTCCGTGTCAGCCTCGAGTAAATGCAGCAGCTACTGTTTCTTTGTGTTGTTCCTTTGTGTAGGGTTCTACTGACCAGACCTAATGTTTCTAAACCTCAACTGTCGTTTGTTGGTTCATCAACTTGGTATGGAGTTGCAATATGTGCCCTCGTCGGGTTCTAGACCTCAACTTTCGTATGTTGGTCCGAATTACCTAGTTGCTTGATTGGTATACTAAAGGTCACTCCTATCTGTCGATAGGGAGTAATTTTTGCCTTTCGGTTACTACTTGGTTTCCCCTTTCGGATCACAAATCCTACCTCATGTACTTAGTTTGGTTGAGAGACTTTTAAGGGCTAAAATACCTTCTAGATGTGGCAATTCATCTAGTGGTAAACCAATATAAATCAAACAATTCAATCTAAGCAATTAAAATACTACTCAATCAATTAAACACAAATTTCAATACAAAGATTCAATAACTAGCATGCAAGACAAAACATTCGATTACATCAAAACCCTAGAAACTAAGGAAACTACTCGCACATAGTTCTAAAACACAAAATACAAATAGAGATAGAGTTGATCATGACAAAACCCAAAGCACAAAGAAGATCAATCGAAAACTCGCGTATTTCGCTTCTCCAATTCGCCTCTAAGCTTAGCCGCCAAAGACAAACCCTAGAATATGCTCTCTCTGTTCCAGAATGACCTTTCCTGGAGAGAAATCCCGCTTATATGCTTAATTGGTCGACCTTCCTTCCTTAGCCTTCTTTCCAGATTTCTGGATCTGTTTCCGGAAATGCTTGACACAGGCCGTGTCAAATCTGTCCGGCCCGTGTAACCTGTGCTTCTTCAATGATCGAGTCAGCAGTTGTCTGTGGTCGAGTTAGTGGTCGAGTCGAGGTTGACACGGCCCGTGTGGAATGTGACACGGACCGTGTAGAGACTTCTTAATTCTAGATTTTTCCTCGATTTCGCCCGAATCCTGCAAAATAAGAATAAACTTGCAGCAGTACCACATTCTAAAGATATTCAATGAAATACAACTGATTTAATGGGTTTAAACACAAGTTTGGTACAATTTTAAGGTCGTAATATAGATAAGTTTGCGAGATATCAACAGATAATCCTTTAATTTATTGATCAAATCTCTTACGGCTTCTGTTTTAAGGCCCGCCTTCACGACGAGGTTAAGTATGTGGCAAACACACTTTTAGTGAAACATTGCACCATTCATAATCGGGTTTAGTGACCGTTTAAAAATCTCAATGGAAGCTACATTGTTACTAGCATTATCGAATGAAATAGAAAAAATCTTGTTATCCCTATCTCTCTTAAGGTTATACTCTTGTAACACCTCAATAATGGATTTGAAAATTACATGTGCTGAATGCGGGGAATCTAACACACGAAAACTTAATATCCTTTTTTGTAATACCCACTGATCATCGATCCAATGGCCGGTAATACAAGAGTACCCAAGGCCATGTTTACCGGCAGTCCATATATCGGAGGTAATTGAACCTTATTTTGTTGGTATGCAAATATAGCTCGGAGTTCATCTTTTGTTTTGGTAAACTGGTTTTTAATTTCACCAACCATCTTTCTATGATGGATCCTCTTGTACATTAGTTGAGCACACCCCCGAATGACTAACCGGGCAAAACTCATACAACCACCCATGCTTATTGGTTGTTCTTTGTGGGTAATGTACCGGGCCAATTCACTAAGCATTTTTGATTCATCGTATTTTGGATTGGTTCTAGTACCATCCGCGTTCATAAGTGTTTGGATTTGTCTCGGTCCAATATTTTCACTTGGAACCTCACCCTTCATTTGGTGCATTTCGACATGTCTTTTAAAGCTGGTCATACCACTACTTTGTTTATACACAAAAAACAGTTTCTTGTAATTTTTTACCTTACATTCAAGGGTATGCATGTGGCCGTTCTCATCTGTGGTCACCTTGTACCATTTGACCCATGGCTGATTGTATTCAGGAATTCTTCTAGTCTTCTTTACCACTTGTCCTTCTGGGGGGACACTTGTCGGAGGAAGGATTGGTTCTTCTTCAATTTCAGTGACACTTCTCGAAGGAGTACCTTCTATAGGGGGGTGACTTGACTCGATGCTACAGAAGAAGTGCCTCCATATGCATATGGTGGTGTCGGTTGATGTGTTTCTTGTGGAATATACATTTTGGATCGTTTGAAGTATAATACGGTGCATACATTTGGGGAGTTGTTGATAATTTAAATCTAGCGTTTGATCCCTTCTTTGATAATTTTGTGGATTATTTTGTGGATAATTTTGGGGATAATTTTGTGGATAATTAGGTGGTGGTTGCATAGGTGGAGGTGGGCCAAAAATTTCTTGTGACATTCTCGCACCAAAAGATAAATCCTCATCGTGATTAGGAGATGCCATCTTTTAAACCTATTCAAAAAAATAAATGTAAATTACTTCACATATTCAAAAAAACAAATCTAACATATTTTTTTAACCTATTAAAAATAAATCCGAAATTATAAACCTATTTAAATCTAAATCTAAATACAATATAAATTAAATTAAATCTAAATTAAATTAAAAACCTATTAAATATAAATTAAATTTAAATTAAAAACCTATTACATGTAAATTTAATCTAAATTAAATTAAATCTAAATTGAATATAAATGTAAATCTAAATTAAATCTAAATTGAATCCAAATCTAACATAAATCTAAATTAAATTAAAGAAAAGAAAAAGAAAAAAAAACAAGGCAAGCCTCTGGCTTTCAGCCTCTGTCGAATTAAAAAAAGAAAAATGCCTCTGCCGAATTTCAAAAGAAAAAAAAACAATCTAAAAAAATAACTCTAAGTCTAATTCATAATAATCTAATTCAAATTTTAAAATTCTAAGTCTAATTCAAAATAAATGTAAATTACTTCACATATTCAAAAAAACAATCTAAATTAAATTAAATTAAATCTAAATTGAATATAAATGTAAATCTAAATTAAATCTAAATTGAATCCAAATCTAACATAAATCTAAATTAAATTAAAGAAAAGAAAAAGAAAAAAAAAACAGGGCAAGCCTCTGGCTTTCAGCCTCTGCCGAATTTCAAAAAAAAAAAACAATCTAAAAAAATAACTCTAAGTCTAATTCATAATAATCTAATTCAAATTTTAAAATTCTAAGTCTAATTCAAAATAAATGTAAATTACTTCACATATTCAAAAAAACAATCTAAATTAAATTAAATTAAATCTAAATTGAATATAAATATAAATCTAAATTATTTCAAAAAAAATAAATGCAAATCTAAATTCAAAATAAATGCAAGCCTCTGCCGAATTTCAAAAAAAAAAAATGCCTCTGCCGAATTTCAAAAGAAAAAAAAACAATCTAAAAAAATAACTCTAAGTCTAATTCATAATAATCTAATTCAAATTTTAAAATTCTAAGTCTAATTCAAAATAAATACAACTTGTTCTAACTTATTTTAAAAATCTATTTTAAGAAAATAACTCTAACAAATTTAACTTGTTCAAAAAAATAACTCTACCAAATCCAACATATTCAAAAATAAAATATAAATCTAGCTTATTTATCTAACAAATCTAACTTATTTATCTAGCAAAATATAAATCTAACATATTCACATATAAATCTAACATATTCAAAAAATATAAATCTAACATATTTAAAAATTAATCCGAAATTAAAAAATAAAATCTAGCCTATTTTAAAATAAATCATTCAAATGATCAAATAACATATTGAAAATTTAAAAAATAAAATATAACATATTCAAAAAATAAAATCTAACCTATTTAAAAATAAAATATAACATCTTCAAAAAATAAAATCTAACCTATTCAAAAAATAAAATCTAACCTATTAAATTTAGATCCGAATTTAAAAAATCAAATATAACCTATTTGAAAATCTAACCTACTAAAAAAATCCAACCTATTTATAAACAAATCTAACATATTTTTTTAACCTATTAAAAATAAATCTGAATTTCAAAAATAAAATCAAACCTATTCAAAACAAATCTAATTACTTCACATATTCAAAATAACAAATCTAACATATTTTTTTAACCTATTAAAAATAAATCCGAATTTCAAAACTAAAATTAAACCTATTCATAACAAATCTAATTACTTCACATATTCAAAAAAACAAATCTAACATATTTTTTTAACCTATTAAAAATAAATCCGAATTTCAAAAATAAAATTAAACCTATTCAAAACAAATCTAATTACTTCACATATTCAAAATAACAAATCTAACATATTTTTTTAACCTATTAAAAATAAATCCGAATTTCAAAACTAAAATTAAACCTATTCATAACAAATCTAATTACTTCACATATTAAAAAAAAACAAATCTAACATATTTTTTTAACCTATTAAAAATAAATCCGATTTTCAAAAACAAAATCAAACCTATTCAAAACAAATCTAATTACTTCACATCTTCAAAAAAACAAATCTAACATATTTTTTTAACCTATTAAAAATAAATCCGAATTTCAAAAATAAAATGAAACATATTCATAACAAATCTAATTACTTCACATATTCAAAAAAACAAATCTAACATATTTTTTTAACATATTAAAAATAAATCCGAATTTCAAAAATAAAATCAAACATATTCAAAACAAATCTAATTACTTCACATCTTCAAAAAATCAAATCTAACATATTTTTTTTAACCTATTAAAAATAAATCCGATTTTCAAAAATAAAATCAAACCTATTCAAAACAAATCTAATTACTTCACATCTAAGTATCTAACAAATCCAACATAAAATAAATCTAACAAATCTAAGTACTTAACAAATTTAACAAATCTAACGTAAAATAAATCTAACAAATCTAATTACTTAACAAATTTAACAAATCTAAATTAATCTAACATGAAACTAAATTTACTCTACAAAAATAAATTAAACTAAATTTACTCTACAAAAATAAATCTAGCATAAACTAAATTTACTCTACAAAAATAAATTAATCTAACATGAAATAAATGTAACCTTTAAATCTCGAGGAAAAATCTTGCGAGAGGTGCCGAACTTCGTAATTCCGATACCTTCGTAATTCCGTTTGCGTATTTGTAGAATGAATTAAATTTACAACTATATTTTTTTCAAACAATAAATTTAAAAACTGAAAATAGTAAAATTTTAGATTGAGAGAATGAGATTATGAGAGATTGAGAGAATGAGAGGGTGTGAAAATATTGAGAGGAAGAGGGGTGAATATATGGAGTTTGATTGGAGGGAGAATAATATTTGAAATTTAATAAATCCGAAAAAAAAAAACAGAATTGACGGGTGGGACCCACCCGTACGGGACAGAAATGACAGGTGGGACCCACCCAGTTTGACTGATTTGAACCGGTTACTGTAGAACGGGTACATATTTTAACAGAGCAGTTTTAGCTTCATGCAGCGCACTAATCATATGCGGCGATGTTTAAATTGCGCTGCATGAAGCCAAAACTGATCTGTTAAAATCACGGTTACTGTAGAACCGGGGGAAAGAAAATTTGAAATAAAGGGATTCGGGTAAACGGGTTCGGGTAAACCCGGGCGGGTACACGGGTGCACGGGTGCATGGGTAGCGGGTAAACAGGTGCGGGTACACCCGGAGCGGGTGCGGGTACACGGGTAGCGGGCACGGGTACGGCGGGTACGGGTACACTCGGATTTTTTTCCAAAAATAGATGCCCTGCCCGTTTGAGACCCGTACCCGTGTACCCGTTTACCCGGGTATACCGGGCACGGGTACGGGTACCCCGGGCACCGGGCACGGGCGGACCGGGTTCGGACAGCCCCTAACGGGTAGTGTCAAACCACTAGGTTGAATAGACTTGAGCTTTCTAATTAGTACGGGGCCTTCAAATTAACTCTTAATTTACTCCACATGAAAGGGGATGAAAAGGGGAGGTAGTTGAGTTTGTTAAGAAAAAAACTCTAATTAAGAAGGTAGCTAGCTAGGTTATTCAAAAGTTGAGAGTTTGATTTCCTCTTACGACATGATGGTGATGGTGATGGTGGATTGGAGATATTGATGTGGCACTGGGAGGTCCTACACAATGTTTTTAGTTAAACTTCACTGGGAGGTCCTTTTGGGCGTCCCAATTTTAATTCCACTCTCTATCACACAATTCAAGCACTTTGGATTATATATAAACAACTCCCTCAACATTACCTACTGTTGAGAAGGCACTTGAACTCGTGATCTTTGGATAACCGGTTTTAGGATTTTTTTTTTTTCTAGCCAACTGCAACTGCACTACAGATCGAGCCTCTTCTCTCTGTTTTCAAAGGTGACACTAGCTTGTTGCATCTTCAACGAGCTAGGAAATTATTATGTTGATGCCAATTCACACTTGTTGCTTGTCGAGATATCTCGTCTGAAACAGAGAAGGAAGATGTGTGACGTGGAGGCACTTGACAAGGTTGTAATAAAAATTTAGTTTCAAATCAGGAACGTACGGTTGTAATAAATGTTCCAGCTAGCAAATAAATCATCAATTATTTGGGCAATGACTTCATTGTTGCATTTAATTTGTGGTTTAGATTCATGAATTAATGTTGTAATTGCTTCCAATGAATGATTGACTGCAACTGCAACTGCAAGGACTTGGACAAAAGTTACTTAATTGCGTATACAAGGTTAGGTTAGGTGGGTACGTGTAATAAATATATAGTAGGATTTCTCTAGCTACTTCTTATTGTATTTTTTTCAAATTGAATTAATTAGAATCAAACAGCTAAGCGCTCCGACATTTTTATTAATATCCAAAGTTTAATACAAATTATTAATTATGCCCATAATTCGATCCAATATCGAAAAATATCCAAACCGGTCAGAAAATGGCTGGTTTACTCCCCCCCTAAACCGGCCATTTTCTGGCCGGTTTACTCTTTTTTTTTTTTTTAAAACCCGCATTATTCAACTTCTAGATATTAATAAAAATGTCGGGTATTAGTCCACAGAAGAATTTGCCATAAAACAATATAGCACATATACTCTTATAACCTACATGATATACGGCATTTTATAATTTACGACTTACGATTTATAATCGAATTTTTTTTCAAAATAATTTATAACATCATACGTTTCGAAAGTAAAATGATAGATAAAGGGTGAATTTTGACTTAATTGCATTATTTTCAGATTTTATTTATTTTTACCAAATTTCAGCCTTTTGTTTTGGTTAATTACAACCAAGGCGTGATCACATTTTCATATTCAAACTTTTGAAACCCTAGATGATGAATTTCTGACTAAGCTCAAACTTTTGAAACCCCAGATGATGGTTTTCAAACTTTTTATTCAACTTTGGATATTAATAAAAATGTCGGTTTAATCTTGATGAGTTTATTTTTGCTGTTTAACATATTTTTCTGTTTATTTTTTATGTTGTGCTACTATTTTAATATTGTAATATTTTCTGTTTAGCATTATCATGATAATTTATTTTATCTGTAAAATATAAAAATAGTACTATAAAAGCACACATACACAAGAACCGAAATATAGGATAATCCAAATATACCAAACATAAATAGTATATCAAATATAAATAGTACAAAACTAGTAAAAATACAACTAAAACGGAGATGGGGACCATCGCTGAGGCGGTACTCCGGCGTTCGCCCGGCGCTCGCGCGGCCAGACTCTGTCTCTCTCGGTCTCCATACTAGCATCGACAGACCTGAGTATCTGATCAGCGGTATCCCATATGGCATCACCCGTAGAGACTGTCGGTACTGGCGAAGGTGTACTGAAGATAGATGCGGCGAACTCAGTCCCAAAGGCAGGCTGAGTATGAGACCCGCTACCACTAGCCTCTCCATCATGCGGCATCTCTGTGCCATATCGGGGTACCCTCGGTGCCGAGCTGAACTCATCATCCAATATCCCATAGTCCTGGAGACTGTACGAGAGGGACTCCATATCAGAAGTATCGAACCCCGCAGGTGGTGGCTGTGACGGCATCTCTGCCGGACCCTGCAATCATACACATAAATTATTAAATTTGATCTGAATGAAGAAATTTATTAAAACCTGACAGAAACTGAAGTATGACATATATGAGGCTGCACCGGACGTCCATGCTCTTCGTACCATGCCTGCCACGCAACGTTGGACAATACCCAATCATGGTAGTCCCACTCTGGATGCGAATCGGGGGAAGGTGGCATCTCCTGTCCAATAATCGGCTCCGGGTTAGGCTCGGTCGGATCTATCTCACGTCAGTTGATGTTCTCTCTGGCGTCTCGCAGCATCGTGATGATCTTCCCACCGTGCCCGGCATCCTCAACCGCATTTGTATTTTTCTTGAGGATGCGGTACCCAAGATATCGCCAGTTCTTCTTGCCCATCGTGGAGATCCCATGAGCACACTCCTTGATCCCCGCCAAAAGCTGAAACAAAATTGACATGTCAGATCAAACCTTGATGAACTATTAAGTTAGAGAAAAATTATGTAGTTTTAGGTGACTTACGTTGCGAGCAAATGAACGGCCGCTGGGATGGTAACCATCATCAGTCTGGATCATGTCGCGGAGATGGGCACCGTAATCGCCCCGCAGATAGACACTGGCCATGCAGATCTGCATGTACCAAGTATCGTACCTCAACTGGGGATCTCCCTGGGTCTGCAGAAGCGGATCTGGCTCGTGATAGAAGTCCAGATACTGAGGATCCTGGGCTGTCCCGTAGTATGCATCAAAATGGGTGCTCCAGTCCTTATCCAGCCGCCCTCGGTGGTTCATCCTGTAAGGAAGACGTTAGTTGCAATACAAAGCTATCAAGTAATATGAGAAATTTGACAATAGACTACGACTTACCTGTGCAGGTCTCTATGCGTGTGCCTCGGCAAAGATGGGTCTGCGGGAATGAATGCCGGTCGATCAAACTGGCGGAGCACCCGATCTGGGTAGTGGTGCTCCACTATCCAGAAGTGTATAAGTGGACCTCGGTAGAACCACATGTCCTGCTCCTGCTGGTCACTCACCGTGACCGGCAAGAGGTTCTCCAAGTAGAACTGCTCGTAAGGCGTCCACTCAACTAGAACGGATGGCAAACTCTGGATCTCTGACCGGACTGGCCTGATCCCAACGGTAGCACCGTGGGTCCGATCCTGGTAGTTGTGGCCACCGTGCCACTTCTTACCGTATGTCGGGCATCTCCACATACTCGGCTCTCCCCATTGCGGCGCCTCATTGGGGATAGGACGACCCACCGATAGCCGTGACCACGACCAGTGCTGAAGCAGGAGCACCGGCCCGTACATCTGCTTCACATTCGGCTGTATTTTCAAGAACATTAGACGTCAGTGTATTTTGATGGATTGATTGATTAAATAATTTACACTAAATTAAGAGTTGGTGACTTACCTCACTACTACGGCACAAGTGGGAATACAGATACGCCAGGACAGCCCCACCCCAGTTGTACCGCTCCGGCTGCTCAAGGTCTCGCAGCAGCGGGAGATACATCATCGGCATATGGTCACCGCTGGAATCAGGAAACATGACAGAACCAAAAAGGTCCATCACGTAGCCCTGTGTATATCTGCAATACAAAACATATAAAAATTCTAATATAATCCTCGTATTATAAATTGATTAATAGAAATAAGTTATAAAATTTACCTCTGAATCTCTAGCGCGGTGGAATCTGCCGAGAGACCCGTACTGAAGTGCTGTCGTAACCTCGTCATCCGCAAATGAAATTTGGACCTCCCATTGTCCCCAATGATATAGGCCGGATCAGCTCCCAACAACTCCTCGACATCACCTACGAATCTGATGCTATCAGAGACGCCGCAGACGAGTGTGCCACGAATAAGCAAACCCCAAAGAGCACTCACATCCTGGAGAGTCACTGTCATCTCTCCGAATGGCATGTGAAACGTGTGCGTCTCGGGACGCCATCGCTCCACTGGTCCAGCGATGAGAGAAGCATTGATGATGCTTTTCTCTGTCCGCACGATGTCCACAACCTGGTAGAGACCCAGGCTGATGAGGTACGGGGCCATCATATCGTAGTATTGCATGTGAACGCACCGCAACTTCACATCTAACAGACCCGTGTCCTGCGTTGAAAAATGTATTCCGCATGGTGATAACATAATAAAATTTAAACCCAACAAAATTTAAAGAAAATCTAAAAAAAGGAACGTACCTCACGAGAAGCTAGTGAGACTCGGTGCTCGCTGTGGGGAATCCACAGGAGAGGACTGATGTGCTCCGTGCTGCTGGTACTGATCGGCTCGTCCACTACTGGAAGCGGGGTAGGCCGTGCTCTAGGCATCCTGATGTCTAAAATAACCTAATTTCGGTAAAATTACGCTTAATTAGCCTAATTATGGTAAAAAATATCAAAATACCCTAAATATTGGACAACTGTGCTAATTACACTAAATTACGCTTAATCCGCCTAATTATGGTAAAAATGACCAAAATACACTAAATATTGGTCAACTTAGCTAAATACACTAAATTACGCTTAATTAGCCTAATTATGGTAAAAAAGGCCAAAAAACCTAAATATTGGTCAACCGTGCTAATTTCGGTCAAATTACGCTTAATTAGCCTAATTATGGTAAAAAGGGCCAAAATACCCTAAATATTGGTCAATTGTGCTAATTTCGGTAAAATTACGCTTAATTAGCCTAATTATGGTAAAAAAGACCAAAATACCCTAAATATTGGTCAACCGTGTTAATTACACTAAATTAAGCTTAATTAGTCTTATTATGGTAAAAATGCCAAAATACCATAAACATTGGTCAACTGTGCTAATTTCGGTAAAATTAAGCTTAATTAGCCTAATTATGGTAAAAATGACCAAAATACACTAAATATTGGTCAACCGTGCTAATTTCGGTAAAATTACGCTAAATCAGCCTAATTATGGTAAAAATGACCAAAATACACTAAATATTGGTCAATTTAGCTAATTACACTAAATTACAACAATATAATTTAAATTCTAACACCTAAATCCTAAATCCTAAACCCTAAAATAAATAAATTAAAAATTAAATTAGATAAAAAAAAAATTAACTCAAAGAAGAGAGAATTCGGTTGAGAGATGAGAGAATTGTGAGAGGAGAGAGAGAAAAAGGGGTATATATAGGGGTTTTTGCGGGTTTAAAAAAAAAAAAAAGAGTAAACCGGCCATTTTCTGGCCAGTTTGGGCATTTTTCGATATTGAATCGAATTCTAGATATAATTAATAATTTGTATTAAACTTTGGATATTAATAAAAATGTCGGGCTAGCGCTAGTCAAAAGCAACTTCAATTTCTCCTTGTAAAATTCATAATTAATATCATAGATGGTGCATATACAATTAACACAGCCACACAAAATCAGTGGTAGATGGAAATTAAGAGACATGCTATAAAATTATAAATGCCTCCAACCACCTGATACTGATTGGATTTTGATGGACGGAGCTAGGTTTTGAAATTATATATATATATATGCATTGAGATTTTAATTGTGTGGCATATATAACTGAAATACTTACTGATCGAGAATGCAAAGGGTCAATTTATACACATTAATTAATTGTGATCATTTTATATGTGTATGAAAGCAGATATCGATCCGTGGCACAATTAAGATTATACATACATGCACTCGCTCTATCAAATAAAATTAAATTCCTTTCTGATGCTCCATTAATTCTAGTTCTAGAGTGAGTCTGGAGTTGGTCATGGCGTTCAAGAGCTAGCTAGCTTTGCGCCAAATCCGGTAGGTACAGGGATTTATCATTTAATTTTGTCGCACCAATGTCATTCCTCCACCAAATCTCATTAATTATCCTCCCTCCCAAATCCCAATTAGACAATTATCTTTCTCCCTTGACAATAGTGGGGAGTGCCACGTGTTTCATATTGAAACAAGAATAATAATTTTTCTTACAAAAGCAATGATTACTATATAGTAATTATTGGAAATAAAAGATACAGAAACAATAATACTAAATCATAACCCTTAATGTCAGATGGACAATTAAGGAGTCCGGCTACTATAATACTAGTGTCATTTTAAATTAAATAACACCACATCTTAAACCATTGGATCTGTTTTAATATTCGTGCACAAGATAGAGCTGGAATGACACTAGTGTCTTGCACGAATATTAAAGCAGATCCAATGGTTTAAGATGTGGTGTTATTTAATTTGAAATGACACTAGTATTATAGTAGCCGGACTCACAATTAAGGTATCTAAAACAGAATATATCTGAGAGATATATCATAAAACAACAAAGAAAGCTATATGACAAATGACACAACAAAAGAAGCTATATGACAAACGACACAGTAATCACAATCTCATAAGAGAGGGAACAGTTATCACAACTAACAGAGAGACAGCTTCGTAAATTAATTTTTTTGGAAGGCCGTGGAATGGAAATTTGGTGGAAATTAGGAAGGAGAAATAAACATCGTTTAATTTCTTCTCAATTTATCTCAAGACTGACTACATATATAGCTAACGCTGTTTTCCGTCGTGGAAACGAATTCCTAATCCCTGTATTGCACTACTTAATATGCAAACAAAAATACGGTAAAAAAAATTAAATGATCTTCAATTTAATTATTGAAACTAGTCTCGCTCTTCCTCGGAACTAGACTCTATATAAATCACATCAAAGTTCCCCCATCCATCCTTAGCCTTCTCTGGCGCATCCTTTTCTGACTCCAGGCCTAAGGACAAAGCTGATGCGGCTGGAGGCAGCGTGGAGCTTGCAGGTACAGAACGAGGAGGTGGTGGGGGCCCATTGAGTGCATCTTGCAGCCAATGTGGAAGCTCGTTCTTTTTGGATGAACCAGCACCACTAATGCTGCTTGGACCTTCCCCCAATGTCGAATATATGAGGCCCAAGGATAGAGATGTAGCTGAAGGTAACATTGGGCCTGTAGATACAGGAGGAAGAGGTGGCGGTGGCGGTGGCGGTGGCAGTGGCAGTGGCACACTAATTGCATCTTGCATCCAATGTGGAAGCTTGTTCGATTTCAATGAACTAGCACCACCACTGCTGCTACTAGTTATGGAGGGACCTGCAGGAGGCAAAGGTTCCTGAAAATATACAAAAAGATAATACATATCAATTTCGATACTATATATTTAAAATATTTTGTTTTTCAACATAGTAGTGAGTTACACTTCGTAAAATGCCCCTACTACATTCACAATCATTGATTGTGCCATGTTTATCATCACCAAGGGGCACGCCTGCCTAATAGCAAGCCCACAAAGAAATGCAAGGTAAATCATGCAAACTTTAATGTATCTTTTTGAGGTGGGAGTGAACTACAGATTGCACTACAATCTGGTCACAACATTACTATAGCTGAAATGGAATTGAACTTTGTCAACTTATCTACTAAAGCGAGAGAGAAAAGAGCATTAATTGTACTAAATACCTATGAGAATCAAATTGGCCTAAATTTTGTGATCATTGATAAGGAGTATAAAATCATCTTTGTTTGTGTATTCTATTCTCAGTAAGTATCTTAAAATTGAGCCATTCTTGTGCCTTCCAATTTATATAACACATAAGGACATGGGTAATTGTAACCTAACAAAATATATTCTGATACAATGATCTTTATAACTACAAAAAAATTGAATGTATCATTGTAGTAAAGCTGGCATAAAACACATAACAAGGACAAACCGCAAGCCAACACAACATCCTCTTGACCTGATAAAATTAGAAAAATCAAATTATCTAACTTGGATCAACAAATGAGCATAAGGTGGACGAACGTCAAATTACCCAACCTAAATTATCACAACAGACTAAATTAAGTAAAAACCACAATACATAATTCTAAGTAGCCTGGACCCAAAATGACTCAAACCAAAATAAGACACAATTCAAAGGCGCTCGGACAGTAGCACAACCGAAAAAATTAAGTAAACACACAACATTATGAAGTGTGTTATTGATCAAGAAGGATGTCTAATACAATAAGAACAAAAAACACTGCCTTGCAGAAATTAATTAATGCAGTGATAAAAAAAGAAAGTTTCATCAACTAGTACACAGTCAGATCTGTCAGCAGTCATACTTTAGATACCAATCAGAGTGCATATAACATGTCAGCGGTTATTTCCATATCGTGAACGTTTCGCAAAACAAGTTTGCGAAATTAATATGCTTCAACAGCAACATCAGCTGGAAATTGAACAGATGCTCTAGCATTTTATGGAACTTTCTGTTAGGATTTAGGAATAAGACTCGGGAAAGGCGTAATATCTCACATTTCTAGGGATTTGACTGATATGAGTAATACACTCGAATGGTGCACTTATTTAGCTTGTGTTTCAAATATCCATACACCCAACGATAAATGCATCCAGAACAGCTCATCATTCATCTAGATCATATATGCAAGAACCAATGAACCGCTTAATTTTATGCGTGCACAGGAAAATTTATTGGATTAAGACAAGACACATCTGAAACTAGTATGAATATACTAAAAAAAACCCACGATAAATTAAGCCCAACAATTCAATACTGGAATTATTTGATGTGAGTCAAAAGGAAATTGTCGAGCTTACTCAAATGAACCAAAACCAAGAAATCAATTCCTGAAGGAAATTTGAAACTGAGATTACTCGAAGCATCTCTCACACAGATAGCCAACTCAATCAGCTGTTTGCCACCTCCAAATGAAGGCATTCACTAACATAATGATTGCTAGTATCCTTAAATGACATCAACACGACTTAACATATACACGTAACTTGTTTATATGTTTGTCACCTCTACATTATGATAGGATGGTTGGCTGGCACTCGCAACAATTATAATCAAAGGGGACATTTTTAGTTTTTTTTTTTCAAGCAAATAAATTACAATAGCTTTTCCATAATTGGAGTAAATTTCATATGCAAATTGCCATCATTGGAGTTCAAAAGGAATTTAGAGCATGCTAAGACAATATATAGAATTGGCGCTCGGCGCAAAGAGTTGAGATAAAATCGTCCTTCGATCTGTTCGTTGTGTGTGCTGAGAACAGAGGAAATAAGAGGATAGATTTAGAATAGGAGAATAGGGTGATTTATTTCAGGTTTTGAGAGGAATTGAAGGGAATGAGAGGAGAATTAAGTAGATCTGGAGGAATAATGTAATAAGGGCTTTATTCTGGGTATAGAGAAGAACTGAAGAGGATAGGAAGGATGTAGATCTGTGGATAGAATGGAATAAAGAATGTAGATCTGGTATAGAATGGAATAAAGAGAGTTTAGACTTTCGTGTTATAAGAATGGGTCATGTAATATACTATTTTTGCGTGAGTTGTAAATACTTTCATTTTATCTGTACAATAGTTAGTGGGCTGATAGCCAACTAACCTTCAAAAAAAAAAATCAACATTTCACGGAGTATCCAGGTTCTAAGATCCATTTAGCAACACTGAGTTTACATCTCACAACTGCAACAAAATAATTAACCAAAACAGAAAGTATTAATCAATGGCCCATTACCTAGGTGGTAAGTGGTAACGCATTGTGATCAGAATTAAGTGATATGGTTCTCTTCTTACATGGTTTTGAAGTAAAAAATTGAGCCTTCTCCATTCCATCAGAAAAAAAAAAACATACATATAAATCTGAAATAAAAAAAAAATTTAATAAATATAGAAAAGGACTAATGAGAGTTTACCGCAACGAACGGAAAGCTGCTATGTGGCGCAAAGTTGCTCAAGTGAGCCTGAAACATATCACCAGAAACACTACCAGGCAGATCTCGTCTCTCTTTTCCAGTTCTGAGATGGATTTCAGAGTCAACTGGTCGATCCAGACCCAAACCAAAAGCTGGCTGCGGTAAAACCTCTCTTCTATGTGGCCTTGGCTCCCCTAGGATACTGGTACTATTTTCTTGAGGTGCATTTGGGGCAGTGGATGGTATAGGTTTTGGCAAAGGTGGTGCAGCAGCCATTTCTCCTGCTTGTGATTCCTCGACATTGGGAGGAGTGGGAACAGGAACAACCATGTACTTTGGACTTCGAGCTATCCTTTCCTTTTGTCGGGCACGGCGCTTTGCACTGTTTTTTTATATATACAAAAATAAAAAGGTTAAAATATTCCAATTATATGAATAAATAGAAGAAATAAGATATAAAAACTAAGAAATAAGTTCTTATAAACAAATCACAAGACATGTCCAACATGGGAAATTATGGGTTAATTCTAGTAGTTTGGACATGAATTAATGGGTTGAACTTACTATTTTTCCTTTCTTGCTCGCCCAGCAGCACTGTACTCACGCTCCTCTTCACTGCTCTGCAGTTATTAAAGCGCATAGAGAACAAAGAAAAAAATAATCAGTGACAAAACCTTGTATTCCTATCAAAAAAATAAAGTAACACAGTATTATATAGTCTTCTTGCTACTTCTGCTGAAAAAAACATGCCTTGTGGTTACACTTTTGCTGTACTAGTGTTATAAGTTAAGGTGATTACCGCGCTCAGAGCTTCAGCAAAAATGGAAGAAAATGTTTCTCCATATGAAACTGCCTTTCTCTGTCTCTTACCTCGGCCTAGTGACGCTTCCTCGTCACTTTGATATTTTTCCCAACTACAAGCACAAGTTAAACAAAGAGTCCATCACACAACTAGATTGAATGTCATGGTGGAGGTTCATGTAGCCAAAATCAAGATCATGTTTAACAGAGCATTGGCAACTGAAAACTAGTAACATACCACATATATGCACATCAACTGAAAGATGAAGTAATCCCAAAGTATCAGAGAATTAAAAGTATTAGAGTAATTAGACATACCTGACACGTAAGAGTTTGTCCCATTCGTTTTCTTCTTTGCATTCAGTAATGTTTTTGTCCTTTGAACCCTCACCGGCGGTGTCTGCTGTTGAATTAGCTGTAGTAGGCTCTTCATTTGTTTCTTCACTCCAATCCATTGCCTGATTAAAGGGCATCAATAAGCAAATCAATAACAGAAGAGATAGACTTTAAGCCAATCAAAAAGTCATGTAAAATCAGAATAGCAAAGACGGACCTTCACACTTCCGAGCATGTCACTCTCCATATCAGCATCAGTGCTCTCGTGCATCCCTGACTGGACGTCTGAGCGGTTGAGCAACTTGGCAACTGTATTATCATCCCAAACCAATTTGGTACTGCCCAACCCAGCACACCTGTCTTCATACACATCACCTAATCTGCCAACTCTCCTCTTATGTCGATGCTCAGTAACTCCTTCCCCATTATTATCACTAGGGGACCCCTCAGTCTCCCTAAACAGCTCTTCAGTCCCCCACCTGAGGATATCCTCGACCTCCTTTTGCGAACCTGACTTGTTCACGAAAAGCTGGTCCAGCATGAGTTTTTTCTTGGCAAGCTGGAGGATCCGTTCCTCAACACTAGCACGGACCACAAGGCGGTACACAAGGAGTCGATCTGACTGACCTATCCGGTGGGCCCGATTCATCGCCTGTATATCAACATGTGGGTTGAAATCTGAGTCATATATTATCACTGTGTCAGCCGTTGCTAGGTTTATCCCGAGACCACATGAACGTGTAGATAGCAGAAACACAAACTGGGTTTTATCCTCGTTGAAACGTGCAATGGCTGCTTGCCTCTCAGCCACAGAAACAGATCCATCAACCCGCTCATAGGTTTCGGAACCAAACTCAACCAACAAATAATCCTCCAAAATATCCAGGAGCTTTGTCATTTGAGAAAAGATCAGCACTCGATGCCCATCCTTCCGCAAAACCTTAAGCATCATGTGGAGAAGTGTCAGCTTGGCTGAAGCTTTAATTCTCATCTCATGCAAAAACTCAGGCGTGCCAGACTCGGGCTCTGTGCCAGCTATCAGATATGGGTGGTTGCAAACTTTTCTTAATTGCATTACAATGTTAAGCAGTGATTGTTGTTGGGCCCCACCCGAGCCGCCAGCTCCCCTCCCTATGTTGCGCAGAACCTGGTAGTTCTTGGTCAGCAATGCACGATAATACTCGGCCTGAATCGACGAAAGTTCTACTGGCACCACCCGTTCAGTCTTTGGAGGAATGTTTTGCATTGCATCCTTTTTAAGTCGGCGTAGCATGTGTGGGGCCACAAGCTTCTTTAACTCATCCACCTTCTCAGCAGTAGAAAGGTCATTAAACTTCTCTTCAAATACCGAGAGAGAAGGAAAAGAGGTGGGCTGCAGGAAATTTAATAGGTTATACATCTCCCCTATGTTGTTTTGCAGGGGTGTGCCCGTCAGCAAAACCCTATGTTGAAACAAGAATGTGTTCAATCGGCTGAATAGTTTGCTACTGGAGTTCTTCAATCGGTGCCCTTCATCTACTATTAGCACCTCCCATGGGACATTTCGAAGGTAAGAAGCATCAGCAAGAACCATCTCGTATGTGGTCAGGAGCACGTTAAATTTGTATGATTTGGTGAGCTTGGATGAAGCAGTAGCATGCCATTCGTACTGCCTAATTATAGCCCTTGCCTTTGCTCCACCATGGTACTCCACCACATTCAGATGCGGGGCCCACAACGAGAACTCAGCTAGCCAGTTTGGCAAGGTCGAAAGAGGAACCAAAACCAAAGAAGGGAGCCTGACCTTGAATTCACAGTAGAGTGCGGAGAGAAAGGCACTCGCGGAGACAGTTTTGCCAAGACCCATCTCATCTGCCAAAATAACATTCTTTGATCGGTACCAGCAATTCCTCAACCAGTTCAAGGCCTCCAACTGGTGTGGGAACAGTTTGCCTCCTTTCAGCTTTGCTGGTTGCTCAAGTAACAGATTAAGCTCTTGACCATCCCCTGTTTCTCTTCTAGAACCCCTTCCTGCATCCTTCTCTATTGCTTCAGACTCAAAAGTTTTGAATTGATCAATCAAGTTGGATGAGTCCTTTATAACTGGTTCGTTTACACTTTCCCATGTGCACTCATCATAGGTCTGGCCACACCACTTGACCAGCACTTCCTCTTGACCTTCTGAGGCGGCCTGAAGCGAGAGAATGCGATGCGGCTGGGACGATTGTTCCTTGCAAAAGTTGATCAGAGCATAACCATGCTTTGCTCGGTAGTTCTCCAGTTTTCTTCTTGCAATAACTTTAAGATGGGACTCTGGCACCCATGTGTTGTGGATATTTGATTTGCCAACCCATTTGATGAGAAACTCATACGTATCCTTTTTGGCATCTTCTATGGGTTTTTTTCCCTTAGCTTTGCAAGACTGTTCAGAGGTGGGGTCATCACATTTCAGCCGGCATCCTAGGACACGGTCAACCTGAGAAAAGAATATGACTTCAACTATGTAAAGGTGGTCCAAGTTTAAGGTTTTATGAAAGAGAGAGATTGTATTAATCTTGTGTGTTTTGTTTCCAATTACATAGAGCCTATTTATAGGCTTGATTATGGTATAATCCTAACATCTCCACTAATCATCTTCTACCTACCACCGTTACATTTCTATTAACTCATACAATTTACACCCACTAATATCTATATCATCCCCCTCAAGCTCATCGAGCGGTACGCACTGTGAGCTTGAAATGCCAAAGAAAGATAGTCGATGTTGCCAATATCTCAATGTCATTGGTCTTGCGAAAATGAATCATCAAATTGTATGTTTGAGTCTCCTTGAAGGTAGAAAGAAGATATAAAGAGAGGGACGAGTGGCTCAAGAATGCTTCCATGTACTTGAGAGGCTCGTTTGAGTCCTCTTGATAAAAGAAAAATTGAAAAGCTCATGATTTTTTGTAACAAATACATAGTTTCAAGAGGCTTTTGGCTCTCTTGTCTCAATTTTTGAGATGAATCATTTTGTAGATAGAAAAGAAGGGAAGAGGAAAGGAGCCCGGCATTTGCTAAATGGCAATTTGATTTGAGAAATTGGGAGGATTTTCTTGAACTATAGGTAGGTGTGAGAGAGTTCGATGCAAGAGAATAGAGTTTAGTGAAGTCAAGGTTGAATCAGGATTTCAATCACAATACACATGAAAATGTAGGTGTTTGTTTGTTGGAAATTTTCCACGGAGAACTAAAAGATCAAGGTGTTTTTCTGCTTGAGTGGACCAGGCCAGAAACAAAACATGTAGCGCCCAAGGAAAAAGAAAGTTGAAGCAGGCCCAGCTGAAGACGCTCCCAAGGCAGTATGTTCTTCCCTCCAGCATAACTCTCTCCATTGCTAGCAACAACTGAACTCTCCAGTACTTCATGAAAATGTCCCAAAATCAAAAGCAAGCAAAGCAGCCTTTGGATTGAATCGATGCGGTGCCAGTCATGATTGCAGTTTGAAGATAAAACACTCCATGAGGGCTCTGACAGAGCACCGTCCTGCGCACCAGATGCATTGATGACTTGATGCACAATGGGAGAGGCTTGCTCGCCTTTAAGGTCAGATCGAGTGGCGCCGTTACTAGCACCGGAGGCTTGATCAGGAAACAAGTCGTGGAGATGGAATAGTGACCAGAGTCGGGTGTGGTGGCAAGAAGAGAATGAAGATCGAGATGTCGCCTTGATCCCAATCTGAAAATCTTGTTTGAATCTTTCTCTCAGTTTGGGTATGTCACCGACGATGATCCTGGGCAAGGTCAGTCGTGCTGTGCATCAACAATGGAGAAGACGACACTGGAGATGTACGGATCCAAGTAGAGAGAGTGCGAGACAACGGAGACGGTGCAAAAATGTCTTCTCTAGATCTGGTCAGGTGCTTGGTGCGGCGAGGTGGTGCCTGTGCGGGGTTGATGGCTGATCTGGCAACCTGATGTCTGATCGCTGGTGCTGAGAACTGGTTCTGCTGGTGTGCACCGATCTGGTTTTTTAGGTTTTGAGAAGAATTGTGTTAGCAATGACGGAATCTAATTTTGGGGAAGGCCGTTGGAGGGAAGTTTAAAAGAAAGGATGGCGCGAGTGAGCAGGATGGGTTTTATGGGCCTATGAAGGGAACAGACAAATGGGCTGCGAGAAATGAAATGAACAGATCGATTATTGAGAAGAAAGAAGAAGTGAGCATGGAGACACAGGGTAAAGGGACCCACCAAGTCAGAAACGTCTCTTCTTATGAGAACAGTGAGGTTAGTTATCACGCTGGGGACCACGTGCGCGTTAGATGCATCCTCTCCGTTGGTGTGGAACTGGAGACAAAAGGCTAGATGTGAAAAGGAGATAGAAGCGTGAAGTACTGGAGAGAAGAGAAAAGAAGAATCTGGCTGTTGAAACAGTAACTCAGATGTACCGTAGAAAATAGTAGATCTTTTGGTAATTTTCTTTCTGCATCTCGGTAATTTCTTAAGTCCGTAAAGGAGCATATAAAAGGGGGCTCCAATTTATCCTTTATTTTTTAGCTTGTATCCGATGAACTCTAAAAATCAATTTTACTTGCATTTTATTCCCAATTTCGCTGTTATTAGTTTCTTACAATTTCCTCAATTAAATCCAATATTAGTCAATCAAATTATTTTCATAGTTCATAACAAATTGAAGGGAATAAGAAGGATGTAGATCTGGAATAGAGAAGTTTATTCTAGTGTATAGTAGAATAGAAAGGGTTTAGACTAGAGTAGAGAATAATAGAGGCTAATTTTCTGGAATAAAGCATTTTTTTTAAGCTGGACTATAATAGGATTGGAAGCATAATTTCTGGAATAGGCGTTTCCCTTATCCAGCATTATTCCTGCTCTAATACCATAAAGGTTTTATGAAAGAGAGAATCTTGTATTAATCTTGTGTTTTGTTTACAATTAGGTAGAGTTTATTTATAGGCTTGATTATGGTATAATCCTAAACATCTCCACTAATCATCTCCTACCTACCACTCTTATATTTCTAATTCATTCCTACAATTTACACCCACTAATATCTCCTATATAATATCTCTATCAGAAGTTCAAATTTCTGATGGCTAAATTCAACCAAAAAAAATAAGTATATATACCTACTTCTCCACCAAACTTTCAAAGATACACAGCAAATATTGGAACACAATTAGACAGAAGGTGAAGAATAACAAAATGAGAAGGAAGAAGATGTACCTTAAGTGCACCATCCAATGGTGCTTCATGCCTCAACAATAAACCTTGCTCGTTAGCACATATCGGGCAGTGCCATTTACCCTCAGGGACCCTCTGCATTGAAAAAAAAATTCCAAATACAAATCATATTAGATTCAAGCAGAAGTACCAAAAACAGATACAGAACAGAAATATTAGAAAATTTTAAAAGTTTGAATTGTAAATTTCACCTTGAGCGGTGGATTTAGGCACTTCAAGTGATAGGTGCGGGGACAGCTGTCGCAACATAGCAGCTGACCCCCAATGTTACACTCCTCGCATTCGTAGTAATGCTGCATACAAAAAGATCATAAATATGCAAAAAGAAGAAAATTAGAAGGGTGTACTCATCCAAATTATTTCTAATTAATTCTCCAAATGAATGCTATAATTCAATGGGGAATTTTCACACAGGTTGTCCTTGCCAAGTAAATAGTAAGTGGTTTTTCCTTCTATAGTTCAAACTAAATAATAAATTCCACAAGTAGTGGTTTTTATTTACGCTATACAGTGAAGCTTCTGATCAGCTTTAATGTAAAAAATCACCCATGTACTTATCAGTAACAAATTTCGTACGATATTATGCACTGGACTTGTCCAGTACCATGGCAATAGATTAAATCACTTACCCCGTCATCCCCTATTACCCGAGCAAGGAATGGAGACTCATCTAAATTTCTCTCTAATGTCTCGCTGGAAGAATGGCTGCTCATTGAGTGATCTGAATGTACCGATAATGCTTCCTTCCTCTTACGGTTTGGACCGGCCTTGCTCTGAATGATATTGTTGTCTGAAGGCCTCTCCTCACTCATCTCTGGATCTTGAAACTGGAAAAATAAAAATAAAAAATTAAAACAGCAACAACTTATCAGTTCTGCAAAACTGCCTTTAGTTTTGTAATTCACATAAAAACTAATAGGTACAGTGATTTGTGCTCTTATGCCCTACATGCATACCACATTAGTTATTACTAATAGGTATGTACAGTGATTTCTCTGATGGCCTTCAGTTTTGTAATTCACGCATTACAGATTTTGGTGAGTCCTAATATGAAGTTCTGGTGAAAAATCTAAGATAGAAGTTCTGTACATACTACTGGTACAACATACATGAAACTGTTTAAACCCTTTCAACTATCTGAAATTGGATTTCTCCAATTCCAGCACAATTACAGAGAATCAAGATCAATAAGAGGCTTTAGCTTGATAACCCTTTTTATCTCTGACCTAGGTTAACACAACCAAATCAACAAAGCCGGCCAGAACCAAAGTTCATAACTTCACCTCAATTGAGAAGTATTCACTAACAAGAACAATAAATTTACACAAAAATAGATGAACCTGGAAAAAAAATAAAATCCACAAATACACCTACCTGAAAACCTTAAACCCCAAATCTTTAAAATCAGATCCACAACCCTCTTCCTTCTTCGATTTTTCACCTCCTGAGCCAACCTAGAGACCGGATTGAAGGTCGACCGGCACGAGAATCTGGCAAGGGAGAAAATAGGGCTAGAGAGACAAGGCGAAGCCAAAAGATGCCAAGGCAGAGATTAGGGCAATGTGGGGCAAGGTAGGAGAGAGGGGGCGGTGTATATCACTTGTAGCACACTGCCACGTCACTGAGCGCGAAGTGGACCCCACCCCTCTGTGCGTTACGCAAAGGGAGGTGGGGCCCACATGAGCTGGGAACCGAAAAGGGAAGGGAAGGACTCGTGGGATCCCGCTGCAGAGGTACATTGTACATTAGCGTAGCGGGTGTGGATTTAAGTAACTTGCTCTTTTTCTCTCGGGGGTTACATTGTACATTGCGTGAGAAGAGGTGATTGCGGGAGAAGGGAGAAGGGAGGAGAAGGAGCGCGCCTGTCGCCATCTCTTTTCCCTCAGCCTCAGCCTCAGCCTCAGCCTCAGCAGGTGATCAAGAGATTTTGTTGTGAGGCGCGAAACGAAGATGGCCGTTTAAAGTTAAACCCTTGATTTTTGACTTGGACGAAACGAAGAGATGTAGGGGAAATAGCTCTGGGCCAAGGAGATGGATCTGTACTGTAGTCGCATGGGGTTAACACTGTGAATGACAGATGGGACCCACATCTCAGTAAAAGAACAGCCACACCCGCAAGCAACGCTGCAGCTTGGCGGAGAAGGTAAAGCTAAGACGCTGACGAGCGGGGCCAAGACTGTCAGAACTGAACAAGGATGTGGATTTGGAGACCAAAAATTCAGTCAGTGTGAAACTGTCAATGCAATCTACCGCTGTTCTGGACCGTCTGTTCTTTTTTGAGTTTTGATCTGGACCGTCTGTTCTTTTTTGACATATTAAAGGGATCTCGTGCAATCTACCGCTGATTGGAATTCTGATCGGACAGTCGGGATCTAAACACAAAATTTCTACACATTTGTCCGGAAATGCTGCCATTTGTACTAGATTTTAGATTTTGATGATTGAATTATAATAAACAGCTCCAGTTGTCCATTTCGATATTTGGAAAATCAAGATGTGGGATATTAGTACTAAAGTCTTTGATCCTAACTTCTTCAAGTAAAGAGACTGTAATTAACTAATTATTCAAAAGCAGAGAGTTGGAGCTCCACTCCCAATTTCACAATTTTGTAGATTGTGTTAAAAAAGATTTTGAAAATCTTTTTTTACACGTGGTTGGAGACTTGGAGTGACGGGATTTATTAGCCGCTCATTCGAGGGATGGAATTTCAATGCGCTCTCAAATCAACTATTTCAACAAACACTTTAATTACAGTCGAACAAGAGAATTGACACTCCCGTCCTCGAATAGAAATTGATGGGGCGGATGAAGACAAGAGCAGTGTCCTCTGGTGATGGATGGTACACGGTTCAGACCCGCCGGCAAGACAAGAGGCAACACCACCTTCCCCAGGGGAACAGCAGGGCAGCAAGGAGTGGGCGCCATGACACCTTCTCTAGGCGCCATGAGAACTTCTCTAGGCGCAGCCACAAGCCGAGCTACAGGCCGAGCTACAGGCAGAGCTACAGGACTACCTTTGCAAACTTCCCAAGGCAGGGGCTTCGTCAGCCGCACCCAAACTGTCCTTCAGCCGTCTATTCAGGTAAGTCTCTCTCAATGAATAACCATCATCACAACTATGGTTAGCTCTCAAGCATGTACCGGCCACTGCAACAAGTTGGCAAAACCATTAATGTTAGTACTATTGAGGTCTTGTTTCCTGGTTCACCACATCTTGCCATTAAGAGCATTAATGGTACTCCACCTTTCCTTCCATCTACAAATACTTCATCTTCTGTTGCAATCCCTACACCATTAAATGCACACCAACCTCCAACAAAGCATTTAATGGCAAAAAAGAAGCATAACCAGAACCCTTTTCCCTCACCATATTCCAAATCAATGCCATCCCAGTTCACTCAACCTACTCCCATTACTAGACTTAACTCACCACACCACACCCACGGCCTCACTCCACCCCAACTCAACCCACATAACCCACACTCCCTCATATACTCCCAAACTGTCCAGTACCCTTCTCTTCTCAATGCCCACTCTCCTCTTACCCCTACCCCCATTAATACTCAAAGATATCAATACCCTCCATGGCGCCATTACATGGATCAAAATCCTTGGAATTCTTCCCCCTCCCAAGCTACAATTCCTACTTCTCCTCTCTCACCCGACCCGCTGCCTCTACCACCCGATCCCAACCACCCAAAATGGCACGGCCGTTGCTATAATTGCCTCAACCTTGGGCACGACCAACACGAGTGCTCGAGTCGAGAGCGAGTTTGCGCTCAATGTTGGGAGAAAGGGCACGAGGCCAAATCATGCATGCGTACGTCAAACCAAACTCGTTTCGATCCTCTCAACCCACGTGGCAACATGGGCGATTCTTTGATTCCAAAAGACCGACCAAAAGTGGCAACGGTATTTATTCCCGAGACGCCACAAATGAGACAAGACGCACTCGAGTTAAATAGAGCCATAGTGATTGACGCGAGATTTCGCCCTTCCCACTCACCCCACGTGCTCCAATCGGTTTTGATGACCACTTGCAACTCCGAATACCCGTTCCCTCTAACACACATGTCGGGAGTCCAATACCTCTTGCTTCTACCAACGGGGGCTGACCGCCACAAGTTCCTTTCCGAATTCGGCAAACCTCTCCAACAACTCGGGTATATCGTCTTCCCTTGGAGTCCCGCGGTAAATGGTTATCCAATGAGCTTGAAGTTTAAAATATGGATCGAACTCAAGCGAATGTCGCCGCAAGCATGGTGTATCGACCACCTTATTGCGGACATTAGTTCCTTCGGGATTGTGCTCGATCACTCATCTTTGAACAAGGCACCATCACTCGAGCGCATGATGGCGGTAGTGGCTGTTCCTCAACTAGAAGCCATCCCATATTCCGTTAAAATGTGGATTCGCGGGATCTCTAGAGATATTGAGGTGGTGATTCATAGTTGGATTGAAGAAACCCTCTGTTATAACCCGTAAAATTCAATTGGATTAATTAGCCTACTAGCTAAAAATTTAGCCTAATTAAATTTTTAATTTTCTTGAGTAGGAGGTTGTCTTGAGAAATTTATATAAATAAATAAATAGTAGCTAAACTAAATAAAATGTTATTTGGAATAATTTATAGGAATCGATTACTAAATAAAATGCTCAATGTACATTATTTAGATTAAGAATTGAATATCTGACAAACTGAAATCGATCGATAATAAATTCTGTTTGAAATTTTTTTTTTAGTTCAAATTGTCAAATTTAATTGAGTTGTGACATTTAGTTAATTAAATGAGTAATTAGATAGATTGATTTCTAAAATTGATTATCTAAGCCAAATTATTAAATTACGAATTTAAAATTCAAGATGGCGCGGCAAATTAAGATAGACAATATAAACGCAAACTTCGTAAACCTAAATTGAATTATCAACATTGATTCATTGATCTATCTCGATTAAATTCTGGAATTTTTCTATCCATCTGATTGAACCTTTGATTAACTCTGCACGAATCTTAAAGTGATCAAATAAAAGGGTTTTAAAAACCCTTCCTCTTCTGCTCTCTCTCTGTCCACTGGGGGCCGCCCCTTTTCCCTTTGCTTGCTTCCCTTCGCTGTTTTCTTCGGGGAGAAGAAAACGGAGGCGATCGCCTCCCGCGCGATCGATTCGAACTGCCCCTGTTCCATCATTGGTACGGCATTGACCTTCGTCGCTGAGGCGCGTGGGTTTCTCACCTGCTCTCTGAGAGCTTTGACCCTTGCGCTCCACCCCTCGTGAGTTGCCTTACCGGGTTGTATATCCCTCTCTGTCTCTCTGTGTTGGTTTTTGCTTTCGTTTTTGCTTTGCTCATGTGCTGAGACAAAATCTCTTTCTCTCCTCTTTCCGTTTTCCTCTGATTTACTGTGATTACCCTAAACTGATAAGGGTTGGGCTGTGTTCTTGTGATTGTGACTGCCTCTTGGTGACTCTCGATGCTTGAGGCGCTTTCCTTTCGGTGTTCTCGGATTTCCTTTGTGACGGCTGTGAGGCGGGGCAGTATTACTGGTATCGGCCGTTCTCTTGCCTTGCGATTCCTCCTTTCGGGTAATTAAAGCACACCCTTTTAATTTGATGTTTGTGAGATGATGTTTCGATTTGGGGAGATTAAATTGTCTCATGCGAGTTGTTGATTTTCTCGGTGAGACGGTGATAGTGGGGCTTTGATCAATTGAGTGCGGGTTGTTGATTTTCCCGACTCAATTAAGAGATGAATTTGGGATTTGCGGGTTTACGATTTGATTATCTAGTGCAACAGCACTTTTGCTGTTTTTCCCCTTTGATCCGGTGCTTTGTGGTATTTTCGTTGCGCAGCTGTGACCGGTTTCTTTTGCTTGCTGCGCGGTTGATTTTTCTGGCACCACTGGTACACCCGTACCAGTACTGGTGCTGTGCCTTCCTTGTTTCTTTGCCTCTGGTACCGATATGGTGCTGGGATTTTTAGCCTTGTGCCTTGTTCCTTTTCTGGCCATGCTATTCTGGCTGCCCTTGTGTTACCCTTTCTGTTTGGGTTGCTTGTTCTTTTGGTTACTGGTACCGATCCCTTTAATGTGCTGGCTGGGTTGTTCTTGCATTTGTGCTGACCTTGTTTGCCTCATGACCTTGTCTATGTTATGTGACTGGTATCAGCGGTACCAGCCCAGTGTTGCCACTGGTACCGAACCTGAACTGACAGGGACCTAAATGTGATTAATTTAAT
This sequence comes from Carex parvula, assembly GCA_025461045.1. NCBI lineage: Eukaryota > Viridiplantae > Streptophyta > Magnoliopsida > Poales > Cyperaceae > Carex > Carex parvula. The sequence continues at coordinate 729,189 of JAJGRW010001368.1, forward strand.
TTGGGAGAAGGGTTGTGCAAAAATGCAAAACTTATGTTAATGTTGTAATTAGAGGGGCTTAAAGGAAAATAAATGTTTGGAATAAAGAGGCCGGCCCTATATGTATATTAATTTGAAAATTTGGGTTTTGGGCCTCTGTTACTGTTGGGCCGTGGCTGTTGAAATTAAATGTGGGACTTGGGCTTTTAAATTTCTGTTGGGCCTTAATATGAATTTATTAATAAATTCAAGGAGGCTTGGGCCTTTATCTATTGGGCTTGGCAGATTTTTAAAAATAAAAAGGAATAAATGTTGTCTCGGATTGATGGAATAAAATGACGGCTTTTAAAAATTTAGGTTTTAATAATGTAACCGAATAAAACCGGATGCTTACGTAAACTTGAATTTAATTCGGGAAATGATTATACCGTCCAGGGTCTTGATGCCTCAGTGAGAGTTCATAACATAATTTGAACAGATACTATACAACCCGAATTGGACTCCTGTATGATCCCGAAACACACCCAATTAAAATAACTTAGTTACAACACATTTTAGATTAATTAGGATTTTAATTACTTAATAAATTAAGTAGTTAGATTTTTAAAATAAGTAGTTAAGTAATTATATGTTTCAAATTTAGTAATTAGAATTTTATAAATTAAGTAGAAATTTTAATTAAAGAAAATAACTTCCAAATAAAATATGTTGTTAATTAATAAAGGACAATTAATTAACAATATGTTAATATTTTCGAATTATTACGATTACAAAAGTTTAGTTAATAGGATAATTAGATAATCACGTATTAATTGTAGTTATAAATTAATCGATTTGTGCAAATTATTAAAATAAATTCGTGCGACTTTAGAAATAGTATAATTAAAGAGTTAACGTTTAATAAGTAAGTACTTAGAATTTAAATTACGTGTAGCTAAATTAATTAGGAAACACCTTTGTATTACACGTAAATTGTTAAAGATCAAATAATAACAATTTAAAGTACGTAGATTATATTTTAAGTAGATAAGCAGTTTATCTTCAAATTAAAATATAACAAATGACTTAAGTACGTTAGATTAATTTAATTAGAGTTGGACCCAATTTTACGCTCAATCGGAATTGAGTCAAACTGACCGAACCGATTGAGCAGATTCGAACCTTAGTTAATTTATTAAATACGAACACTTAGTGAAAACAATCAAATGGGATAATAAGGGTTACGAGTACTTAGTTTAGACTCTAATTAAGTTACGACTAAATTACAGGTCAGCTGACCTACGTAGATTCCGACCCGTGAACCGATCCCGCTGACGCTTGTACAGGAGCAGGCGAGGATTACGTGGATCCCGGAGACTATTAGCGCGTTCTACCCCTACAGCCATCAGGTGTGGGATATCTGTTTTATTCTTTCGTAGCGTACTCTTACCAGTCGACCACTTGACCTGACATTTGTACTTTAAATTTTGTAGTTGCATTAGAGCATGTTTAATCCTTTCTGAACTGTAATTAGGAAATTGCATAACCCCTTCTAAATTGAAATTTACTGTTTTCGTAGGAGTAGAGTAATTTAATTAATATATATTAATTTAGGATATTAGTTGTCCCCTTCTCGTAGAGGACAACATATTATCGTAGTTAAGCATGTGCATTGGTGAGTGTGAGATAGAAGACCGAATGACTACTTTCCGTTCTCGTAGGCATGGGATGCGAGGCGGTTCGCGGGTCATTGGGCTGAGGGATCACTTGACCCCTCAGAGGTCTTATTAGGATTATTATTATTATATGCATTGAGCTGTTACTATATCATTTTCGTTCATTTTACCATTACGTGCGGGCCGGACTCGAGCCCTGAGGCACGGAGACGATTCGGGAGTTATCCCCCCTACATTAGGAGCTACTGGCCTAGAACGGCTGCCGAGGTTGCGGTGGCAGATATTTACTTTTATTGCACGGGCCGGACACGAGCCCTAGTCCCATTAGTCTGGCCGGACGGTGGAGTTCCGTCGTCTGCTCATGAGGAGACGGATTGACTTATTCTTACGCCTTGCTTGTAGTTTTCTCCTATTTTATATGTTTGGTGATGAATCGTCTTAGAGTAAGGAAAACACACGGAATTAGATATAACCATCGGCTAGCGTGCAATTGCCTACGGGTTGAAGTCTTGTGTGGGCAAAGCTCGATGCTATTAGGCATCGGGTATCTTTGCCCCTCTGATCGCAGTCCTTGTGTTATGTCACCTTTGAGATATAAATCCAATTTGGTTGAATTTGGCACGGCACGGGGTGACAAAATTATCCGTATTATTACTATATCAATTTGTACACACGGTACCTATTGTACTGGACTCCGGTTGAGTATAATATTCATCCTCATATTTTATTTTGGGAAATTTCATCATTTTGGCATAATAGGATAATCACATCATGTCATCTATTATATGTATATTTTCTTTTGTAGTTATTATGATAGGTTTTAAATTCCGCAGCATGTGCATTAAAAGTGAATAATTACCGACTTTACGTAGATTTCAAATTAAAATGTGCTTTGACTTAAGAGGATCCCTGAAGGGATAATACTGGGTCACATACTGGGCGATCATTCGCTCATCCCCTCCTTTTTATGGATGTGGGCAGGTACAGAGTCTGACGGTCCGCAGCAGGAGATGTCAGAAGCTGTCCCCGGCGGCCACATCGCCTGATATAGATTAGGGACTTTTGTTTAGGGTTTTGCGAGTCCGATGTTTTTGTTATACACATTGGACTCGATAGATTATGTATCCCGTTGACTAGTAGTGTTTATTTTATCTCGAAGTGGATTGTATGAATATTATGTATGTATGTATGTTTATTTGATATTTATGACTTTTGCTTGATCGTTTTATTATTGCTTCCGCTGTGTGATTATTATTTATGTTTATCCTTGCGTGTCATCTCGATTAATTGACACGAGGCGGGGATTGATCACGCCCTAATCCGAAAATCTTGGTTTGGGGTGTGACACCCTCCCTCTCACCCCACCTGTGGACACAACACCGACTGAACAATTTTTTAAAAAAATCCAGCAAGAGAACGCAAGCGCTACTACTGGCTATACCAAGGAGGCAGATGGTAAGGAGGTGGTGACCATAGCATTTGAGACCCTGTTTTCAATTTGGATAAATTTTGAAGAGGGGGCTCAAAAAGATGCACTGGAAAAAACATTGAGATCCAACCCTCAGTTTGAGGAATACCTCAACCAGGCAAGAAAGGTGGCCGGAGAAACCCTCGCAAATGAACGAGAAAGAAAAGGAAAAAAATTGGCTGTTAATGGTGAAATGGAGAGAGCCAGTTCAGCAGCTAATGGAGGAAAAGATAGAGGAATAGTAATTTCAGATTTGACACCTGTTACTGTACCTCGTACCCAAGTGCATGCCCAACAAGTTATTAGTACAAACATTAATAGCTGTGGGCCCTCAGATGCAACTGAAACCAGAGGGAATCAAATTCAAAATCAGATTTTGAACATCAGCCAGGTGGCTGCTACAGCTCTTCACCAAAACCAACCTACAAACCTGAACCATCACCAAAGCCCAAACCCAACTACACCAGGCCCAAATCTTCTAAACCCCAAATCAAAAAATGATAAACACCCAACCATTTTAACTTCCAGCCCAATCATCTTTACCCCAATTAATCCAGATGCACTCCCAATCCCAGCCCATAGCCGAAATCCCCCCAATTCTCATATCCCACCTGCAACAGGGACCCCACTCACCCAAGACCTTTCCCTCCCAACCCCCACGCCAAGATCACCAAACCAACTACTCAAAGAACCTATGATATGTGATTACCTGGGAGTTGAAGTCAACTCTGATCCAACAAATGAAGAAATTATTCCAATGGAAGTCGAACCGGAAGAAGAATCCCAAACAGAAGAAGAACCTGAGGAGGAGCCCCAATCCGAGCCTATGGAAGATGAGCTCGAAAATTATGTGTTGGAGGATGTTTCTAACTTAGAATTTGAACCATATGAGGATGAAATCGAAGAGGAGCTCGATGAGGACCTGGATATCAATGATTATTTAGAGGATAATGCTCTTCCTGATCAGGTCAGACTGGAGGGGTTTGACTTGCACTTCACCATTGATGCCGAAGGGCTCCCATGCTCCAGCGACTCAATCGATGAAGGAATCAACAACTCACATGAGATTGAAGAACTACAAGCGGCAATTGATGCGGAGGAAAAACTGATGGAAGAAGAGGCTGCGTATGAGAGCGCACTAGCAGACCTTGCTCAGGCACAGCCGCCCCTACTAGAAGAGCAGGCGGAGAACCAACCTGAGGCTGACCCGATGCTGCCGGGTTCGCCACCACCCACCGCATCACACAACCCCAATCTCAGGCGCAGCGCATGAATCTCCAGCAGGGGTGTCACCAAACGGTACAACAACGGTACTAGATCCAAGAGAACCCCTAGAACCGGGCAGGCAGAGCTGAACCCGCAAACCCAGGCGGAGCTGCTGCGCTCCCTGAGTGACGAATCGCTACTGACAGTGCCGCTAGAAGAATCGGTTGCAACACAAGCCGCCATCTATTGCGGAATCATCTCGCCGACGCCGTTCTGGCTCTCGGGCGGCGTCCAGCACTCGGGCGACGGAGCATCTTAGGCGGAAGGAGGGGCGACCCAGTTCATTTCGGGTTTGGTTAGAGAGGCACTGGAGGGATTATAATCCAACAGAAAGGCTACGGATGGAGAGCCGAATGGGGCTTCTGAACCCACCTTCAATCCGGGTTCGGATCTGGAGCAGATCGGGTCTGGTGTGGAGGGCAGTGAACAGGTCTGGAGGGTCTGCGTAGGAGAATCAGGGAGCGGGCCTGGGGTCTGCGCCAGTTAATAAAGCAATGGATCACATGAATCAGGCAGCGGATCAAGTAAATCAGGCAGCGGATCAAGATGAGGCTCTTAATGGGCCTGTTGCGCATGCAGACAGCATTAGTCAGGCAAATGGTTCGGTTGGAGAAGAGGCTGACATGGGAGCTTCAGTCCTTGATACCTTTAATTTTGACAGTGCAGATGACCTCTCGGATGACAAGGGCCACCGCTCCCCGACCGCTTAGGTCATAGTTAGGGGTTTAATTAAGGTTGTTATGCCTTGTGTTAGTTATTTTTTTGCTATGATTGTGTGTCGATTCCTTGTAAGACTAAACAAGTGCTTTTTGTGAACCTTTAAATGATTAATGAATTTACATTGCCTCTAAATGTTCTTAGTTGGAATGTGCGGGGATTAGGGAACCTTGAAAAATGTGCAGTAATTAAAGAGATGGTTGCTGACAACAGTCCGGACCTAGTTTGTTTTCAAGAAACAAAGTGGAGTAATTGCTCGATTTTTTATTTAAGGAAGGTATGCCCTCCAAAAATTAAAAACCTGGTAACTCTCGATGCGGAAGGATCACGGGGAGGGATATTACTCGCGTGGAGTAATGCTCTCTCCCTTATTGATACCTTCAAATTTACTTTTACAGTGACAATAACTATGAGGAAAAGAGATTTTACTTTTATGTGCACTGGGGTCTACGGACCACAGGATGACATTAACAAGAGGGTTTTTATTGAAGAGTTAAGAATGATCCGAGCAATTAATAATCTGCCTTGGTTAATCATAGGTGATTTTAACCTTTTAAGAACAATTGACGAAACCACATGAGGTGTAAGAAACCTGGGTGCAATGATCGACTTTAATAATTTTATAAATGACTCAAGCCTCATGGAGGTACCACTGCAGGGTCGAGCCTTCACTTGGTCCAACAAAAGACCGACCCCGACGTTCTCAAAGCTTGACAGGGTTCTACTCTCTCACCATTGGCAGGCATTCGGGGCATCCTTTCACCTATGCGACCTGCCGGCCACCGCATCTGACCATGCTCCGTTACTCCAGCGCCTCAGGCCTCACACCAACCCCCCCAAGAGGCACTTCAAATTCGAGACATACTGGCTCCAATATCAGGACATTCAGGAAGTTGTATCCAGAGCATGGAGCTCGGTAACATTACCGGACCCAATCAGTCGGGTGCAAAGAAAGATATACGCAGTGCAAAGGGAGCTCCGTATCTGGGCTCAGGAGAGATTTGCTAAGAAAGAAACTTTCCTAACAAGATCTAAGTGGGTGCTGCAACAACTGGACAGGGTTGAAGAACACCGCGAACTCAATACGATAGAATTCCGTCTGAGAATCCGACTTAGAGACCGCATTCGGACCTTAGTGGCAGATAAGGAGGCAAAATGGAAGCAACGATCGGGATGCACATGGTTAAAGTTGGGGGATAAGAACACTAAATATTTTCATGCATTAGCCAATGCACGGAAAAATACCAACTCCATAGTGGCCTTAATGCCGGATGGCTCAGCGGTACCACCAGGCCTACTCCTAGAACACCTCAGGCAGCATTTCAAAGAGCTTCTCGGTCAAAGATTGTCTCATCAACGCCCCTTCGATCTCTCCAGGAAAGTGGGGCCGACCTTAATAGAGGAGCTCCTTCCTCTGGATAATCTAATCCCCGAAACCGAGGTCCTGCGTGCATTAATGGAAATGCCAAAAGGCAAATCGAGTGGTCCGGATGGCTTGCCTGCCGAGTTCTACCAGGCCTTCTGGCCCATAGTCAAGAATGATGTCCTCGACCTAGTTCATGATTTTGCTGCCAATCATAGGTCTATTAGGAGCCTTAATAGGGCATCCATTACACTGATCCCCAAGAAGCCTAACCCGGAGCAGGTATCGGACTACAGGCCAATCAGTGTCATCAACACCATTGCGAAACTTATTACCAAGATCATGGCAAATAGGTTGTGGCCTCTTCTGCCGACACTAATCTCATCGAACCAAACAACTTTTGTGCAAGGGAGATCATTAATGGAGTCCTTCCTAGCGGCGCGGGAATTTCTAAACTTCTGTTCAAAAAGAAAACTACCGGCAATTTTATACAAGGTGGACTTTGAGAAAGCCTTTGATACTGTTGACTGGTGTTTTCTCATGAATCTACTGATTGAGAGAGGATTCCCCCCAGGTTGGGTCTCGGCGGTGTTGAATATACTACGTACCTCGAAATCTTCAATCAAGGTAAATGGGTCCTATACGAGATTTTTTACTCATAAAAGGGGGCTACGCCAGGGTGACCCGTTGTCGCCAATGCTTTTCATTCTCGTGGCCGATTCACTCAACAGGTTCATCCATAATGTGTCCGGCACCCTACCGCCGCATGTTTTCCTGCCCCCTAAGACCATTCAGTATGCGGATGATACATTGATTATATGTGAGGCACATCCGGTTACGCTGAAAGTCATTAGCCACATCCTTAATGTTTATGCTGAGCTCACGGGCCTAAGGATCAACAGACCCAAGAGTTCGTTTGTCCCTATATCGATCCCCCCAGATTTGACTCCGACAATTCAGGCTATCTTAGAGTCACCCTCATCATCGCTACCAATCAGATACCTGGGGTTGCCCTTATCTATCAGAAAACCAAGGAAAATGGATTTTCAACCAATGTTGTCGGCAGTGCAGGGCAGGATCGAGGGGTGGACTGCCAATTTTTTATCTTATGGGGGTAGAGTAACACTGGTTAAAGCGGTACTGTCGGCTATGCCACTGCACTACATGCAAGCATTTAAGGTCCCAGTGGGGATAATTAGACATGTGGACAAATTGAGAAGGAATTTTTTGTGGAAAGGCAAGGACGCCTGCAAGAGTATCAACTGCCTGGTTAACTGGGAGAGGGTGTGCAGCCTCAAAATAAATGGAGGATTAGGGATTATTGATCTCAGGCAACAAAATGACGCCTTATTGGCAAAATGGCTCTGGAACCTAGATAATAGTCCGAATGCACTCTGGCCATCCACTCTACGCACACTTCTCAGGGTCAGCACTGCTGACCAATGTGCGGCGGTGGGTCCGAATGCATCCTTCTTCATTAAAGACCTGGCTAAAATCCGACACTTCTACTCGGCCTCACTACGAGTGCAGAATGATGTTCGGATATGGAGATGGACTGCACATGGCAGGTTCACCTGTGCCTCGGCATACAAAGCAATGCATCACACAGGGGTTATATCACCTACGCAAGGATTGCTTTGGAAAATGAAGGTACCTATGAAGGTCAAAATCTTCATCTGGCTGATGCTGGCAAACAAGATATTGACGCAGGAAATATTGCTAAAGCGGGGGTGCGTAGTCCAATTGGGTTGTAAACTGTGCACAGCCGCCATCACGGAAACACGTAATCACATCATGTGGGATTGCCGCTACTCACGAAGTTTCTGGACAGGTCTCCTGGCTCATCATAATGCGTCCTTTCTAATAAGGGCAAGCAGCATTAAGGATATATGGCTCAAAGGGCTGCGAGGGCGACCACCCAAGGAGAGGGCACGGTGGAACATTATTTGGGCGGTAGGGGCTTGGGCCTTATGGCGAGAACGGAACAGGAGGGTCTTTTCCGGCAAGCATAAAGTCGTTCATCACTTGATCAACGACACAGCACTTGAGATACATCAGTGGATGAGCTCCTTCTTGGACAACGGAGTTAATTTTTAGAGTGTGTAAATTACTTTGTAAATTATTTTATAAATTAGGACATGTGTAAATAACTTTTTTTTAATCAATATATTTGTTGGCGTTTTCGCCGACCATCAAAAAAATTACAGTCGAACAAAAAAGGAATTGGATGAAATTGTGAGTATGAAAAAGTAGAATTGAGTTTCAACTTTTGATAAAAAAAATAAAATATAGCAAAACATGTTTACAGTGAAGCATATCATTGTTTGAATCAGTGTTTAAAAAACGTCCATTTAGGCCGATTAATCGGCCGATTAGTCATTGGCGGTAACCTAACTGTTATGAATTTTTCAACTAATCGGCCGATTATTTCCGATTAATTGCTTGACTGTACCCTGTCCGTCCGACGACCGCATACTGTTATTTACAACACTGGTTTGATTAAACAAATTCTTCATTGATAGAGATTGATATTTTTTTAAATGACAAAAGATACATATAAAGTTTATAAATTTTTTTATATGTATATTGTTTGGTTTGGTTTAAAACCTGTTAAATTTAATTAAATAAAATTTTTAAATTCATTTTTTAAAAAAATACCAAAATTAACGAACAAAATATTTATTCTTATGATTAATATTTTATTCGGTTCAACCGAACAAACCGAATTACTTCGGTTTGTTCAGTTCGGTTGGGTTCGGTTTGATTTTTGAAAACCGAATAAAACTTTAGTGTGCCTATTTTAATTCTGTTTGGACCGAACCGAACCGATGAACACTTCTAGTTAGAACCCTAAGTAATTGGTAGATTGAATTTGTGATTATTACTTGATATGTTTGAAGTTATTTAAATCCGATTCGATAAATTTTTACCCTATACTCTGATAAAAATGTTGCATCCGCTCCTAAATTCACCTTTAGTGCGTATATTGAATTTCAAATGTTGCATCCGCTCATAAATTACGTGATTTATTATTTTCAAACTACTAAATTTGCAAAATTCGTAAATTTCAGCATATATACAACTTTTCTTAATTTGACATATATTTAATTTTTTTCATAATGAAAATTTATAATTGCTAATTTCCAAAATTGGAAATTTGCATGAAAACATCAATCCCAAATTCTTGCTTAATTCAAAACAAATTATTCAAAGAGGACAAATATATCAATGGCATGACATATTTCCACTTAAGTGAACAAATTTGCAAAATAATTGACAATTAGTTTAAACAAAATTGACATTGACTTCTCATATGGCCGACGCATGCCACGCCTCAATTAGAAAACCAAATTTTCCTCAGCAAATTTGTTCTCACGCTTCTTAAAATATGAGAAATATCTTAAATCTCTTACTTCTACTTTCAAATCTCTAATTATTTTTTACAGATGGTCCAAATGTATCTATTTTTTTTTGTCATATTCATATTTTTATTTTTTACTAGTATAAATTTTTAGAAGTGACTAACAGTCCTCCTTAAAAATCCCCTATACGTCCCAAGGTATTTAAACATTAACTACCTTATGGACCACTAACTACTTGGGGGACCACATATATTTGAAAATTTTTTGTCAGAGGAGCTTGAGTTCTTCTATTCAAATCAAAATTATCCTCCTATATTTGATGACCGGCCTTAATTATTAATAATAATCAAATCAAAATTAATCTACAAATAGGCAATAGAAGAAGAAACAAACAAATTCCATCCATGTGTTGAGCAAAGTCAAAAGAAACGACAAAAAAATAATGGTTGAAAAGTGACTCATTAATGTAAAACAGTAAGATAGTGACTGAGTTAATTATGTCACTACCTTAATTGTTAGCATAGCTTTAATTGCTATAAATATCTGACATCAATATGTATTCTTTTTTATTCCATGTTTTTGACAATTTATATCTACTTTCTGAATTTATGTCTTAATTAATGCATACTTAATTCATACATTCAGATGGTGACCGAGTTACATTGTGCTTAATGCTATCAATTGACCCACCCCTCTCAATTTGACAAAATTAGTTAAAAAAATAAATATAGTTATTGTTAAAGTATCAGCACCGCATGTTAGAGGAAGGTGTGCACGAATTTTCAGAGAATCCCTGAAGAAACTGGGATAATTGTTAGAAGAAGTGGCGCAGTTATTACACCGCTACGCTAAACTACTTTACTTTTCTTTCTTCCTTTTCAAGCTCAAATATGTTTGAGCTTCTTGTGTTTATTTAGGCATGTAGCTACAAAAACTTTTGTAACTACAGTTATCAATCAAATATGGGCATGACTTATTTTTCCACAAAAAAAATTGAATGTGTTAGAACCAGATTTTTCATTCGATATGTTGCTCAAAAGAGAAAACAAGGAAGACAATATATATGCACGGATAATGTGAGGTGAATACTCTGACCAAATATATATTTTTGTTAACAAATTATATTGGAACTAATTTACGTTATCTTCCTTGCTCAATAGATAACAAATTATAGCCTGTAAGTATTCATTCCATTCACTAAAAAGTCTGATACAATACATCAAATTGAGTAGTTGGGTTAAGCTAAACCCTACAAATACAATATATCTATCTTAATTGCTTAGGATAACTACTAGATTGATATCTCTAAAAGTCCATGACACAGCACTATACCTGACATATATAGTTCGAAAAAATTTCATTACACAACAATATGCCTGACATATACAGGTAGAAAAGATGTCCCAAATAACACAATTCCAAGTTTCCGTAATTCAGTATTATCATTTCACTTGACAAGAAGAAAAATCTCATGATTCGTAGAAGAGAAGTCAAAGCATACCAATAAACAAATCCTAACCATGAGTGTCACTTTCCAGCGCCTAATTGGTCCAAATAGGGTATAAATCCAATAGTCAAATTGAACTCAATGTATAAATCCAATAGACAATTATATTAGACAAAGATAAGCCCCCTTTTGTCGCAATTCAATTTCTTTTTGTTAGACGGGTGATCTTTCATTTTCAACTGAAATCTGTCTTGTTAAATCCAAAAATATGTAGACAATTAGACAAAATTGCAGAATAACTTATTAGTTATTACCTTAACACCCTCTGAAAATTCACATTCTTCTTTTGCAGTACAACGATTTATACTTCTCCGATCCACCCAAATGAGATAATTCGCTGGTGACACTTTTGCAATGGAGGTTTTCCATGAGTAAGCCAAATTAAATTAAACTAGCTAGAAGTGCTTTCTCGTGTAGAGAGTTACCATAAAAGTTTGCCTGAAATCAGAGCAATTTGTTTCTCAGTTTTTTTTGGGTACAATTAAAATAAGAAAGAAATCAAATTCATAAATTACCCTTGATTTTATTGCATCAGTAGATGAACAAGGAGACTCTTTTACATTGTCAAGATGAAGGTTCTTTGATTCCTCTAATAACAGTAAGGCCATGGTTCTTGACTTGGCATTTCCATCTAAGAAGCATTCATCAAACGTGTTATGTGCATGTACTTACCCTTACCAAAGAAATTAAATGAGATTAAAACTTTAGAATCAAAGACCACTCACAGAGAGAAATAGTGGAAAAGAGCTGGTCGTGAGGCTTATTGGGTACTGACTAGTGGAAAAGAGCTGCATGTCTAATATCATTTCTTTAGAAAGGAAAAAAAGAAGAAGCTGCAGCATATCATTATCGGAAAAAACTTTCTACGGAAAATCATGAAATATTTATTTCATGAAAAAATAAAATAAAAAACAATAAAACACGTGTTTTCTTGTTTTGGATTCACGACAGCTCGAATTCTGAACGGTGCGTGGTTCATACTTCATACCTTTTATGTACACTATTTTAATACAAGACTTGCAGCGTGAGATCAAAACCATCCACTACAGACACAGTGAGCAGGAAAGTTTCCATATAGCCCCTTAAAACTTGCAAAATTCTAATACAAGAAAATATAGCACTAGAGACTAGAGAGTAGAGATGAGAAAGAATAATTAATTACTTATCTGTATGTATTTTTAAATAATAAAATACTGAGATTGAAGTTTTAATTTTAGTTTTCTACATTGCAAAAACAAAAGGCATATTAAGTATATCGTTTTTTTGAAGTTAAGGCGGATTGTCTAATTAAAACTTTCTTGTAGCCATTTTATAATTGATTAAGAATTTTGTTAACAATAACTTAACAAGATATATGTGCATTTGATTAATGATATTGTGCATCAATTTTCATTATTATTCATGTGTATGGCTAGAAATTATATTCCATGCACCAATCAGATTTTAATTGATAAATTATTTCCAATGGTTGTAAAAAATTAATAAGTTAAACTGTCCCAATCATCTTATTACATATGATTCTAGGCTTCTAGGTTCTAGGTTCTAGCTAGCTACTAATGAAGTTTCAATAAATTTATGTCATCCAAGTCGGCAAGGCCCCACCACCTCTCCTCTCCTTTGCGCAAATATTAAAAAGATCTGGTACCATACCGCAAAATAAAAAGAATCCTGTTAATTTCCTTGGGATTGGGAAGCAATCCGTCCGTCATCATCTAATTTAGTTTAGAGCTTGCTTCCTATGAGTCGACTGTTACACGTGTGCATCACATAAATTACTCTGACGCTGACACTTTTAATTTTGCCTTGGCTCGAGTCTCCGACTTGGTCTTTAAACCCATCGAACCCAAACCCAAAATCTCTCTCCTCAGCACCTCAACCCACCTTTTATAACACACCCATTGGATGGAGCTTCGCCGGAGACACTCCGGTGCCACCGCCACCGCCACCACATACCCCAGCCGATCGCGAATTCTCGCATCTGACGCGCTCCCTCTCCCGATCCGTCACACCAATCGCCTTTTCTCAGCTCTTTTCATCTTCTCAGTTGTCTTCCTCATGCGACGTTGGCGCCAGAAGATCCGATCATCCTCGCCTCTTCACATTCTCGCTTTTAGCGAGATTCTCGCCATTTTTGGCCTCTTGGCGTCTCTGATCTATCTCTTCAGCTTCTTTGGCATAACCTTTATTCAGTCCATCATCTCCTCCAACGAAGAAGAAGTTGATTTTGCTTCAGATAGCAAACCCTCGGCTTGCTCTTTACCTGAAAACCCCAAATTGGTGGTTGAGACGCTACCTGAGAGCGATGATGAGATCGTTGAGCTAGTTGTATTGGGTAGGATCCCTTCTTACTTGCTCGAATCCAAATTGGGAGACTGTGACCGGGCTGTGCGGATCAGGAACAAGGCATTGCAAAAGATTACAGGTCGTGGTTTACAAGGGTTACCTGTTAATAGCTTTGATTATAACTCGATACTGGGCCAGTGCTGTGAGATGCCAATTGGATATGTCCAGTTGCCGGTCGGTGTGGCAGGCCCATTGATTTTAGATGGGACCGAGTACTATGTGCCAATGGCTACCACTGAGGGGTGCTTGGTTGCTAGTACAAATCGGGGATGCAAAGCAATAGCCGAATCGGGTGGAGCTCACAGCGTGGTCCTGAGGGATGGGATGTCGCGGGCCCCTGCCATCAGGTTGCCATCTGCTCGGAGAGCTGCCGAACTGAAGGCCTATGTTGAGAATCCAGCACATTTCGAGACAATTTCATTGGTATTTAATAGGTAACTATACTAGAGTTAATTTTACTCACAGTTATAGATAAATTTTGATATACATTGGTCACGCAATTGTTTAAATAATTAATCTCAAAGGTAATCAATAAAAAAAAAGTAGAAAGCATGTTGTTAATTAGGTAATTCACAATTAAGAGTTGATCAAAATGTGGCTTTGGGGTAATCTGATTCGCCATATAGGTTTGCGAGAAATATTGAAATGGAATTAGTTAAAGCAAAAGAAGATAGAAACTACATTAGCTGGAGGCTAAAATTACTTTATTAACCTTGCAGATCGAGTAGGTTTGGAAGGCTACAAGGAGTTAAATGCGCGCTTGCTGGGAGGAACCTGTACATGAGGTTCACATGCAGCACCGGGGATGCCATGGGGATGAATATGGTTTCCAAAGGTGTTCAGAATGTTCTGGATTTTCTCCTGACTGACTTCCCGGACATGGACGTGATCAGCATCTCAGGTTCTGATTCTCATCTCTAAGCTTGAGGCCGGAACTGTTGGGTTAAGGTAAGAGGATAGCCAGATTTGGAGGGGGGAGAGGGGGGGGCGCGGGTATAGTACTAGTTAGAGACTTAAGGAAGGCAGAGTAGAGAGGCTGAGAGAGGTGAGGACTGGGGCCTAGTGTCAGTCTCTCTAAATTGATAAACAGTAAAATAAGTTTTAGGCTTTAAGGAATATTTTTAATCCTGTGTAATGTTTTTGGTGAAGAAAATGAAAATGCAAATCATCTATATTGAACTCTTATACGATGAATTAAATCTCTTGCAATATTTTGTTGTGGTAATCATCTTCAATAACTTTAAACAATCATTAGAGTGATTCTTGGGACTTTTTGGTATAATGGTTCTCTAATATATATATATTTTTTTCTTATTTGATAACCAGGCAACTTTTGCTCTGACAAGAAACCAGCCGCAGTAAACTGGATCGAAGGACGTGGCAAGTCAGTGGTCTGCGAGGCTACGATAAAAGGTGAAGTAATAAGAAGAGTGCTCAAAACCACTGTACCAGCACTGGTGGAACTGAACATTATAAAGAATCTTGCCGGATCTGCTGTGGCGGGGGCCCTTGGTGGATTCAATGCGCATGCGAGCAACATAGTCTCTGCTGTGTTTATTGCGACGGGCCAGGACCCGGCACAAAATGTGGAGAGCTCGCAATGCATTACCATGATGGAAGCAGTCAATGATGGTGAGGATTTGCACGTCTCTGTCACCATGCCTTCCATTGAGGTTAGATTCCTTAATTGATATATCTCTGTTTTTGTGGAGCTCTTTATGTTTTTCAAAGTTATGTTGTTGATGAAGTAGGCTTTTGTTGTAGTTCAACTCTTGATTTTAATATATGAAATATCAAGGAAATGCAAAGAGGCAAACTATACTATGTTAGGAAAGAATTCTAATAGTGATTACAGCATCGTGCTTCCTTTTATATCATTAGGTGGGTACGGTTGGTGGTGGGACCCAGCTAGCGTCCCAGTCGGCATGTCTGGACCTACTAGGTGTGAAGGGCCCGAACCCTGAGTCTCCTGGCTCGAATTCTCGTCTCCTCGCCACTATAGTTTCTGGTGCGGTACTTGCTGGTGAGCTCTCGCTGATGTCGGCATTGGCAGCAGGGCAGCTCGTTAAGAGTCACATGAAGTACAACCGGTCAAGCAGAGACATTGCCAGTGCTGCCCAGTGATTTCTTTCAGCTTGTTTAGGATTTTTTTTTGAATTAACTTTTAATTTGGAAGGTTGCCCCAGACGCCTGTCACTGACATGAAAAAGAAAAGGGTGTTTGTTATTTTTTTGGGATGTAGTGACATGTCAGAGTTCTTTTGTTTTGTTGGTTTCTTCATTTCTTGCTGTTAGAATAATGATAATCTTCTGTTAGGCTAAATAAAGAAGAGAATTTGACACTAATTTGATAGTTGTTATTGTAATGTTTTGGTATATGTTATTTGTTGACAAGCCTTTAGGGGAAATTGTTTATTTATGAAAGTTACTTCTTTCTGGTGTAAATATTATTTATTTAATCCCTTCAAGTTAAATTATTAATGTTGTAAGGTTGTTTAATATTTTTCTCCTGTATTTGGTGCAACAGAGAAATTGTAACCTTGTAAAATTAATTTTACAGCTCTGAAGTAGTCATGTTGTAATTTAATTTTTTTTTTTTTTTGGTAATTTCTTTTTCAAGAGTTAATGCAAATCACGCTCGTAGATATAACTGAGTGTAAGATGTTTTGGTGGATAAAAAGAGTACAAGAAAATTGTGGTTTAAAACATACTCTCTTATGAAACTTTTTAATATTATAATTGTCATTGTTATTTTTGTTACTACTAATTTCTTTTTTTTTTCTCTTCTTTTTTTATCAGAATAATGATAATGGATGTGCAGTGCTTTCTTCATGTCTGGAAATAACATCCTCGTAAATTCAAATGAATGGACAAGTAGACAGTGTGGGTTTGATGCATAACATGCTACTACTGTGATCTTGTCACGCTTGTTGGAAGCTCCAAAAACTACACCTAAGGTAAAATGAAATGTGTTGATACGTATGCAGAAATTTATTGGCACAAGTGAGGCAATTGCAAGGTGTATTCGCAATTTGCAAAATATCCATCATCACTGTACAATTCACCTGGAATGTATGACAGATTGCAATAACCTACTTAGTTTCAATTCAATGTCTATCAATTGTTAGATGTAACCTATGATATAAATAAGATAATAAGCACGATGAACTGTGAGTTTGATCTGCTTTTTCTTTTTAGTTTCTACTTAGCAACCACCGTTTCAATCTCTATCGTCAATTTTTAAAATTGATTTGCTAGATAAGAAGTAACTAATCAGAGTAAAATTATTTGATACGCTATTCAATAATAGCCGGATTGTTCAATGTATCCAGATTTTCTTTGTCCGTGATATGCATGCGCTGTTAAATAATACAAGTAATTTACACTTTTCCTTTATTGTCATCCTTGCCGTCTCGGTGATTTGTCTATATAATTAATAGCGCTATTTCGTGAGAGACAACTCACATATGCAATCTCTCTCCCCTGTTTGAGTCATTCCATTCAACTTTTATTTTTGTAATGAAGAGTAAACCAGTTCCAAGTTGTTGATGGAAGAATTCAGCATGGATGGTCTAGGAAAAGTTCGTCGGAGGATGATGTAAGTTGCAAAAAGTTACCGCCAGTCCATTCTTTTTATCATTTTCTCACTTTTATGCTTTTTTCTTATTTATTCCCATTGTGATTTATGTTTGATTATTATTTTTGAGATAGGCTATGGTAATATGCATATTATGGATTGATCTGTGCTATGGATCCATATTTCTATATTGACGTTTCAAACAGTCGATCTGAACCGTTAACATAATCTTCATATCAAAATGTACTTGTGGACCAAATTTTTATATTTTTTAGATTATTTTACTATTTTTGTAGGTAGGTAGAAACTCGCTGTTTTTGGATGGTCCAGAATTTATAAATCAAGTAATTTTCTACCTTTCTAAAAAGTTAGTAAAAAAATTCTATAAAATATAAAATTTGATCGGCAAGTATATTTCTATATGTAGGTCATGTTGAACGATTCAGATCGACCGTTTGAATTTTAAAACAGAGATATGAGTCCATAGCGTGGGCCATTGTGTAATATGCATATATATTACCATAGCCTCACTCGTTATCTTGTATTGTATATATCTCTCACCTCTCCTATTTTTTTTCTATGAACTACAAAGAATACAAAGCTCGCAATGATGCCATAAGACATGGCACCTTGAGGGGTGCATCATAGAAGCGAAGCTCAGCGTGCTATGTGGAGTTGATGCTGGTGCTTCAGCATCCGCTTACATACCCCCGAAGGAACCCAAACCACAAGTCTGGCCTGGACCTGACAGTGAGAGGCGAATTATAGTTGGAGCCTTGGAGGCTTACCGGAGAGCAAGCACAGAAGCATGATGGTGAATCAAGATTTTTAATTATTATTTTTTTGTTTTAGTTGTTGTACAATGTCAACTATAAAATGGTAGAAAAAAGAGCTGTGTGATTTCATTGCTTCATAATTGATAGTTGATGTTAAATTTTGCAAATTTGTTATCAATGCTGTATTAGATTTTTGTACTAATGCTATTTGAGTCTGCTATATAGGGCCAAAGCTAGAGTGTGATGTGCTCACCAAAAGGGTTTGGTGAACACGACTCTAAAAGTATATCGGATCGGTTTCAAACGGTGAATCTAAACCGTTGAAATTCATGTACTTCATGAGTGATGCATGTACATGTAAAATTTTAAAAGTTTCGAATTTATTTGCTACAAGGTCAAGCTGTCAAAAAAATAATGAAAAATTAATATATAAAACAACTTATAAAAGAACTTATAAAAGATTTATTTTTTTGACCGCTTGACTTTGTAACAAATGAATTCGAAACTTACAAAATTTGGGTAGTAGAGTTCTTTTTGTGGTCGCATTTCTGTTACACGTGTTGTAGAGGGTCAATTTTCTCATGCTAATTCTATGCCGCCTGATTTCAATCGGATGATACGGAAATTTACTTCATGTTTTCCTCTTCTGTTCCATTTAAAGTGAACAAAATCGACTGCTAACAAACTTTTACTACAAAATATGTCTGTCAAACACTTTTAATGATAATTACGATACAAATCTCTAAATATTACTTTTTTTTTTTTTATCTTTTTTGTTATGTTATGGTTTGATGGATTATATGATGACTGAGAAAAAAAAATATGCTTTGTATCTTTTTTTTTGCCCTCTCCAATTCTTTATTTTTAAATAAGCACTCCATTGAAAAATAAGAAGAATAGATTTAACACAAATTTCTGTTTACACTAGTTACATAAAAAAAAAAAGAGCTCGAGCCCTACACGAGGTCAATTATCAAGACTTTTTTTATCTTTAATTATTAATGTGTAAAATAATTAATATTCATTCCATTCTAGACGTACTATTGAAATTTTTTTGGTTCAGTTCGGTTTGAAAATTTTCAAAATCGTTTATACTGAATCGACCGAACTATCCTGGTTTAGTTCAAAAGCATGATGGTGGATGAAGATTTTGAATTATTGTTATTTTTTGTTGTTGTTCTAATTGTTGTACAATGTCAACTGTAGAACCGATAGTTGATGTTATATTTTGCAAATTTATTATCAAAGTTGTTGTAGATTTTATACTAATGTTGCTTGGATCTACTATATATATCTTACCTTCTTTTGATTTTGTTTGTGTTCTGGATCTTTTGTTGTTTTGTTGTAGATAACCTGTACGTTGTCTATGTATATAATATGAATGCGCCTTTGAAGAATTCTCAATTAATCCAATAGAATGAAACTTAAAGAAGTTATATTTTCAACCAAAATTATCGACTATGGAGTACAAGCATATTTTTTGGCATAATTAATTAAAGAGAATAATTAAGAAATATCCTGTCCTGTGGGTAGAAAGCAATTCGAAAAAAAGAACAAGGACCTTTTTAGAAAAGCGTGTGACTAAATAAATATTAATGCTTTTTTTTATGAAAGTTGCATATTTAAAATGAACTAAGATAATACTTGTATGGTATGGAATGTTACATATTTAAAATGAATTGTATAATATGAACCCATATATCAAAACTGGAGAAACATGCATGCGTATGGAATGTTACACAATACTAGCCGTACGATTGATCAATCTGGATGATTGGATAATCCGGCATCCGTCCGAACTCCGAACTCCGAACTCCGACTTCAATTTTCTTTTTCTTTTCTGTGTCCCTCATGGTTTCTTTCTGCAACCAATCCTTGTGGCGGAGGGAACAAAGAGAAATTAAGTTGGTACGTAGTGAGACTATGAGAGATAGCCGGTTCGACCCATTGAAGACTTGGTCGGGTAAACTCGAAAGGCAAATCTCTAATTTGAGAGGGATGCATGCCTACTGAAGAGGAGGATTTGGAGGCCGGCGAGACAATTAAAGAGACATGTAACTGAGGAGGCGCCCGGTGTTGATCGGTACGCACTTCAAGTTCCTGAATTGGATACTTTGAGGGTATGACATACAATTCTTAGTGATCAATCGTTTTCTTTGTGCTAAATATATATATATTGTGAATCGGTGCCTTATTAGTCGGAAATTAATTGATATAAAGGCATATATATGAGTTCTTTGTGGTTATTCAAGTAATATATATCACCATATATAAGCTAGTTGGCTGCTTCTGTACTTTAGTCAGGAGTTACAACAGGTGGTCAAAGAGAACTCTTCAAATTAGTTGCTTGAAATTAAGTTGAAACTCTTGAAAATTAATGAACTCCATGACTAGGAAAAACAAAATTTAGCCTAGGATACAGTCATTAGTCACAGAAATTTCCTGAGAGCCACTGTGCAGAACCAAATTAATATACAATTGGATTGGTTGCCATGAATATATGGTTCATAAAACGGAAATAAATCTGCTGCGATTCCAAAGAATGTTTAAATATGAGAAGTGACAGTGTTATTTCTCGAGTTTTGAGACTACGTCTCTAACATTTGTATTTCATGGATCTAATGGCATGTTTAATCATACAATAATAGTGCAGGCTACAGAGGTGTCTATTCTGGCAGAGGATGAAAAATGGCCGTTTCTTCTGTGTTTTCCGGTAAATGCTTTCGGGATGTGCCTAGGTGTAAGCAGCCAAGCAATCCTTTGGAAGACACTCAACACATCGCCTGTAATGAGCTTCCTGGCTCCACATCAGCCCAATGCCAAATCTAATCTTATGGTAGGCCTCACTAGTGCTGATGGTGTTTGTGTCGTTCCTGTACGTGTTCAAAATTGTGTTTTATTTTGAGGCAGTCAAGAGGGAATACCACCACCCGGTGCGGGCAAACTTCTTCTTTGCTCTGTGGATTGCGTGTTGCGTGTTGCGGTGAACCTGCAGCCAATTATATGGTACGTGTGTATGTACATTTCTCTTTTATTCAAGGGAAATATTTCTAAACTAACTTAATATTCTGACTTCTTCTTGTTTAATAATACCAGGTACATTTTAATGGCTCCGTTATTTTTATTTAAATTAAAAATCTACGGCCAGTGGATGCATGTCGGGCGACCAACGTAGGCTCTCGAAAGTCGCTAACCCATCAAACCACTTGTCAATCATCGGCAACTTTATTGGTGCCTTGTTAGGTGCCAACATAGGTCTTTTTGCCATGGGGTTTGGCTCATTAAATGGTGCTATTCGTGACGTAATTTGTATCAGAGACTTCCGAGCAATGCGACTCTTCCGAAAGAATTGCTTCCCGTGTTTTTCCTCTTTGTTGCTCCACCTAGTGTCGCTTGCATGGCTTGGGCCAAGATCCAAGGAGATTTTGATCATTGCCCAAAATCCTATATTTCATTGCCTTGTTTCTTTATATGTCACTGGTAAGATTGAAATCTTCCTGATTTATCACTTATCAGCAACTAAAAGGAAGCACCTGTGGATATAAAGTAAATTACTAATGCTATTTTTTTCACTTGATTTTGCGAAAACGTTTCCAGGCAGTCAGAGTTAATTTCTTCAGAGGCAGGTACCAAATTATTAATCATGCTTTAATTTTGAAATAATCTATCACATATTTGAAAAAAAAAAAATTCCCTAATGTTTACCTCTTTCAACTAACAGGTTCTCACTTGCATGGTGGGCTTAACATTTCCTATGACAGGAGCTTCGATCGCTACAATAAAATACACAATGGCTGTCACAAATATGTTTACTCGATCCCTCTCTGTTTGCCTTTGTGCTATCTCGACCTTGACTATATCAACACTTCTTGTGTATACAATTATTCATGCATTTGTTTTCCGGGATCTGTTTCCAAATGATATCTCCATTGCCATTACAAAGAAAAAAGCGAAGTTCAGCAAAATGCTGGCTCATTTCAGATCATCCAGTTCAGATCGCAAAGATTTTGATTCTTCTATTTCCAAAGCTTGGAAATCTAAGTTGCAATCCCACAAAAGAACATTTTGAGTTTTGATTGTGCTTGAAAAATATAATCTCAGCATGCAGGACCTCTTAAAAGAGTTTGTGCTCTGTACTGGTACATATACAGATTCTTTGAAGGCACTTTTTTAATGTGATGTTTCAGGGCTCCCTTCCATGAAATTTGGATTTCTCCGGTGAAGATTGGCCAATTATGCCTCTGTGAGGAGAAGTTCTTCATCCTTTCAGTTACTGCATATTATTTTAATATTTGGAACTGATCAATGTATTGTATACTAAACTGATGTTATGGTTGTCAGTATATAAGGTTTGGAAAAAAAAAATAATGACTGTTTCATAATAAAATGAGCTGTTCTGTAGTTCTTTCATGGTTGCTTGCTTAAGTGACCATTGTGTCAATATTATTATTTTCCCTTGTGATTTTAGTTTGACAAGTTCCGTATATAATTAATATGTATACTTCAATTCATGTTGAGTATACAATTAATTAATATACATGGAAACCAGGAATTTGGTCGACTTAAATTTGTATTAGGCCTACATGACAGTATACTAGTCTCCGTAATTTCAGTAATTTTTTAAAGAAAAAAAGAAAAAGAAAATACTAGCTAGTGCTATTCATTATTGATATCATACATACAGATATTAAAATTTATTTGACCGGATTAATATTTTAACTGGTGAATAATTAAGAAAATACTTTAGTGTTTAGTTTATATATGCGTGTCATTGGTCAAATAAATAGTGGATCATGGTGACAATATCAATAATGGAATTAATATAGCAATTCTCATGATTGTCAAAAGATAAAGGACTTCTCATAAAAGAATAGTTACAAAATGGTTAAAAAAGCTAGTTAATTAATTAAAGCAAGACAAATCTTATATATATTCGTTAACTTAATTTTATTTCCATAAGCTTAATTCTGTTTTTGTTTTTCAGATTGAAACCCAGAAATGGGCGAAATTTTATGATCAATGAAAAATTGAAAACAACTACTGATAGTTCAATATCTAAATCAATAATGTTATGGGGGATAATCAGGCACCATTTCGGAATTGATTTTTTTACAGGAAGAACAAATTCAAATGTTAAGATATAAAAAGTTTAGACGGTCAGGAAAACTTTTAAATAATCTACTCGTGAGGAGTTTTGTTTATGAAAAAATGGTGCTTCGGAACCAGAAAATTTTAATTGGGGGTTTAAATTAAAAATGTACAATATTTGATAGGTGGAATCTAAACTTAAATTTTTGCAGTCGCAAAATGTAATTCTAACCACTGGACTACTAATAAATCTTTGACTTTTTATAATTTGATAAATGAACCCAATAACAATTAAAAAAATATTCAATTAAATTTCAAGAGCGAGACTACAATACTATACATAGCGCACATTGGTCGATACTATGGACAAATGTCTTTATTTGTTAAGTCTAAATAACTGATCTGAATCATTAAACATGATCTCCATGTGAAACTGTACTTAAAGACCAAATTTTATAATTTTTAGAAATATATTATAATTTTTGTAGATAGGTAGAAAATCACAACTTTCGAATGGTTCAACATCTTTCGATGAAGTGATTTTCTACCTATCTAAAAATGTTAAAAATTCTAAAAAATATAAATTTAGCATACAAGTACATTTTCACGTGGAAATCATACTGAGCAGTTCAGATTGACTATTTGAAACTTGAAAATTGAGATATGGACTCATGTACGCTATGCATAGTACTGTAGTCTCACTCAAATTTCAATATGCATAATTAAAATTTAAAATTATAGGAGGGACTAACATCCCTATAAATGAATGTAGATCCGATCCTAATTAGAACACGGTGTTGTTATGGTTGATTTTTCAATTTTTTGATTCAGTAAACGCGAAATCTGACTTATGTGTCATGATTCAAGCTATTTTATCGTTCATTTCAAGTTAAATTAAGTTGATGGTGATTTAATGGGCAGATATATAGCTAAATGGACTGTGAGTTGTGACTAAAGGTAAAAGTTGCAAACATAATTTAGAAACTAAAGCACTCATATTTCATTGAAAATAACAATTTTCAAACTATCTTAATAAATAGTAAAAAAATTCCATAAAATGTAAAATTTGGTCTCCAAGAACATTTTAATATAGATATCATGTTGAACAGTTTGGATCGACTGTTGAGACTTTAAATATCACAAAACCAAATTAGTATGACCACGGCTCAGGAACTACCATTTTAATCTTAACCAATTTTTTACTATTTATTAAAATATGCTTAGAGATCAAATTTTTCACATTTTAAACGGTCAATTATTTACTTTCATTTGTTTCCTATCACCAGTAAAATTCGTTTTTGATTCAATGTATTCTTGATAGTTGATCCCGTGTTGTTGATACAATGTACCTACTTAAATTTTGGAGGTATGCCACCCATAAAAGCTGAGTTTGAATAGAAAAGGCACACTGCTAGGGGTGTAAACGGACACGGATATCCGGCCGGATATCCGCTCCGAATCTGTATATAATCCATATCCGGATTTAAACGGATACGGATACGGATAATTATCAATTACCCATAGAAGATGCGGATACGGATACAGATATGGTTTTAAATTTTGATATACGTTTACTATCCGTATCCGTATCATGTGAGGTTTTAAATTATTTTGCTTTCAAGGAAATTTGAACCCATGTCATGTGAAGTGAAAGTCTAAGCAACCAAGGTACAAACCACTACACCACACTATTAATAAAATAAATATCTTATATTCTCTCATCTTTCTAACATTAATATCTCTATCAACTTACAATTATTCATTTATTTTTATATTTCAATTTTATTAATTATTAATTATATCTTAAAGTTCATATAACTCAATATCCGACAATTATCCGTTTTATATTCGTATTCGAATCCGTATCCGTAAATTATCCGCTCCGTATCCGTATCTGTTTAAGGCGGATATGGTTTTAAATTTTGATATCCGTTTGCTATCCGTATCCGTATCCGTATCCGTTCACTGAAAGGCGGATACGGATTTGGTATTAGCATTATCCGCTCCGAATCCGCTCCGTTTACACCCCTACACACTGCAATTCTTCTGTGTAGGCCAAATCGGCTTGATTTTTGGAATGTATTTTCTTCTGCTATATTAGGCCCAAATTTATCTATTTCTATATATAATGCAAGTATATCTAGATGTCATGTCATCCTGTTTTCATAGCGAGATCCATGAGAAAGCTTAATCTGTTTTTTTTTTTTTTTCTAAAGAAAAGGTGGATTTTCAAGCCTCCATTTTTCATTAATCATGACATCAGAGATTAGGGCTGCACAAAAAATTCGTAGTTCGTAATTCGATTCGAGTTTGATTCGAAAAAGTTCATAAAAAATTCGATTCGAAATTGAGTTCATTCGAAATTAATTCAAATCAAACTCAAACTGGACCTAGTTCGTTCGAAATAGGTTCGCAAACCAAACTAAGTTCAAAATTAACTCAAACGTGAACCGTTGATTTCCGCTGATAACTTATGTTCGTTGATGAAAATATAAGGCCGCCAGTTCATAATTGCTCTCAGAATTGACTTCTGAAAAATGTTCTTTGAATACTTTGAATATTTGAAAACTTTAGTGATGTTTCTCCTGTTGACTATTTGAAAAACTTTAGATACTGTGATTGTATTGAACTTTGATTGATTGTACTAAACTTTGGTGTTTGATATAAATTTTGGTATTTGTAATGAACTTTGATTTCCAACTTTGGTGTATTGTGTAATTAGAATTCAGAATACCTGAGTTTTTATTGAAGTGTTGTAATTTTGAACTATGGCCCAGCCATAAGTTATAACTCGTAAGTCGTAACAAAGTTCGTAAAAGTTCGAAATTGAGTTCGTAAAAAATTCGATTCGAAACTGAGTTCGTTCAAAATTGAGTTCGTTCGAAATTAATTCAAACCAAACTCAAATTTAAGGTAAGTTCGATTCGGTTCGGTTCGTTTGCAACCCTATCAGAGATGTTGAGAATTACACTGAAAAAAGAAAGAAAAAGGAAAAAGGAAAAAAAAAAACAGAAAAGTATAAAGACTTCATCAATAGCTCATGCAATTCAAAAATAAGCCGACTAAATTGTGAACTATTTGTAACTTTAAGTTAGAATAGAATCTATAAGTGATCAAGCTCATTTTGGTAGTGAATTATGTAAGTTTTTGGCTTAGATTTTGTCTTATTTTCTCAACTTTATGTTTAATTGTTATGTGAAAAAGGTTATTGTTGTCATATTTAATGTTTAGTGCAGGAACTATATTTTGGGGCTATTTTATATTATTTGGAGCAAGAATCAGGTCGATCTGAAAAGCGCAGCTCACCGACTAAGGCTCTGGTACGCACCGTATTAGCCAATACGGACCAAAGCCCCAGTACGGACCTACAGAGACTCAATACGCATTAACACCTGGAGTGCTAACTTCTGCACAGGGGGAGTACGGTCCGTATCAGCCAATAAGGACCGTACCCAAGGCGCCCTTTGGTGAATTTCATGATAGTTGTATCCAGATCAGATTACTTTGCCTCCAATCATCTCCACGCACTCTTTCGCCAATTTTTTGATGGATGGCCAAGTCCTGAAGAGAAAATAGAACACTCACTTTGGATAAATTCCCGAGCCTTCTACATTTCGAACTGGAACTTAATCCCTTCAGGAAAGTTCTATATCTCGTTGTCTAGTTTCCAACTCAACTTGAATCACCTCAATCAGAGTCTGGATGACTGAGTTATGGCTGAAATGCGAACTGTTGTCAGGACCTCAATACGGTCCGTATTAGCCAATACAGACCGTATTCAGCACCGACGCTGTGAACAGTTATGACACGTTTTCAACTCCAAATCATCCAGAACTTGAAAGGCAAGTATAGAGGTGTCCCTAGGCCTGTGGGGGAGTCTATATAAGCCTCCCAAACTGAAGGAAACTCATCTCCCCACTTGGAGGGATCACACCCTTTAGATTTATCTCATATCTACTCTAAGTAAGAGGGTTAGTATTAGGATGAGAGTGCTTTAGAGTATTCGAAGGATATTTTCTGCCATGGTTGTATCTTTTTCTATTCTTCTTGTTGTAATCATGCCATTCCAAGGCTAAGTTCTTGATTCTTAGGGCTAGGCAGTAAACCATGTTACTCATGAAATTTTAATATAATTTTACTTGGTATTTGAAATTGCTTTTGTTCGCTTGATTGGTTTTGCGGTTTATGTTCTTTCTTAGTTGATTTCATTTGAGTCCACCATGGTATTGACAACACCTAAAAAGATAGACACAATTAGGCTAACCGAGTAAGGATAAGGAGAATAAAAATACCAGATAGTGGTGGAGACCTTAACAGGAGATACCATTAGTTGGACCAACAAAGGTATACATGGGAGTCTCGACATTCGCAGACGAATGTCGTATTGTCGTGTCTCACCATGAGGATACCCAATAAAACCAGGCGAGGAACCTAGTTAAGTAAAGTCTGAGATCTTTGGGCTAATCACACAACTCCTTGCACCAATCGAGACAAGTCTTAACGAGATCTCTTGGTTGGTAAGGTGATTGTTTGGCGAAAGCGACAATCACTAAATTGGATTAAAAACCTTCAAACAACATCTGAAGACCAAATACCGAATGAGACCTTATTGAAATGGATTGAGTAGCGAT
Source organism: Carex parvula (assembly GCA_025461045.1). Taxonomy (NCBI): domain Eukaryota; kingdom Viridiplantae; phylum Streptophyta; class Magnoliopsida; order Poales; family Cyperaceae; genus Carex; species Carex parvula. The sequence goes on from JAJGRW010001368.1 coordinate 756,920, forward strand.
GGTAAGCCAAAATCCTAAGAATTCACTCTATCATCTTATTTCTAATTACTTTGCATTTTGTATTTTCAGTAATTCTAAAGATCAAAACAACAACTCTCAAATTTCATATTTGTCTAGCCTTTTGAAAGGTTGAGATCTGATCGTTCAAGACCTTAAACCTTATTCCCTACAGATCGACACTCAATATACTACTTGATAGGATTATACGCTTGTAATCTGACTCAATAGGAAACCAGATTATAAATTTTATTAGCCTGATCACGATTTAACCCATCAAGCTTTTTGGCGCCGTTGTCGGGGAATAACGGTTTATTGTGCAAGGCCTCGAAAGATGCCCTTACTTTGACCATTAAATTCAATTAATTAGGAACGCATAGACTTTTAATTTTCTATTTTTATTTTCCTTTCTTTTTATTTAATTTCAAATTTACTTAAATTTTCAACTTTTTATTTTTCAGAATTTTTCACGCTGGCCGAATCATCCGTACGAAGATCTGTAAGGATTGCACGTAGGAGAGGACAATTTGCTTCCACTACACCAACAAGGACCCCTCCAAGTCCTTCCGTACCAAACATTCTGAATTTTTAAAATAATTAGTGACCTCAAAGTGAACAATTAATTGCTAACCATAAATATTGATAAAAAATTGCTAACTTAGAAAATTATTATTAAGTAATTTATTTTTGCAAAGTCCTCTAAGTTTGAGAGTGTTTTAGAATAACCATTTAGTATAGATAGACCCCTAGCAAAACTATGCAAATTTCTCGTATGAATGAATACTTGAAATTGTGTGTATTCATAGTACTTGTGACACAAAAATATTTATTTTTGCAAATTTTTAAATTTTCAGAAAAATACAAAAAAAATCAGAAAATCAGAAAATCAAGAAAAGACAACAAAAAGACAACAAAAAAATTGAAAAATTAGAAAAAGAAAAAATGAAATAAAAGATGGAGGATGAAAAAGATGAGTACAGGTGCCTACATAAGACTGGTTACCAATAGGCTCGATAAATCCTCCCAAGTTTTAATTTTTGTATATAATTTATTTTTCCATGTACCAACACACTTAGTTGTCATACTTTGCTCCAATCAATTGGGAAAGAAAATCAAAATTTATATCATTAGAATTCCTATTGATTGGAAGTGATCAATTTATAATCGAAGGATCAATTAACACTCTCGGATTTAGGGATATTTGTGGGATGAATTATTTAAAAATAATTATTCTAAGGGATGCATAACTAGATCAATCATGAGGTTAATAAATTGTTCAAGGGAGAGGTAATAAATATTTTTGAAGTTCTAAATTTTTGAAAGTCATATCAATTGTATCAAGTCCAAGTTCTAATTTAATTTGTAGCAAATTCTTGAGATTGTTAGAAAACATGATAATGTTGTAGCTAACGGTACTCTTTATTAGTTTAGCAATATTCTGAATGTGATGTATTGACTTTAATGTTGTAATCCTATATATAGATACAAAGGTTGAAAAGAAACGCGCTTGCATGTGCACCAATAACTTGTGGTCAGTTGCCTAAGTTTAAAAAATAATGGAGTCTGATAGGCGATCTATTATATCTTTAATTTATGATTCCTTCTGATATATCTTTTAGGATTGTTTAGCAATATAAGAAATTATTTTTTTAATTTATAGTAATAGTTTAGGAAAATACGATAAAAGAATGATATTTGAAAAGTGATGATCGAGAAAACTGTTATCCGAAATATACAGTGAATGGAAAAGAAAATAATATTACTTTGAGAAAACTGCATGTTAACCTCTACTTAATTACCCTAGTCAGATCCCAAAGTTTCGGATCTAAAGAAGCATATGCTGGATCAGAGATCTGATATGAAGCAATCAAATTCTGACACAGGTGAATTGAATGAACATGAGGTCAACAAGTTTGTGTTAATAAACATACACAAGTCCAGCATATACTGATTTTAAATGTTTTGTTCAATTATTATATGACATTGGACAATTTAAATTCTGTTTTGTGCATGGTTGATAATTAATCAGTTGGTACTTTTATTTTATTTTGATGAGAAATTATATAAATTTTATATATAAATTCAGTTTTTGTATGACACTAATATAATTTGCAAAGTTTCAACATATATGAAAAAAATGATATTTTTTTTATATAATCTTCATATTTTTTTGAATTTTTGAAAATTACCGTTTTTATTCTGAAAAATATTGATTTTCAAAAATTCTTAAAAGATAGTAAAAATAATTGCAAAAAATGTTAAATTTGGCATAGAGGCTGGCTAATAAGCTCTAATGGTATAACCAAGACTTTGGTACCATCAGTTTGTTTTGGTAATTTCAAAGAAAAAATCGATATAAAATGTTCAACATTTTCTCTATATTAAAATGTGCTTGGAGGCCAAATTTTATATTTTCTGAATTTTTTACTATTTTATTATAATTTTTGAAAAACATTAAAAAAATAGTAATTTTTAAAATTTCTAAAAGTACAGTACAAATTTTCAAAAAATATAAAATTTGATCTCCAAACACATTTTAATATAGAGAATATATTAAACATTTCAGATCTATTTTTTGAACTTTGAAATCACCAATACAAGCTGATAGTACTAAGACCTTAGCCAACCAATCTCTGCCGACATTTTTATTAATATTCAAAGTTTAATAGAAATTAATTAATATATCCAGCTCCCCTGGGTATTTATAAGAATACCCATACCGACCATTTTCTGCGCGGTACCCTATTTATTTAAATACCAGTCATTTTCTAGCCGGTACCCTATTTATCTAATTACCGGCCATTAAATAGCCGGTACCCTTAATTTTTTTGTTGTTGTTTTACCCTATAAAATACCATCTTTCTTTCTCTCCCCCTCACAACAAATTCAACTCATAAAAAAGAAAGGGAGGAAGGGACAGAGAGAAAGAGAAGACGATTGTTTAGGTGAAAAAAGATCGATATTTAAAGAGGCCAAAAGAATGAACAATAGCAACCAAGGTAAGTCGTCCTATCGTGGAATAGCGAGAGGAGGGTCAATTAGTGATTGAGATAAAAATGAGAGAAAAAAGTACAAGTGTCCAGTATATCCTGATAAAAAGACATGTCAATCATTCATACAGCTGGAATTTCTTACTTATAAAATTTTAGAGATAACTTCGTGGAAAACTCCTACGGCTATGGTTTGAAGAAAAAGAAGGTTGATCCAGAGCCTCTAACATCGGACTATGAGTTTGTTCGATGTACTTATACTGGTAAGGCTACCACTTCGTCTGCGGCAGAAAATGAGCGAGTTATGGCAGAGGCAAGTGGGTCCGGAGGGTCACGGCATAGCACAGCTACAAGCCGTTTAGATGCATCTGCTATGTTTGCAGAAGCAATGGGAGAGGCAGTTGCCTTAGGAGGAGAGGCGGTTGGGGTGCAAGGAGAGTCATCTGGAAGTCAACTGAGGAGGTCAACTAGTAGGTGTACAACAAAGGCATCTGGAAGCCAAGTAGGGCCATCTGGAACCCAAGCAGAGCCATCTGGTAAGCCATCTGGTAGGTCATCTTCTGGAACTGGTTTGTTTTGCGGATTTAGTTTTAGGCATGGTAGTAATAGGTGATTTTTATACATGTTGTGAAATGATGAAATAAAGTCTACAAAATAGACACTAAAGAAACTAAAAAAATTTACAACCTCATTCATCAAATAACAATAATACTACTTCTTAGAAACCAGCTCAAATGTATCCAAATTTTAAACCCTACTAATACTACTTCTTAGAACGAGCCGATTTTGCCGGATCTGAATCAGTCACAACAGACGAAGTGGTAGCTTTACCAGTATAAGTACACGGAAGAACTCATCGTCCAATGTTAGAGGCTCTGGATCAATTTTTTTTTTTTTCAAACCATAGCCATAGAGATTTTCCACAAAGTTATCGTCTGAAATTTCATAACTAAGAAATTCCGCCTCAAAAATCGCTTTCTCTTTCTCTCTGTCCCTTCCTCTTTTTCTCTTTTGTGAGTTGAGTGAGTTGTGATAGGGGGAGAGAGAGAAAGATGGGTATTTTATAGGGTGTAAAACAAAAAAAAAAATATATTAAGGGTACCGGCTATTTAATGGCCGGTATTTAAATAAATAGAGTACCGGCCAGAAAATGACCGTTATGAGTATTTTTATAAATACTCAGTGGATCTGAATATATTAATTAAGTTTAATAACTTTAGATATTAATAAAAATGTCGGCAATCTCTGTATATAGAAGAGGCAAATATATTGCAACTCCGTTAATTATGTGATCAATCTAACGAGTTGACAATCCGCAAGTGCGGAGACTTTTCTTAATTTATGCTTTCTTCGTACATAATCGGGAGGTTTTGGTGCCGAACCTCTGTAATAAAATAAATAAATAAGCATGGTTTTTCGTGCCAGATGCATCTGTCTTCTCTCTCATCTCTAATCCCTATCTCTCTCTAGATACTGCAGCTGCATGCACCATTGCACCCAAACAAACGTGATATCACTTGTTCAATATATAGATATATAACACTCGAAATGAAGTGTTGAAGGAGAATAATTAAGAAAGAGATCTAGCACCTTCCACCTTTCATCCACCAGCCAGTACACCTTTCTCCGATGGGGCGCGAAGCGACTGGTTCATCTCGATACCGTGTTCCTCGCGACCGCAACATCCAGAAAACCTTCAGCAATTGCAAGCTCACCTTCATTTGCGGATTGCTTACAGTTCTGGTGCTACGTGGCACAATTGGTGTGGGCAATCTATTAGGTTCTCAACCTGTTTCAGAGGACAAACGAGTCATGGAGGATATCGACCGGATCCTTCGCGAGATCCAAACCGACTCCGAACCCGAACCTGAAGACTCGTTCACACTGATGCATCATGGCAATTCCACTATACATAGATGGAATTACACTGAAGCAGTCAAGGCCATTAATTACTCTTTAGGGCCAAAAATATCTAACTGGGACCATCTTCGTCAGGTCTGGTTAAGTCAGAACCCTGATTTTCCTAGTCAGGTGTCTGGTAAACAACGAATCCTTCTCCTTACCGGGTCATCCCCTAACCCATGCAACAATCCCCTTGGCGACCACTACCTTTTAAAAGCCACGAAAAACAAAATTGACTACTGTCGTCTCCATGGGATTGAAATTATTCACAACATGGCGCTTGTTGACAAAAACTTCGACGTATACTGGGCAAAGCTCCCATTCATCCGACGGCTGATGTTGTCCCACCCTGAAGTCGAGTGGATATGGTGGATGGACACTGATGCAATCTTCACCGATATGGCATTTGAATTACCTTTCGACAAATACAAAAATCACAATTTAATTATCCACGGATATCCCGATCTGTTATTCGAGCAGCACTCATGGATTGCGTTAAACGCTGGCGTCTTCATCATCAGAAACTGTCAATGGTCGCTTGACCTATTTGATGCATGGGCAACCATGGGCCCGAAAGGGATCATCAGAGATTTAGCTGGCAAGTTTTTAACAGACAACTTAAAAGGGCGTCCTGCATTCGCGGCAGATGACCAATCGGCTCTAATCTATCTTTTGATATCTGATCAACAAGATAAATGGTTGAGTAAGGTGTACGTTGAGAACTCGTATTACCTTCACGGGTTTTGGGTCGGGTTAGTGGATAAGTATGAGGAGATGATGGCAAAGCATCACCCTGGACTTGGAGATGAGAGGTGGCCTTTTGTGACCCACTTTGTCGGGTGCAAGCCTTGCGGGTTATATGGGGATTACCCGATGGAAAAATGTCTTAATAGCATGGAGAGGGCGCTTAATTTTGCTGATAATCAGATCTTAAGATTGTATGGGTTTGCACATGTAGGGTTGTTGAATCCGAAGATTAAGCGGGTCTGCGACCAGACCATCGACCCACTTCAGGTGAAGGAGAAACTTGACATGGCGGCCAGGATTATTATTGAATAGATCAGATATATATTTTTTTTTTTTTTAATCTTGCTGTCATAAAATTTGTTTTTGTTTGTGTGATAGGTTGGATATTTTAATGGTTAATGCATGTTTTAATTTAGTATTGAGGGGTTCAAGTTCTATATGTCCCAGATCTCAAAGGAAACGCTACTGGCATCAACCTTGGGGAAGAATGGTCAAACTGGAGAATCTTGAGGCAAAATAGGAACTTCAGTTGCAAACTGATACCAAGGAGAGCCAAAATGATTTGCCAGATTACTTGGCAAAGAAAGTGAAGCTTCAAAACTGGAATTATGAGGGGTTCACTTTACCACTTTAATTTTCAGGGATTAGAATGAATATGTAATGCGATCCTGGTAAATTTTCATGGGTTCTGGTAATTTTCAGGGGTTCTGGTAAAATTTTAGGATTATTGTAACAACGAGCAAGTCACGGAAATAATAAATTAGATTATCGACATTGCTATAGCCTATATATTGTGCCACAGACATATAATAAAAGAATACACATTCGTTCGAAAATATGTAATTTTAAGGGATAATTCTTGTCTTACTCATATATATTTTTTTAAATATTTAATTTTTCTATAAAAATTTAAAATTATTTATTTTCTCACTAGAAACAAATAACATTTCTCATTTCTGCTCTCTTTAATCTAACCCTGCTTCATCCCATGTGAAAGAAAAAGCACAAACGCTAGCTCCCTTTAGCTGTTGACTTATTTGTAAACTAAATATATGATTTGCATGTGCGCTATTATAGCAATTTAGCATTCAAATAACCCAGATTTCAAATATCTTCTTTCTTCTCAGTTTTTAAATATTTAAACTTTTAATCAAATAACCCAGTTTTCAAATATCTTCTTTCTTCTCAGTTTTTAAATATTTAAACTTTTAAACAAATAACCCAGTTTTCCCATCAATACAATTGTACCAATCCAGTAGTCAAATGTTGAATGTTAATGTGCAAGTTTGACTACTGGATTTGTATAATTGTATTGATGGGAAAACTGGGTTTTTCAAAAAAAAAAATTATAACATGCGCTCGCTTTTGACTGCATTGACACAAATTGATGAGAATATTATGTTGGATGAACTGTAAAATTAATATTATGCTTACATGCAAGATGCTGATAACTAATCATTAATTATCTCGAATGAACTAATCATTAACCTTATACATATAAATATAATCATACCATGTCTTAAAGCTAATTGAATTCTACCTTGAGATATATGTCTTTTACTTCTAATTCTATTTTGGTAGTAATAGATATAAGTTTAGAAATTAGGTTTAATTATGTTTATGGTTTAGAGTAGGACAACTCATGATCAATAGTACATCAAATTGTACCTAAATTGTTTCAAAACTAATATCAAATTGAATCAAATCGGAATTTTGAATTTTCATGATTGTAACTAAAAAAAAAAACTAAACAAATTTCGGCGAATTGCATTTGGTTTTTATTTTTGCTGAATTTGTTACGCATGCAGGTTAGGGTATTGAAAACGGTCCGGTCCGGTCCAAACCCGCCAGGTCCACGGGTTGGCACGGGTCGGGTTCCACAGGTTAGGTTTGGTTCGGTCAACCCAAACCTGTGCTCAACCCCCGGTTCCATGGGTCCACAGGTCGGTCCAGTCCGGATCCACGGGTGGGTCCGGTCCGGTCTTTTTTTTTTCTGTTTTTTTTTTTGGCTGTTTTTTGCTGTTTTTTTTTGTTCTTTTAAAGCAACCTCAAACTATAAATCAAATATATATAATACATGAGGAGGGTTCAAATGCCTCCATTTTTCATGCCTCCACCATGCCTCCATTTTTACAAACTTTAATAACTCACAATTTAAAACTTAAAAGTCAAAATAAAACCGTTGGATATGATCTTACATCATTTTATCTATGTGCTCATAAAAATTATCACATTTTGATTTTGTTTTTATGTGAATCAATAAGTTGAAAAATCAACGTCTAGAAATTATTCACATTAGTACGTTTTTTTACAAGCTCTTGATGACAACCACAATAAAATTGAAATGTCATAATTTTTTACACGTGCATAGATAAAATGATTTAGATCATATCCAACGGTTTTATTTTGATTTTTAAGTTTTAAATTTTAAGTTATTGAAGTTTTTAAAAATGGAGGCATGGTGGAGGAATGAAAAATGGAGGCATTTGAACCCTCCTCATAATACATACATAATTGGAGTAGAACTAGGGTGCTCCTAAGCTCACCAAGCCCTTCGTGAGCGCGACTCTAAAACCTATCAAATTGACTTCAAACGACATTTTCAAACCGTTAGATGTTCAATCTATATTAAAATGTGTTTGGAGACCAAATTTTACATTTTTTGGAATTTTTTTACTATTTATTAAGATGGTTTGAAAATCGCTGTTTTTATTAAAATTCTGCACCATTGGAAAACAGCGATTTTCAAACCATCTTAATAAATAGTAAAAAAATTCCAAAAAATATAAAATTTAGTCTACAAGCACATTTTAATATAGATTGAACATATAACGGTTTGAAAATATCGTTTGAAGTCAATTTGATAGGTTTTAGAGTCGCGCTCACGGAAGGGCTTGGTGAGCTTAGGAGCACCCTAGTTCTACTCTACATAATTGTCATTTATTCACTATTTAATACACGGTACACTCTTTATCATTTGTTAATATATTGTTTGAATAAACTAATTAATACAAGATACACTAATTGCTACATGGTAACAATTAATATATTGTTAGAATACATGATTTTTTTTTATTCGCACTTATTATCATGGTTTGCAATTTATTCACACTAATTGATACATAATTATACAAGATCTTTAAATATAAACCTTGTATAATATTTTTTTTCTGACATGTGTCATCCCTGTATAGTTATATGTATACCATGAACATAATTCAAAATAAAAAATAATTAAAAAGCACGTGTCAGCACACTAGAAAAATCAAAATCAAAGTAAAGAGATCCGAACATCTTGTTACAATGGAGCCAAATCCAATATTGGAATATTTTACAAACTGCTTCATCTCCAAAAAAGAAAAGATCAAATAAAATATCTCCTTTTGAATTTTTTGACAAAATATCTCAAATTTCTCTTCCTTCCTCTCCCTACTCTCTCTCCACAATCCACATTACTCTCCTGTGATTTTAAATTTGAAAAGTACCAAATAAGAAAGGCTCCACCATTTACTTTGATATTGTTAACTTTATCATATCACATTAATTTAATTTCCTCCTCATCATTCATTTTTTATAACATCAAATGAGTGTCTCAATTTTATTAGGCATATATTAGTATAAAATATTTATAATGTCTCAAATGATTTACAGATCTGAAATCTTATTAGTATAAAATTTATATAATGCGAACTACTTATACTTCTCAGCAATACTCATATACTGCATATAACATTTTATAATTAATTATAAAAAAAAATTAATGAAGAATTTTATTAGATAAACACATACTGATACATGTATGGTATTAGTTTATTTTGTAAAATATTTTTAACATCTTAATTCTTATATCAATCGCTGTAATGCATGGTATTAATTTATTATGTAAAATCTTTTGAATTAACATATGAATCTTTTTAATTATGTTAATTCGAAAGTAAAGTAGTTTGCATTAAATATTTTTAAAATCTTTATGATGTTGATTCTGTAAAATATTTTGTTAAATTTTTTGAATTAACATATGAATCTTCTTAATTAAAAATATTTTAAAATCTTATATTTTGTAAAATATTTTTAATAAAAAAATAACATATGAATCTTCTTAATTAAAAATATTATAATAGACAACTATTTACCGATATGTAGTCTTATATATTGGGTATAAAATTTCCTTAATACAAACTAAACACTCATCTCCAATACTCATATATTGCATATAATAGTATAAAATATTTTTAATTAAGAAGATACATATGTTAATTCAAATTAAAGTTTATAGAAATTAACGTATCAATTAACATATGAATATGTTAATTTTAATTAAGATATGAATATGTTAATTTTAATTAAGATGTCAAATAATATGTATATATGTTAATTCATATTTACCATAAAATCATTCTTCACCAATTAATCTCTACCTTTGGTAATTAATTGGCACCACCAATGCAAATGAAAACCGACAGTGATAGGAGTTCATGGCCAGCCAGTCCCGTTTCCTTCCTAGCAATCACAATGGCCAAACAAATTCAACTAAGAAAATATTTTAAAGAAACTTGAACAGAGAATTTTTTATATTTTATAGAATTATTTTTACATTAAAAGTTTCTAACTATTCTTGCTGAAATTTTTATTTGATGAGTTGCTGGGACTCCGCTCCTAACTAAAAGCCATTTGCAGAGAGATATTTCACTAGCTACATCCTATAGAAATTTCACTACATTCGATCTCTAGCGAATAGTATTTTCCCACAACAAAAGCTACATTTAGCTAATAGTAATTTCTCTCTGACAACCTTCTTTTGTATGTACAAATCTAACAATGATAAAGAGAACTAGGTGCATTGGTTAAAGGACAGTGACCCGAATGAGAACAAACTGTTGGAACTTGAGTTCTAAAAATTTGACTGTTTTTTTTTTAAATATTTGAATTTTCAGGGTTCAAATGGGTTCAGACGGTTCGGCTACGGGTTGGGTCCGGGTTAGCACGGTTCGGTCCGGATTGGCACGGTTCGGCACGTTTAGGCACGGGTTGGGTTCGGTCCGGTCCGGGTTTGGTTCGGTCCGGTCCGGGATGGGTTTAGGCACGGGTTGGGTTCGGTCTAGTCTGGGACGGTCCTGGGGTTTAAACGGGTCGGGTAATCACGGGTTGGATCCAAAAAACCGATTCCCCACCTTGCTAAACCCGGCCCACCTGTTTTGACGGTCCGGTCTACTGGTTGACACAGGCTTGGTCCTGTTCGGATACGGACCGCAGTGGGCCGGTCCGGTCCTGGACCGTCCGGTTTTTTTCAAACCACTAATGCAGGTACATCGTTGTAAGGCACATTAATTCGAGTTCCTTCAAATGTGCAGTGGTTGGTGGATGAACGAACAGCTCATTGCAAGATATTTGGTGAACATAACTCTGCTGCTAGACATGTAGTGGGCACAAGTTGATGAACTAAAAGGGATTGTTAGAATGTTACACGGTTATCTGAATAAATATTGTCCCAGAAATCAAGAGGAGCAGGTAACATGGAAATAAAAAAAAAAAAGGTTTATAGCGTCAGGCCGTCAGCAAACTTCGTGTCCAACACATTTTCGCTGCTACTAACTTAAAAAAAAAAATATGATTTATGCAATTTTACATGGTACCACCTAAAACTTGTCTAAAATGCAAACAATCATAGCCTATTAATGGTTCTATATAATTTTTAAATGTGTATATCAGTTTAAGATAATTGTTTACTAAAATACTTGTCTAATTTCAAACAAAACTGAGTCTAATATTGAATATGTTTTATCCGGTAATGTAAATACAATGTGCGTTCGTCGGATGGACATAGTATCGTTAAGCGATTATCAGTATGTGGTCGATTTATTGAAATTTTGCGTTTTCATTAAAGTTGTGTACATATATTTATAATTATTAAAAAATAATTAATTTAACTCATTAAACTTATCAAATAAACTAATTTTAACTAGTTTTGTTGTTAATTAATAAAATTTTATGAAATTGTCATTTAGAAAAACTAAAATAAGATAAGTCAAGGCAAATTATAGTACATATAACGGATAAATGCAGAAAAAAATAACCAACTAATTGATAGTATAAACGAAAATGGACAATTCGTAACGAATTAATCGGGCTAAACGGCCATTTTTTGTACAACACTGGTTTTACCACTGCATTGACAATACCCTTTTTTTTTTATTCTCTGAGATGCTTACTATGCTAGTACTTGAATATTTTTTTTGTCACACTAGAACATATCTTGGATTATAAAATTAAAATTCCGCTGCAACATATCAGCTACCTTTTGACGCTAACATATAATTTATTAAATGAAAAGCTGACGTTGCCTAAAGTTGAGATGGAACAGTGAGAGACCATGTGACGTAGTTCATCAAGATGTACTATTACAACCAAATAGAAAATTAAATACATACTAACAATAAAGAAAAACTACATGCTTATTATAAGCTAAGGTAAAGGCATAGCTTTGATCAGACACAATTACACAACCTATTAGGCAGTCGGTCCATAGGTGGATTGTTAGGCGCATAGTCATTAGTTTAGTACACATAAAAAAAAGATTATATAGCTAATACAAACTAGGTCATATTATTAGCACTAAATTAACTAAACCTACTATCCTCATTGGATACTCTAATCAAGCACCTAAATTGTGAAACAAGGCATGCATCCAACAAAATTGAACCCCAACGTAACAAACACCCGTTTCATTAAGGGGTTGCTACATGCACAACCATTATTTCCAACCAGATTATTAAGAAATAATGTATTATTTCCTCCGGAGTTGCTACCCAAACGATATTATTACCACAATTTACTCAGTTATTCTTGCTCATCATGCTCCTGACTCGCTGCACAACACGAACAAATTCGAAGAACAAGTTCGAGTCTATCCCTACAAGCCCATTTAAAGCATTGCTTCCTCTACCACCACCAGCTGTTAAGTCGGGTGCACCGATGATCAAATCGAACCCGCCAAACTCTCTGATCAAATCCTCCAGCACTTGGATTGTCAATTTTGATATGTCCCCCAGTTGTCTCAGCTCTCCCCTCCGTTCAGTGTTGCTCCACCACCTGCCAAGAATTATGAAAAACAGTAATGGTACCCACATTTAAGGGGGTCTTGATCCCCTAAAGTAACCCAAATTTGAGTTTGCATCCAGACCGTACGATCAGAATCCAGACCAATTCAACCCAAGGTGGAATGCACGGGGCCCCATAAGTGTAATATGATAATGACTCACAAATTTCCCATTTTATTGTCTTTTCTATAAACTCATTTTAATTTTATAAAATACCCATTTTACCCTTTATTAAAAAAGAAAAAATATGTAGCATGTTCAGAAAAATGTCAACCTTCTAATTGGTCCGTTTCTGAGGGTAAATGGCTAATTTCTCTCCTTCTGTACTTACACAGTGAAATTTAGGTATATACTTGTGTAAGAGTCAGAAGTAGAGAAGTAGAGAAGCAGTTGTTTGGTTTCTTAAGATGGTTACAGGTTGGTTTTTTACCTCTTCAAGATAGTTCGATTGATCTCGGATGACTCGACTGAGACCAAACATTTGAAGTGTATCCCGAGTCGATGCAGAGCAACTTCAGCGCCTCCAATCCCACTAAAGATTGACAGAACCCGTATACCATCCGGGTAAATATCCTTCAATGGAGAGAGAATGTACCCGATCGTGTCAGTCTGAAAGCACTGTGTCATGGCCTTCAGACGACCCCACTTGTCAGCACCCATTACGCTGCTGTGGTTCACCGGATAGCCCATGACCAGCTCGAGTTGTTGCGGGTCAAGCGGGCCAAGTTTATTCTCTCCTACCCAAATTAGGTTATAAGAGTTACATTTGTTGAGGATATTGGTCTGACTTTCACGCGAGGGGGCCCCGAGGGAGTCTCTGACGGTCTTCTCCAGTTGCTTGCAGAGTTGCTCAATACCAACCATCTCAGATTCAATCATGCCATTTAGTTGCTTCCGTGGGTCCCACGATGGCCACCACTTGCGTAAATATGGCATCACTCCCTCGATATTTGTTGAAGGCCTCGGCTTTATGTGGTGCCGTGTCTCAGTTGGAAGGTTGTGGATGTAGCCTTCTTTTCTTATCACAGCTGAGAAGGATTGCGAGTTGACGAATTCAGGCTCAATGTTGTAGAGAAATTGAGAGAGTTCGCGCCATGTTGCGTGTGAAACAGCAAGCGTACTTCCGTAGATAAAGAATGGGGGACCTGGTGCAGCGCGGGCCCCAGTCATCCCTCTGTTGACTGGAAAGGTGGTGCTGTTGGGATGAATTTGATTAAACAGGTTGTCGGGTCCAGTTTTGTGTATAAAGATGTTTTTAGCTCTTTTATTAGGTCGGGTTCTGCCTTCATTGTTATTGTTTTCATAGTAGAAACCAGAATTTGAGGTTGAAGGTTTGTAACTCGTTTCACCATTTGTTGTTGAGAAGTTGGTTTCTCTTCTGACATTCGCAACCCCAGTGAACACATACTGTAGCATGAAAAGAAACCAATATTAAGATTTATATAGGTACTATTTATAAATGGGCCAGCTAATTATAAAGTTGGCAGAAAATAAATTTTTCACCTCTTTACAGTCTTCAACATCATTAGTGCCAGCTGTCAATCGACTAGCCAAAATGGAATCAGCAAGCTCCGTGACAGGTATATGTGCACCTGTAAATGTAATAGAAGACAACTGTATTCAAATCTAACTCGGGTCAAAGTGAATTAAAAGACAAAAGGGAAGGGATATATTGCCAACCATATTTATTTGACAACTACGACAACTAACAAAATTTACCAAAATCAAATAAGCATAATTGAAAATACGTTCTCTGTAGATTAGATAGGTTGTGTATCAAATTTAGTGCAGGTTAAGAATCATTTGATCTTTGATAATCTCTTGATTAAGTCTACCATTATCAAAGATCAAATGATTCTTAACCTGCACATGGAGACTGAACCAAGAGAAGGCAAATAACTAAGATCAAATGATTCATACAATTTCAGCCAGTATACCAAATTGGCAAATCCAATATAATAAAAGAAGTATAGCCTATTACTAACCAAAGTTTTCAATTGCAAACGAAACTTCTATCTCGGTGAAACCCATTTGGAGCAAATATAACGTTTTTTCCACAACACCATATAAATTATCAGCATTGCTTTCCTACCAAGTAGTAGACAATAATTTACAAGTAGGATTTGTTTATAATGAAGAAAGCAACAAAACAATATTGAGCCCAGGGGCAATTTTTAAAAACAGTAACATGACCAATTAAAAACAGAAAAATATTGAAACTCATATGTCCCCATAAAATAAAATAAAAGAGATGTCAGAATTATTATGCAAAATGTCAAGTTATTCACAGAAATTGAATAGTTGAGCGGTATTAGTTATACAAACAGATGTAGGACATTTTCAACATGGCATATTAATATGTTAATGGAAGATAAGATGGTCAGGTTGTTATGAAAAATGCTATATTATCCGCACATATTGAATAGTTGATTGCTATGAGTTATATAAACATTTTTATAATATTTTCA
Organism: Carex parvula; assembly: GCA_025461045.1. Classification (NCBI taxonomy): domain Eukaryota; kingdom Viridiplantae; phylum Streptophyta; class Magnoliopsida; order Poales; family Cyperaceae; genus Carex; species Carex parvula. The sequence goes on from JAJGRW010001368.1 coordinate 772,121, forward strand.
TAAAGGTACATTAATTTATTATATAGAAGGTGAAAGAACAACCTCGTCTAAGCTCACATTTCCGCTAAATGAAGGTTTAAATTCAATGTCTTCTTGGAAATCTCCTCCAGTTGTTTGAGCAGTTACAATGTGGTCTACAAGCTGTTCTATAGTAGCTTCTCCCCCTGAATTTTAATAGTAGATAAATTGTTGCTGCTGATTGCAAATAAGATACCAGATTTCTAAATCAATTAAATCTCAAATGCACTTAAGCAATCACTTCATTTGCGCAAGCTAACCTTTAAAGAATTCATAATGCCTCAATAAGCAATCACTTCATTTGGTACTGGCACATGCTGGTAATGGATCCCACTGGAGTATTACCAAAATCAAATACTGCAATCTTTGATAACTACCAAAGTCCTTGTGGTATTAAACATAAAAGAATAAAGCACAAACCAAGCTGTTGTAGAGCCAAATCAACTTCTCGCTCTGAGAAATTCATACTGAGTAGAAATGAGCGTTTTTCTGTATTAACAACAGAAGGCTGAAAAATAAAATAAAAAGCAAATAAATAAATAAATTCATGTCATAAGACAAATTTTGTACAATATTGAGAGTTTGAGACCATATAGATTAAGAGATAGCAGAGAGGAAGAGAAATAATATGAAATTGAACTTGATCTGTCCAAAACTTATCCTCCACAATTGTGCAACTGAACAGCAAATAAGAAAAATGCCAGTACCAAAGGTATTGCCCTAACTGGAACAGTGCATGGAATACTCTGTGCTGCTGCAGTTATTCTTGTTACGTTGACTAAAATATTGACCCCTAAAACCAAGGTGACTATAGTATTGTAGACATATACCAGGTTACATTGGTAATATACATAAATAGGAGATAATATCAGATATGCTATGTTATCCTTGGTGCCAAACAAAAAGTGACCTTAGAATCCATGTCATTTTCTGAGAAAGTGGGCCCATGTGGTGCTTGAACTTCCTCATCATCATCTGAACTGAAAAGACCTTCAAGCGAACTTGACGATTCTGCCCCTGGCTTCTCAAGAGCCTGATACGCTTGAAACAAATTCTCAAAATCAATATTTAGGATCTCTTTAGTAATTTTCTTTTTGCTAGAAATTGTATGAGGCTTATAAGAGACTCAATTTAATAATAAAATGCATATAAAAACACAAAAAAAACTTGAATATTTACGAAGCTGTGGTGTGAGTGCTGAGACCGACAATTCCAGGGTTTTTTTAGCTAGGGGTAAGTAATATTTTAGGGCTCGGATTAATTCAGCCTCTATGTATGATACAGTTTCATATAGAAATGAAACGGGCTTTTGCCTTCTTTTTTTAAATAAAAGGCTTGAATATCAGAACAAAGATTAAATTGCGTCACTTACTGAATATGTAAACAAAGTCTCTAGCATACTATTAGCATCACCATCTCCTGAGAAGTTGCAAAACAAATATGTGATATCAATTTACAAATCAATAATGAGAGAATCATGTAGAAACAATAAAATATTATCAAACTCTAGATCCATAAATCTACAAAGAACAATAGAAACATAATATATTCAATAATGATTTGGTCCCCTTTTCCTCTTATAAGTTTGAGCACCAAATGAGTAGTTGCATAAAGAGGCTGAGGGTTTACTGAGGTCAAATAATTTAATTGGTGAACTCCAGGCTATCCGGTCACACATCAAACTATGACAAATAGATTTAGTATGATGTATATACTACAATAAAAAATGGAATACCATTTTCCTGGAGCACTTTATCTACTAGTGCTGGGGAGAAACCCATTGCAATAAAGTTCAACCTCAAGTGGCTCACTGACGAGCTGGGCCCAGCTTCCTACACAAGTAGTTAACGAAGAATAGTTTTATCACTGTTCCTAATGCAACCTAACTTGTTCGAAGCAGGCTGCATTGTGTTAATGTTTTACATAAGAGATCTTTTTCAACCTATTATGATAGTTGGTCTCTATGCATGTTATTTTTTTAATCCTAGATAGCATTAACACATTTTTTTAAAGCAATATTAACATTCCTCATAATTCATTGGGGTCTAAATCAGGCTTCAAAGATTTCTTCAGATCAAGTAGTTGCATGTAAGGATTAATCAGAGTGGCAAAATTGTGCCATACTAGGATAAAAAAACGAGTCATAATTTAAAAAAAAAAAAATATACCTCCTTTACTTGAATTGGCTCAGAACTAGTGTCTATATTCAATGGTTCAGCCTTTGGCAGTACTGGTAACACAGCAATGTTACTAGTGGGGACCCCACCACTGTCATTGATTTCTTCTATTTTAACCTACAATACAATGCAGTAAAAGTCTTCAGTAATCGACCAAGGAAGCAATCAATTTGGAAATGATCTAATTAGATTTCAAATTGATACCATTATTCAAGCTTTTTCCTTGAAAACTTGAACCTTTGTTACAAGTCCTGAAAAAGTTGACATTTTACAGCTTCAATACAGAAATGATGAGCAACAAAATTCAGGCAAAATACAAAAAGGGAAGTTAGAATAAGAGAAACATGATTGGATTATTGCGAAAATTTTCAAACCGACTGGTAGCGTTTTGGGCGAAACAACGCTTGAATCGGAAGAGACTCACCGTCTGAACTACCGCCGATTGTTCCTTCTAGTTTGTTCGTGATTGATTGATTAAAATTCTTACTGATTCTTCATCAAAATTGCATGCGATTTTGAGTAATGATCCGAAGAGAGTTACTAGTGTGAAACAAGATGAATATATGATGGTTTATAAATGGGCTGAAAGAGAAACAATTCTTTTGGGCCGTAAATTTAAGGCTTTTATTGGGCCAGGCATTATATTACCTTCTTTTTATTTAATTGGATTATGAAATGAAATAAAAATTATAAAGAGTGAGGTTATGGTATCAAGTTCAAATAATTAAATAAATTATATAAAATACTGTATTAATTATAAATAGTTCATAATTTGTTGACCTAATGATTTTCAAATCGTACTAAATTTGATGCGTAACTTATTTTAGTTATATAAATAAACCATATCTAATTTGCTCTCTAATTATTTAATTATAACCCTTTAATTTGAAGTATAAATTAAGCTCCTTTTTCATTATCTTCCTATAAATACGAGTTGTGTATTTATATTTGTCGTACATAAAAATAGAGTTGAAAACTTGAAATATAACTTGGCATGTTCCAAAATAATTTCTTCTGGTCTCTAATAGCGGCCGGAGAACCGTACGATCTCAATCCAACGATTCAGATCAAGTTCGATGTTCAATGAAACACCGCCAGTAGGATCCAATTGTAACACGTAAATTAATTTCTCGATGGATTTCCAGAGTGGTATAACATGGTTTTACAGACATTGCAATTGCATATAGACGCTCTAAAATTAGTGCTTCCGCGTAAAAACCAAATATTAATAGGTAAAAATGGAAGCTAGCTAGTGCATGAATTGCCTTGCTCCGGCCTCTTTATAGTTTGTACTCTCTTTCTCTCTTGCTATTCAACAATAGCACAAAGAGGGAGAGGGGGAGATTGACAAACAAACAAAGATGGTTGAAGAGAAAAATGAAACCATAGTCGAGGTCCCGGCACATGATGAAGATGGCAATGAAGGAGAAGAGGGACAAGTTATGGTTGATTCTGAGAAGCCGACACTCAAGAAAGGCTTCAGCTTCACCAAGGCTTACCAGATGCCCCAACGACACACAAAGGTTGCGATTTTTGTATCTTTTATTTGTGTTTTTAAAGCGAAAGGTACGTGCATATATAAAATATATATGCATCATATATCAATGGGGAAGATTTTCTATAAATTAACTTTAATTAAAAAGGCAATTAAAAATGATATTTATTGTGTTTACTTGATTTGTTCCATTATGATAAGGTGCCGAGTACCTTACTGATTACAGTATGAATTATAGATGTGTTTTGTGACAGTTGTTTGTACAGTAGAAAATCTGATTCTGGTATCGTATCTGAAACGAAACAATACAGGTATTTACGACACTGGAGACGATTGTGCTGGGATACCAGTCTCTCGGTGTGGTGTACGGGGATCTCGGAACATCCCCGCTCTATGTTTTCTCATCCATCAAGCTGTCAGAGCCAACAGAGAGGGACCTTTTGGGAATATTTAGTATTATATTCTGGACCCTTACTTTGATGGGACTCCTTAAGTATGTGCTCATTGTTCTTCGGGCTGACGATCATGGAGAAGGTACTCAATTTTTTCTCAACTTTGAAAATAATTATTCATCAAATCAACTTGTATTTTATTGATAAAAAACGTATTTACAATGGATCAAATGATCGTAATTCCTAAATCTATTTTTTTATTCTCATAAAATACTCTAAACTAATGTAATATTCTAATCCTCTCGTAACAACTCTAATACCTTAATCATCATCTCACTCCACGATCGGATCCGCTTCTTCGACCGCCACCGCACTCCGACGATGACCGAATCTACTCACCGTCGCGCTCCAATCGAGATATTGATCACCCTATTACTTTAATCGCCATCTCGCTCTACGATTGGATCCGCTTCTTCAACCGCCGTCGCGCTCCGACGGTGACCGGATCTACTCACCGTAGCGATACCGCACTCTCGGCTCTGATCGGCTCAGCTCGGCTCCGGTTCCTCCCCTCTCCCTCATTCTCCTCTCAGCTCAAGAAGGTAGAACCAAGAGAGGGGAGGTGTTGCTTCGGAATGAGGACTACAAGAAGTGAAAATTGTGGAGTCGAGTGAAGGGAGAAGGAGGGGGGCGGCTGTTGAAAACCTAGGTTTTCTTGGCCAAATTCGTCTTTATATTTTCTTGGCCAAATAGTTTTCATGTAATTAGGCAGATAGATTTCATGGAGGAGAAGGTTTATTTATGTTTATGGGTATATTCTAGTTAATTTCATTAAAAATAACTCTTTTCTCATTTCTAGTCTTTTTCATATCAAATCGATCTACTTATACTCTCTTGTGACATCTTTCCATTTTATGGAGAAAATGCGGAAGAAATTAAATTTTTCACCAATTTAGAAAATGGAAAGGAATGATCCTATAGGAAAAGTAATGTCCATATCTCAGTTAAAGTATTTGTGTTCTAACATTTGATTGTTTTTAAAGGTGGGACCTTTGCTTTGTACTCGTTACTGCGGCAACATTTGAATTTCAAATCAGAGATGGTGATGCAGCTGAAAAGTCTGGATTCTGATGCCAATTTGCAATTCCATAGCACAAGAAGCTCAATCAAGTCGAAAGCACGGAAGTTCCTGGAAGAGAGCTTCGTTGCGCAGAAAATTATCACTTATGTAGTTCTACTCGGTACATGCATGGTCATAGGTGATGGTGCCCTCACTCCGGCCATCTCAGGTATTAATTAATTATTCATAGTAAATCTAAATTGCACATATATATACTGTTGATTTTGCTCTGAAATTTTTTCCTTCATTGTTGGGTATACTATATATATATGTTGACTCCCATTTTGCAATTTTACAGTTTTATCAGCAGTGCAAGGAATTCAATCCAGATCCCCCAAAATTACACAAAGTAAGTACGTACCTGAATAATTTTTCTCTCTGTTAATAAATAAGCGGGAGGTTTGGACCGGGGCCGCTGGTTTTCGACCAGGTAGAAATTCATGCAGCAAAAATCTGTGATTTTGGAAACATGATCAAAGAGCAAGTAGTTTTAGAATCTCGAATTCTTCACCTCATCTATACTATTAGTTTTATCTAATTTTTTAATTTGAATTATATTTACTCAAGTTATATTAAAAATGATATGTTTAACTTAAGTGTATTATTCTTATTTGGCCGCAAGATCACTGCACAATGCTTTAACTGTATTTCTTTTAGTTCTTAAAGTACATGAATTAAAAATATGTACATTAATTAAATAACTAGTCAATTTTATTAAGATTACATATATTAATTGCTATTACAGATGATGTGGTGTGGCTATCGGTGGCAATATTGTTGTTACTATTTTTATTCCAAAGATTTGGTACCAGTAAAGTGAGCTTCTCCTTCTCTCCAATCATGATACTTTGGTTCGGATTCACTGCTCTTATCGGGTTGTACAACATCATCAAATACTACCCTCCAGTGCTAAAGGCAATATCGCCTCACTACATGTTCTATTTCTTTGCCGATCAGAAGACCAAGGGATGGACACTGCTAGGAGCAATTGCACTTTGCATTACTGGTACAGTACAACATTATTTTGTGTATTAGTCAGAAGGGTAGTTCTAGCTTAATATTTTTCCTTACATAAGCATAAAGAAAACAAACTTGGAATTAAATTGATGGAAATATTAGAAAAATAAATAGTTTGGACAGTTCATAACATAAATTAGTGGTTAAATTTCCTGGGATAGGCCATGCATTTAGGTTTGTAAAATATAATTGAAGAGAATTTCAAGACTATACTAAGCTTTTAAAAAAGGAATCTCAATTCACTCTATGATCAATAACTTAAAGCAAATGTCCTGAAACCATTTATTGCCCTCTCTGATCCTTACATTTGTATTGTGAAGTTCAACTAAGAGCAATCACACTTGTATAGGGATTTAGTGTTTAGAGTATCAAGTTTTATGATTAGTAAACATGTACAAATTGAAAAGTCTTATAGGAAAGAAATCATAGTAATTATAATAATAGCTCTAATTAGGTAATAGCTGTAATTAGGAAATGGTTGTTCTTTTCTATTTTAGATTTTCCTTGTATAGGAATTTCGTGTTTAGAATATCAAGTTTTATGATTAGTAAACATGTACAAATTGAAAAGTGTTAAAGGAAAGAAATCATAGTAATTATAATAAGCTGTAATTAAGAAATGGTTGTTATTTTCTATTTTAGATTTTCCTTTGGTCTATATATTTGTACAGTATTGTTAATTGAGATATATAGAAATTTCCAATTTCCACTTTCATGGTATCAGAGCCCGAACCAAACCCTAGTCGCCGCTGCGACGCACTATAGTGGCGCACTGTTCCGCACTGTTCCTCCCTGTAGCGGCGCACTACTCTGTCACTGTAGCACATTGTTCTGTACTGTATCATTGCACTATTCCTCTGTACTGTAGCTCTGATGGAAACTGATCCAGAAAAGAAATCTGCCTCTCAGATTGTATCCATAGTTCCGTTCCATGGTTCCACAACCGATATCTACACAAAAACTGAAAATTCATGTTAACCTCTCTAGCTCTAATTGGGAACAATGGTCCACATTTGTTGAGATTGGGTTAGATTCCCTTCAAAAGGGAAAATATCTGACAGAAGAATCGCAAGATACTGAGGACTGGAAAGCTGAGGATAGCTCTATTCGTATGATCTTGTGGAATGCGATGGAGCCTGATATTTTGTCCACTATACATACCTTCAAAACTACCAAAAAATATGGGATCATCTCCAAGATACATATTCGAAAAAGACAAGCATGGCGCATGCACATGCAGTTTCTTAGGCATTTGCAAGGTGTGAACAAGGTGATGCAACTCTTACCGAGTACTTCACCAAATTCAAGAAGATATCTGATGAGATGAGGGAATTGTTTCTCTTTGGTATAGACTCAGCCACATAATGGGATCAGCTGAATACTCTCACATTCGTTGGGGGTATGTCAGCTAGATACTCCTCAGCACGACCGATCCTTTTTGGTCAGATGACTAATACCATCATTGTCTGCCACATATCATCTTCTGAGGGAGATGTTTCCATCTGATGGGAGTGTTTCATCACCCATTACTGAAAACTCAGCACTGGTGGCCAATTCTTACAAAGGTAAGAGCACATGTCAGTCATTTGTGAAAGGAGGAAAAGGATCTAGGGGCACTTCCAATTCTAGTAGTGACAAGAATGTGCAGTGTCATTATTACAAAGAGTGGGGTCACATGAAATGGGATTGCCCGAAGCACTGTAAGGGTTCTCCATGCCATCCTCGTGCTCAGGTGACCACTATCGATCAATCACCCATTGAACACTCCAATTTAGATGAAGTTGCTACACTTGTTCAGCGACTTGAGTAACTGGGCTTCACTCGTGCTGATATGACCTCTCAGCCACAATCCCTGTATGGTCTCAAGCAATCTCCTCGCGCTTGGTTTGGTCGTCTATCTCAAGCTCTCAGTCATTTCGGCATGACCAGGAGTGCCAATGATCACTCGGTTTTCTACAAGCACTTAAAAGGAAAGACAATAGTGCTAGTTACGTATGTGGATGATCTCATCCTTACTGGTGATGATGACGATGGGATCTCCGCTCTGAAGAAAAGTTCTTGAGCAAGCAATTTCATATTACCAACCTTCGCAAACTCAAGTACTTTCTCGTCATTGAGGTATTACGGTCTCGTGGCAAGATTCTCATTTGTCAGAGAAAATATGTGCTGGATATGCTCTCAGAAAGCAGGCTACGTGGATGTAAATCCGTTAATTCACCGATGGTCCCTGAAACCAAGCTTATGCCAGAAGATGGAGAACTACTACATGATCTTGAGAGATATCGAAGACTGGTTGGTAAACTGAATTACTTGATAGTTACTCGGCCTGACATTTCTTCTCCAATGAGTGTTATGAGTCATGTCGGACCCTCGCACTACACATTGGGATGCTGTTGTTCAGATCCTCAGGTATCTCAAGGGATCTCCAGGGAAAGGGCTAGTATATTCTGACCAGGGACATGACAGGATAGCAGGCTTCATCGATGCTGATTGGGAGGCTGTCCTACCAGTCGGAGGTCCACTACTGGAGTCTGTGTCTACTTTGGTGGGAACTTTGTTTCCTATAAGAGTAAGAAACAAACTGTTGTGGCTCGATCTAGTGCAAAGTCAGAATACCGTGCAATGGCAAACACTTCATGTGAGTTAGTGTGGAAGAAGTGTTTGCTCAACGAACTAGGTGTTCATCACGATAGTTTGATGACACTACACTGTAACAACCAAGCAGCAATGCACATTGCCAAGAATCAGGTTTTTCACGAGCGGACCAAACACATCGAGGTAGATTGTCACCTTGTTCGAGATTTTTTGTCAGAGGCACAACTTTGCACCCTCCAGACATCCAACTGAGTCATGTTCGAACAGATCTTCAGCTCGCAGATATCCTAACCAAGCCACTTCGAAAAGCACACATTGCTAGTATATGTAACAAGTTGGGCATTCTAGATGTATATGCTCCAACTTGAGTAGTAGTGTTAAAGGAAAGAAATCATAGTAATTATAATAATAGTTGTAATTAGGTAATAGCTGTAATTAGGAAATGGTTGTTCTTTTCTATTTTAAATTTTTCTTTGGTCTATATATTTGTGTAGTATTGTTAATTGAGATATATAGAAATTTCCAATTTCCACTTTCAAAAAGCACAAAATATCTCAGTATGTTCACAAGACTAATTGATAAAATCAAAATCGTTAACAGGTGCTGAAGCAATGTTTGCTGATTTAGGCCACTTCAGCAAGGGTGCAATTCAGGTATATATTGCTCAATTTCTGCAAATTATCAATGCGAAAATGTCATATTTGCTCTTACTTGTTCATATTAACTTCTTTTTTTTCAGTTTGCTTTCTGTTCCATGGTGTATCCAGCTTTGATCCTAGCATATGCCGGCGAAGCAGCATATCTGATAAAGCACCCTAATCAATTGTCCACAGCATTCTACAGCTCGGTACCAGAACCAGTATTCTGGCCCATGTTCATAGTGGCCACCTTAGCTGCTGTAGTTGCGAGTCAGGCTCTGATATCAGCAAGCTTCTCTATCATAAGGCAGTCGATTGCCTTGGGTTGCTTCCCGAGGGTTACCATGATTCACACATCCAAAAAGCATGAGGGGCAGGTTTATTCGCCGGAGGTCAACTACTTTCTGATGATTGCTTGTATCTTGATCACTGTCGGATTCAAGGGTGGTGCGGAGATTGGAAATGCATTTGGTCAGTGCTGCTTTTTCTTTACTGTCTCAAATCTTATGGTATTTTTTTCTATATCAGGATATACAAAGTAAAATTAATAATCAAGAGTGTTTCTCAAACCTAACAACAATCTTTTTTCTTTTTTGCATAGTATATAACAAACTATAAAAGAGAAGTTTTTATTTTCACTAACTGAACTTTGAAGCTTATGTTATGCTTATACAAATTAAGTTTATTTTATAAGGAATGACATAGGTTTTAGGTCATATATTAAAACAACATTGTTTACCTATGCTACAGGTGTGGCGGTTATATGGGTTATGCTAATCACAACATTTCTACTAACGGTGGTGATGATTGTTGTATGGCAAACAAACATTGCAATTGCCCTTCTATTCTTCACTGTCTTTGTCATCATAGAAGGCGTGTATATGACATCCCTTCTGAATAAACTCGTCGAGGGAGGGTGGGTTCCGTTTGCTATCTCCGCAATTTTCATTGTTATCACTCTCACATGGACGTACGGCCGTAGAAAGAAGGCACAATATGAGGCCCAAAGAATGTTGGATCGGCAAAAGTTTGAAGAACTGATGGCATCTACTAGACGAGTGCCTGGTGTCTGCTTCTTTTGTACAGATCTCATGAATGGTACATAATCATTGTTCTTTTCTAAGAATTTATAGTTTATAATCATTGAAACATCACATGTGATGAATATGTGGCATGTGTACGTCTTTCAGGCATCCCTCCGATCGTCCGCCACTACACAGAGTTGATTGGAAGCATCCGCCATGTGACAGTGTTTGTCACTGTCAGGACATTGCCCGTCCGGTCTGTTCTACCAAGTGAACGGTTCAACATTGGCAAGTTGGGCCCGACGGGTGTATACAGATGCTTGGTGCAATTCGGCTACATGGATGTCCACACCATGGAAGGAGATGAATTTGCGGAATCTGTCATAGCTGCATTCAGAGATGCCACAGAAAACCAAGAAGAGATGGAGATGCTCGATGCAGCTTTGCATGACGGTGTAGTATTTGTTTTAGGTCGTGTCATACTCAAAATGACAGAGAAGCAGGGGTATTTTAAGCAACGTGTAATAAACAGTTTTTATAGATTTTTGCAGAAGAACTTCCGCTCGAATGTTGCAACGCTCCGGATTCCACCTGGCAAGCAGTTACAAGTTGGAATGTTGTATGAGATATAACTTTTAGATTAAAATGTTATGTGTTTTCTTGTATGAAATACAAAATTTGTTTTCATGAGAAAATTATACTTGACTACACCATGGAAGTGTACGTTACGTGGTGGTTTCATTTTGTGTGTATATATGCAGATGCTATATTAGTTTAGGGAGGTTTTGATAATAGTCTTTGGAGATATTAGTGATAACTAGACGGGTCAGAGATGGATTCGGATCATCGGGTTGTGTTTCGGGTTCGGATTAATATATGGAGCTGGGTTTTGGGTCATTGATTTCATATCATAGTTAGATCATGTGTCCTAGTTTGGATTCTTGGGTTTAGTTATAAATAGCACAGATTCGAGTTAATTTGGCTTTTAGAAATTATTATATTTTGGATCATATTAAAATTTGATAGGGTTGTATTTGCCGAAATTTTTTTAGTTACCACTGTGAAAAATCGGAATTAAATCAATACCACTCGGCTCAAACTTTTTCCAATCCTACCACCCACGCGGACCCAGTTCTCGCACCAAATTGGGCTGGTGCGCGAACTGAGCAGGCGCACCCTTGGTGCGCGAACTGGTTTGGTGCTATAAAGGACGGCGCGCACCAAATTTGGTGCTCAATGTATTGACCATAAATAAAATACGTCGGATATACAAAAATACGTATAATATATTGACCATAAATAATATACGTACATTGTAATTTTAAAAAACAGAATATAAAATAAAATGTTGAATTTCAAAATATCATACTTATATTACAAACAAGTCTACAACAACACAATATAAAGTCTACTACAACATAATTAATAAATCATACTACAACATAAAGTCTACTACAACACAAATAAAGTTACTACAACACAATATAAAGTCTACTACAACATAATTAATAAATTCTACCACCTCTTGAACGATGAAACTGCATGAAAAAAAAATATCATTGTTACAACCATATTGTTACATCAATTGTTAATTTTTTTATATGTAATTTAAAAAAAAATTACTTTATTGAGTATGGTTCCTAGCATCCCTTCTCCTTCTCGCATTCTTTTCGAGAGTTGCTTTGTTGGTCTGGTGATCATTTTTTCTTCCTTCCAATATCTCGAATCCTTCACCTCATTTTTATACTAATTGTCTTATTCTTATTTGGCCCCAGATCACTGTACAATGCTTTAATTAACTATATTTTTAATAGTTCTTAAAGTGCATGACCTAAAAATTGGACTTCAAATAACTAGTCAATTTTGTTAAAATTACATATAAAAAAATTGAAGTAAAATCAGTATTTTACTTATTTCTCGCACTAACATCAACTCACTAATAAGAAATAGCTCGATCGATCGATCTATTTTCAGTTTTATCGAACACAGAAAAATTACGGCATTGGGTTGTCCTCCTCAAATCTTCCATTCATTATTGTTTTTACAAATTAATTACTTTAACTCGTATAAATTACTATTTTCAAAATTGTAAGCACTCTAATATTTAAAAAAAAAATCCTGATGATATATTTTCACAAAAATATATATTGAAATGTTTAAAAACATTCCATTAAATTTTAATATACATAATTAAACTTTTAAAATCAAAGAGGTGACTTAGTCATTTTTAGTTAAGTTTTAGATCGCCCCTATGTAAAGATGAGCTGTAACATATACACCCATTTAAAAAAGAAAATCTACGTGAGAAAACCAGAAAGTATTTATACACGGTTGCTTGTAAGTGTACAGTGTACGATTGTAAACATTTGCATGCATGCAGTTTGTGAAACTGTGCACGATTGTTCGAAAAAATTATACATGATTCACGCTTTCAAAATTAATTTGTTTGAGTGCCGCTTGAACTTGAATTCGCATCCTCTGACACATCTCAAACCTTGAATGAATTTGTCAAAATCTGAACCATTCAGAGGGCTCTCTACACGAATCTTGAAACATATAAAATACTGACCCCTCCATTTCAAATACACACCGAACAATTGACTTTCCAAACCCGGTTTGGTTAGGGTTTGGTTCTACTTTCGATCCAGTTAGGTTTTTTTCTTGTGTTTGTTCCACCTTGCTTGTGCTCGTAGTCGTAGACCGGTCAAGAGGCGAGGCAGGAAAGGCATGATTCCAAACGAGTCTTAAGTTAGTATTGTGGTATTTCTCCTCTCTCAATTTTACTCTTTACGGGTTTACAACCCGATAAGCCTTGAGGGCTGATTTCGTTGTTTGCTGTGAAATGTGTTCATTTTCTGGTTTGTGCCTTTTTGCTTGTGAATTTGATTTGTCAATCTCTTGACTTTGAATATAGTCCCTGTGTGCATGCGTTGCATGAGCTGTTGTTTTTCTTTTCATTTCGAGCTGGTAGCTTCTACCATGCCTTTCAAAACAAAAACAAAAAAAAAATTACTTGCTCTGTTGGCGCTGGTACCAGTGTGGTCTGGTTTCTCCGTTTCTGGTATCCTTGTTGATGGCAAGGTCCAAGTTGTAAATTTCATGAATTTAAGGGGCTGACTTGTTAATTATGTGGGTCCTTAATAATTTTCCCTTGTCACAGGGACTTGTGTCATTTACTAGTACCAGTGAGCTTGGAGTACTGGTACGGGTTTGTGGAAATGACAGGGATCAACTTGTAAAGGTTTTAAAAAGTTAGGGGCTGTATGTTAAATTATATGGTCTTAGTAAATAAACCCTTGTCAGAGGGACTTTTGTGTAAAATTGGTAATTCTCCTAACTGGGTTTGTGAGGTGTAAATTGATTGATTGTTGTAGTTGTTATAAAATTTGTAATTGCTTGTTTGTTGTACAGATATGGCGGACAATGAGAAGCCAGTACAGAAATTGCTAGAGTGTGAGATGTTTTAATTTTTTTGTATGTTTAAATTTATTGTACATTGATTTTTTGTGTCGGTTTTTCGTTCCTTACTTCTCAAGGATCAAGAGTTATTGAATTGATCGGTATGGAAGAAGAGATGAACGTCCACTTGTAAAGTTTGACCCGTCGTACTTACTTGGCTTGAGTTGCGGTGTAATCTCTTTACGCGAAAGTGATTAGACATCAACTCGGACCAAGTAAGAATGACGGGTGGAACTCCACATGTGGACGTTCTCCTCTTCTTCCACACTTATCAATTTAATAATGTCTGGATCCATGAGGGATTGGAATGAGAAACTGACACAAAAAATTAAAACATATTGTAAAATAACATACAACTCGGGAGGTTTTGGAATCAACATGTATATAATTTCAGATAACTAATCTAGAATTATAAAATAAGGATATTGCTAGCTTGTATGTTAACTTGTACAAGTAATTAATCTCCTTATTTTGGGATTCTAAATTATTTATCAGAAACTGTATACATGTTGATTCCAACACCTTCTCGAGTTCGACATTAGTTTACAACATGTGTTAATTTTTTGTGCAATGAGAATTAAGTGTATGTTTATGTATGAGAATTTTATTTTATACGTAGGGTACTGGGTACGTTATAGTAGCTTTCGGATGTAATGTCCAATGAATTTGTAAATGAAAAGTTCTTAAATATTTTAAAAAGAGTCAAAACTAAATTTCTATTTAGAGGAAAAGAACCCTTTTTGAGCCGTATTATATGCATCCAAAGATCGATGCATGTACAGTTGTCCTAATCGAATGACTTTACAAGGAAAGAACACTCTCTCTATGCATACAAATTACGATATCTTTCCACAGTTGATTTATCGCTGCTTCCGTCTTAGAGGTGCTATTAGGTCAGGTAGGTAGGGTCCGGATAATATCATATTTGAATCCGTACTCTAAGATTATTTGGGTCTGAATTTTGATTCATATACTTATTGGTTTCAAATCGGTTCGGATCCGAATCCGGATACTAATTTATTCGTAGATATTTCGAGTCTAGTCCTTTGGTTATGGATAGATAGATACCCATTAAAATTGAGATGAAAAGAGATGATACATAATTGAATTTTATTGATCAGAAGCTTCAAGTATAGAGAGAGAATTCAGTTTTTAAAGTAGCAAAAAAATCAAATTTTTCACTTAATTTACAAAAGTTGCCATTGAAAGAGAAGAAGACGGAAGTACGAAGAAAGAGAAGAAGACGGAGGGCTATTGCATCTTAACACTTCGCTGAATTCGATTCTCGCCAAATACCTCCACTTTTTACGTGATTTAGCTGAGCGACTTTTTCCTTCTCAAATCCTGCCTAATCGATTCTCGCTACCTTTAATCTTCGCTTCCGATCACGAACTTGACATGAATTCCTTTTCCATTTCACGTTTGAGAAATCGTGTAGCCACTCCGATCACAGTGTAAATATGTTGTTGATTTTGATATTGAATCTCAAAAAAAGGCTTGTGACCTTTCCTGGGCTTCAACCTCTTTTCCTTCCCAGATTTTGTCACCTTATAATATAAATACATAGAAGTTGCGTAAATTGAACTCAAAAGCAGAGCTGACACAAGCCTAGTTAAACAAAAACAAATCCACAAAGGACAGCAACTAATCTATAACTAAAAGTGATGAAACAATTTAGACTCAGATCTCAACATCTTTTAATATGATTGCCTGAAAAATTACTTGTCAGTTGATCTTATCATCTTAATCCAAATGTCAAAATCCAAAGAGGTCCAGCGCACCGGTCACACTGTTCGTACCACTCAACACACGTACTATAGTCTACACCTCATCACATGTTAAAACCAGTACCCATGCATTGTGTAAAACCTTTCACATTGCAGTATTAATTGCACCATTAAAACCCCGGAGAGAGAGAGAGAGAGAGAGAGAGAGAGAGGGGTCAGGGGAGCGAGTGAGTGAGACAGAATGGCCTTCTCTTCCCCATCCTTGTTGTTTCTTGGATTGTTGGGTTCTCTCTGTTTGAGCAGTGGAATCGCATTGGAAGAAAACATTGGCTATGGTTACCACCTGGTATCTCTAGAGGAGAGCACATTACATGGAGGTTTTCTCGTAGGGTACCTCAAGATGATAAAGGGTACCTCAAAATATGGACCTGATATTCCCAATCTCAGACTCTTTGTCAAGTAAGGAGATTTTTCTTTCTTCTTTGACATTTTGTATTTGTTTTGGAAGAAACAAACTTTAATATATTATTAATTTATTATTAACCTATAATTAATGCATTTTCATTTTTCTCCTCTCCTTCTCCTCTCATGCTTTTTTAAATGAGATTTTTAGCTTCAGTCGGAACTTTTTAGAATAAGTTCATAGTCATAATCGAATTTCCTTGTTTTCACAATGATCTTTTGCATCTTCCTTTTTATAAGCTTAAAGTTGTATTGAAAAGAAAACACTAAAAACACTATTTTTGTTGATTCTTCAAAAGTACCAAAGTCATAGAAGCAAACACTCTTCTACGACATGGAACTGAAACGAAGTGAAAAAGGACACCGGCATGCTTTAAACAGTACGCGAAGCTACATGAGGCTAGGGAGGCAGTTGCATCCCAAACTTTCTTCAAAAAAAAAAAAAATATATATATATATATACACACGAGGAGGGTTCCAATGCACCCTCTTTTCTATGCTCCCAATGCATCCAATCTTTATTTTCTCTATTTTCAAAGTCCGAACAGATGACCCGAACGTACCGATCAACATGATCTTCATAATAAAATATGCTTGGAGACCAAATTTTATATTTTTTAGAATTTTTTTACTATTTTTTAAGATAGATACAAAATCACTTTATCGGATGGTCCAGAATCTCCTTAAAACAATGATTTTGTACATATCTTAAAAAATAGTAAAAAAATTCTAAAAAATATATAATTTGGTCTCCAAGCATAATTTATTATGAAGATCATGTTGAGCGGTTCAGATCGACTGTTCGGACTTTAAAAATAGAGATAAAGGAGATAAAAAATTGGATGCATTGGGAGCATAGAAATTTGGGTGCATTGGAACCCTCCTCATATACACACACACACTTTTTATTTATTTTTTAAATTACAAAACTATACTTATACTTGAAATAATTATATAGTTATGTTCTATTCTGAAAATTAAATTTTGGCTCACTCTGTTTTATTTTCTGACTTGTCCTGACTTCAAAAATAGTGAAGTCATAGAAGCAAACCTGATCTTTATTTGCCTTTTACCCTAGAATTTCTATTTAAGAGGAAAAGGACACTGACATGCTTCAGCTCAGTGGGATTTTTTATTATTTTCTTTTTCTTTTTTGTAAAAGGGTGGTTAAAATTTGAAAAGAGTCTTTTGTTTGGTTTCCACGTATCCTCTGATTTCTTCTATTTTGTTTACTAGTTTCAATAAAAGGCA
Organism: Carex parvula; assembly: GCA_025461045.1. NCBI lineage: Eukaryota > Viridiplantae > Streptophyta > Magnoliopsida > Poales > Cyperaceae > Carex > Carex parvula. The sequence continues at coordinate 789,496 of JAJGRW010001368.1, forward strand.
CCTGCAATAACATTTTTTACAGGTCTCGAGACGCCTATTTTTGTCGCAAACTTGTGTTAAACAGTAATTAATGTCAAAACTAATTGGGGTAATTATTTTAAGGCAGCTTTATCACGCATTATTAAAGCTCTCTCATTACAAAGCATATGATATTACATCCTGAGTTAATCTTGATTTATCAAAGATTATGCTAAACAATTATTAAGTGTACTTTTAGCGCTAAATACTTAGTCCAATTCGCTGCTATCTGCCTGGTCACCGCACAGGGCCCGCAGTACAGTGACCAGGCAGTGTCACAGGAGACCCAGCGGATATTGGTACCATTACCGAATAGTGGAAATACAGTGTATGTAATTTCAGACATGGGTACCCGTACCAGCATGGTACAGTGTTAGATCATGTACCAGTACGTCGATGTCATTAATTTATTCTCTTTATCTCTTATAATGATTCTTCTTTGTTGTTGTTTATGGTTCCATATTAGTGAAACTAGATGCTTTAAGATTGAATCAGATCCTTGTTTGCTTCTATTATTGATTTAATGTCACACAAATAGGAAAATTATAACATCATTTTTTTGTTGTTTTGTAAAATATACAGACATGAGAATCAATACAGATTGAGAGTTCACATAACAGATGCTGATAGTCCAAGATGGGAGGTACCATACAACCTCTTACCAAGGGCCCAACCACCTCCTCTCACTAAAACCCCCAAATTATTTTCCTCTCACTTCTCTCTTCCCTCCTATCCTGGATCCAACCTCATCTTCACATTTCAACCCAACCCGTTTTCCTTTGCAGTTATCTGTAAATCCACCGGGGAAATCATCTTCAACACATCTGGTTTTGATTTGGTTTTCAAGGACCAATACATCCAAATATCAACCCAACTACCAGAAACTGCATCTTTATTCGGCCTTGGTGAAAATACACAACCTGGCGGTATACGGTTGAGACCCAATGACCCGTACACATTGTACACAACCGATGCATCAGCAATTAATCTAAATACGGATTTGTACGGGTCCCACCCAGTATACATGGATTTGAGAAACAGTGGTGGAAGAGTGTCGGCGCATGGGGTTTTGTTGCTTAACAGTAACGGTATGGATGTGTTTTACAAGGGGACTTCACTAACTTACAAGATAATTGGAGGATTACTCGACTTCTACTTCTTCTCGGGCCCAGACCCGTTAGATGTCGTGGATCAGTATACCGCTTTGATTGGTCGACCCGCTCCGATGCCTTACTGGTCTTTGGGTATATATCTCTGTTTATTAATTATTGTCTTGGATTTTATATTTGGTTTGTTGCTGATTGCCTCATATTTTAAGTGAAGTATGGTTTAGTTGTACCAGTAACCCATGATGAACGCACAAATAAATGTGCGCACGAAACACAAAGTTTTTGGACAAGCACTAGCAAATAGAAAAGTACAGTTACATATTAAATACTTTCATGTATTGAAATTCGCACAAACATTCAAATGGTGAATTGGTTGGTACATTGTGTTCACTGTTCACAACCAGACATTATACCTATTCAACTAGTTGGGGATTGGAAATAAGTAAAAATTGTTTAGTAACTGCTTACTGTAGATTTGATGAATATACAAGTTTAACAGTGGCATCACAAGAATCACTTGACAGTGCATTAAACAGTTTAGTTTAAACTAAAAAACAGTAGGCAAAGAGGAAAGAGAGTGTGCAGGAGCCTCTCTGTTTTTTTCTCTTTTGTTTAATTAGATATGATATTTCAATTTAGTCTTCAAATTTACAAATATTACAAATGGAGATTATAAGAAATAATTGAAATGAAAATTTTGAGTTTTTCGAATTTAAGTTTCAACGATCCCCCACACAACTCAAAATGAGTGAGGCTATGGTGCTATGCATAGCAAGGATGGGGTCCGTGCTACGGCTCAAAATTTGACTTTTCAAAATCGTAACGGTTGATCCAAACCGTTCAACATGATTATAAAATGAATATGTACTTGCAAACCAAATTTTACATTTTTCCAAATTTTTTTACTATTTTTTCGAAAATCACTTGATTTGAACATTCTGGACCATCCAAAAACAGCATATCTTAAAAAATAGTAAAAAAATTCGGAAAAATGTAAAATTTGGTTTGCAAGTACATATTCATTTTATAATCATGTTGAACAGTTCGGATCGACCGTTACGATTTTGAAAAGTCAAATTTTGAGCCGTAGTACGGACCCCATCCATGCTATGCATAGCACCATAGCCTCACTCACTCAAAATTTAAGTATTCAATAGGGAAGAAACCCCTTAGTTGTCTTATTTGATAATTATCCTGCTCCTCTCATTGTTAAAGTAAATATTATCCTTAAGTTCTACACATCAAAGATTCACACTCTATATGACACATTAATGTCCAAAATAACCTTAACCATATTGGACATAAAAATTGACAGTATACACAGTACATAATTATTTTACGAGGAGGGTTAAAATGCACCCTTCCTTTTGTGCTCCTAATGTGCACCCTCCCCTCATATTTTCATTTTCAAAGTTCAAATAGTCGATTCGAACCTTCCAACGTGTTCTTCATATTAAAATGTGCTTGGAGACCAAATTTTACATTTTTTGGAAATTTTTTACTATTTTTTCAGAATTTTTGAAAATCATCAGTTTGCTGAATTTTTTTATTATTGTTTAGTTTAATCAAAAATTCTGAAAAAATAGTAAAAAATTTTCAAAAAATGTAAAATTTGGTCTCTAAGCACATTTTAATATGAAGAATACGTTGGAAGGTTCGAATCGACTATTTAAACTTTGAAAATGAAGATATGAGGGGGTGCACGTTAGGAGCACAAAAAGAGAGTGCATTTTAACCCTCCTCTTATTTTACATATACACTCAATTTAGATAAGACTTACATCGATGTAACCCAACAGATTCTTGTTATAGACACAAGTAATGCTTATTTCTTTGCATGTCATTTTGTTGGAACATTATTAAAGAGTACTCTCATCATACTCGCATTGTTGATAATTGAGCATTCTAATTATATTTTCACCTTAAAACTTTTACTTCTTTCATTTTTATTTTCTAATCTTCCTTCGTTTTTCTTTTTCATTTTTTGGAACAGGATTCCACCAGTGTAGGTGGGGATATAAGGATCTCTCTGTAGTAGAAGGTGTGGTGGAAGGGTACAGAAAGGCGAACATCCCGTTAGATGTGATTTGGAATGATGACGATCACATGGATGCAGCAAAAGACTTCACCTTAGACCCAATCAATTACCCCCATTCAAAACTCCTCGAGTTTCTCGATCAAATCCATACGCAAGGCATGAAATACATCGTGCTGATTGACCCCAGTATATCTGTTAATCCATCCTATGGTGTGTACCAAAGAGGTATGCAAAAGGATGTTTTTATAAAGTTAGATGGTGAACCTTATCTAGCACAAGTGTGGCCAGGACCAGTATATATTTCCCTGATTTTCTAAACCCTAATGGGGTCTCCTGGTGGGTTGACGAGATTTCTCGGTTTCACCAGCTAGTACCAGTCGATGGTTTGTGGATTGACATGAATGAGGCTTCCAACTTCTGTGCCGGTAAGTGTGTCATTCCAACTACGCACAAATGCCCCAAAAAATTCTCCACAACTCCTAATTGGACATGTTGTTTGGATTGCAAGGATCTTACTAGTACAAGGTGGGACAACCCTCCTTACAAAATAAACGCCTCTGGAAAGAGTGCGCCTCTAGGTTACAATACTATTGCTACTAGTGCCATGCATTATGATGGTGTTTTAGAGTATAATGCACATAGTCTTTATGGGCTTTCTCATGCTATTGCCACACACAAGGCATTGTTAGGGCTTGACGGTAAACGACCTTTCATTCTTTCAAGATCAACTTTTGTCGGTTCGGGGTCATATGCTGCACATTGGACAGGTGATAACAAGGGCACATGGGAAGATCTAAAATACTCAATCTCCACTATGCTCAACTTTGGTCTCTTTGGAGTGCCAATGGTTGGATCCGACATTTGCGGGTTTTATCCGGCAGTAGTGCCACTAGAGGAGATATGCAGTCGGTGGATTGAGCTCGGTGCCTTCTATCCTTTCTCTCGAGATCATGCAAATTTTGCATCACCAAGGCAAGAGTTGTACCAATGGAACTCTGTTGCTAAGTCGGCACGAAATGCACTTGGCCTCAGGTACAAGTTATTACCCTATCTCTACACGTTGATATATGAAGCACATCTCACAGGTGCACCTGTTGCTAGGCCGGTCTTCTTCTCTTTCCCTGAGTTTACTCCTAGCTATGGGCACAGCACACAATTTATGCTGGGCCCAGGCATCATGGTCTCGCCGGTCCTTGAGCAAGGTGCCACATCAGTCAAGGCAATGTTCCCTCAAGGTACTTGGTACAACCTTTTTGACATGACCAAGGTGGTTATATCAAAAGATGCATCCTTAATAACCCTAGATGCACCCTTAAACGAGATCAATGTGCATGTTTGCCAAGGCATAGTGCTCGCCATGCAACGTGGCGGTTTGATATCTAAGGAGGCGAGACAGACACCATTTACACTTGTTATTGCTTTCCCGTATGGTACCGATGGAGCCGAGGCAAAAGGAAAGGTGTATGTAGACGATGACGAGAGACCTGAAATGAATTTAGTAGAAGGGGAGGCAACTTATGTGGAGTTTGTTGCGAATGTAAAGGGCAAAACGGTCACCATAACTTCTAGTGTACAAATGGGCACATATAGTTTGTCAAAGGGATTGATCATTGAGAAGATGAGCGTTTTAGGTTTACAAGGGAAGGCAAAAGAGTTGGTAATTGAGGTAGATGGCATGGCTCTGGTTAACACATCAAGTGTTTATTTCAATCATTTCGGTGAGGTGCAGCAAGGATTGGTTGAAAGAGGAAATAAGAAAGGAATGTTGGTTGAGCTAAAAGGCCTTGAATTGCCTCTTGGAAAGAGCTTCTCTATGTCTTGGCAAATGGAATGATGGAATGAACATTTTATTTTCTTAATTTTAGGGAAGCAATTTTTCCTTTCAATCAGGCCGTTGAACTTTTGATTTGTGTTTGATTTAGCCCGGCTCATGTTCAATTGGGCTTGCCTATGAGCCTAATTACAATAACAATTTAATAACTGAAAACAAATACCTGAAAATGTTGGATTTATGGGGTCTTAGAATTGTGCAAAACAATACCTGAAATTTATTGTACTCTATTGCTAATATTTAGAATATGAGGATCTAATTGAACAAAACCAAAATATGAGAGGTCTCATCCAAGAAGTTGAAGTTGAATTTCATATTTAGAATATGAGGATCTAATTGAACAAAACCAAAGTATCGACCTTAATTTAGGCTGTTTCGTGATACTGTCGTTTCAACTGAATAATATTTTATACTATCTCCAAATGAATTTATGAACTCACATGAATAATATTTTATAACTACAGAAGGGGAATTAAACAATGAAATTGCATCGTCATGAGTTGTTGATGATATCAACAACTCATGATGCAATTATTTTAAGTAACAAAGAGATGATGGATGCAATTATTGGAGTTTATAATTTGCGCCATCGTTTGTTGACGAGTTCAATAATTGTTGTTTGCCTCAAAAGGCTAACAACGGCTAACAATTACTATCCTAAAAAGTTACAACTTATCCGATCGTTGTGTACCTATATATATATGTGGGTACCAATCTGGTATGTCACCAGCTTATGATGCAAATTGGCCTGGTAGCCGACCTTGCTAGATCGATCAGTAGCTAGTCGATGAGATGAGGCAGTGGTACTGGTATGTGTGGCGCTGAAGCTAAATAAGGGCACCCATTTAATATTCCTTTTCTCCAGATATATAATTCTTAAACCTATCCAAAGACCTACATGCATGATGTTGCCATTTTGTCAAATCAAATCTGGCATGTGTTCTTATTTTCTTTGCATGGAATTCTTGCTTAATAGTCAAATTTCAGGATAAGTACGTCTAAATTTGAAAATTGACGATTTCTACTATTTTAATTGTATCCTAAATAAAATAATAAAATTAATGAAACTGAACCTATTTGGAATTTGGATCCATAAAAGATATTCACTCTATTAAATCTCTTGAAATTACAAGTAAACTATTTCATAAAATAGAGATATACTAAATAACAAAATAAATGAAAATTAGTACAGATTTTTATTCTAAATATATTTCTTTCCCTTTTTTGCATCATCTCATTTAAGTTCAATTTCTTCCACAAATGCCCCAACACAATTCCATTACAATTTCTCTGTTCCTTTCTCCCAAATCTCAACAACCCAGCAAGCAAGTTAAGAAAAAGCGAATCAAATAATTGTGAATTGCATCGGAAAAAAATGCTAATTGATACATTTTATTATAGGTCCCGCCAGCACTAAGAATGAAAGATATAATAACAAAGCACTTGGCCTCTATATAAAATTATACACTAGTGGTTTTGAAGTTATCAAGCAAGGATCAAGTTTGACTCGGTTTTAAGTTTCAAAGAAAATTTTCAATTAAATATAATACAATGTAAAATAAATTGCTTTATAAAATATGCAATTTGAATGGAACAAGTGGATGTTTAATTACAATCAATCTTACAATGAGAACTACAACAAAAACAAAACAAAAGAACAAGGAAGGCGACTAAAGAAAGAGTCCCCAAAACAAAAAACAAACTTTCAACATCTAATGGAAATGCAAGGGAACTTTCAATTGCACTTTCAAGTTTCAATCCTTGTCATTTCCTACCTCCATCTCTTAATCCAAGACATCTGCAGCTTGTACCGATTTCGACATGTCTAGTCAATGTACCACGGCCCCATCCCACCTTCCCTTCCTCCATGGATACAACTTGTGTGGGTCGGGGTCCCAGCTTGCATAGACTTGCCATAAACCAAACTCCAATCCTCTCTCTATTTACATCTGTCCAATCACTAACTTCCAAATAATTAATTTGACTATTGACAATGAACAATAAACAATCTTCACACGACACAAATCATCCGAGCGACCTGTCATTTTCCAGGTGCTCCCTACTAGCATAATAGCTACTATAGGTATATCCCTCAGATGTTGAGACAGTGTAAGATGAGGTCACACCTGAGCTGTTCAACCTGCTTGAGTCAGATTCAGGCTCGGGAGCCGGAATGAAGATTGCGGGCTTGAAAGGTGGCACTTCAGGTGGCGGCACCGACCTTGACAGTATCTGCACAATTGCCTGAGTTTTCGGCCTCTCTCTAGAATCGGGGTGGCTGCACATAAGGCCAAGACGCAATAACCGATCTGCGTCGGCCTCGTTGAAAGTGCCAGTGAGACGTGAGTCAACTGCCTCTAGAATGCGGCCTTCTCGGTACAGTTTCCACACCCAATCGACCAGGAAGTGGAACCCGGCAATGTCGCACCTCGGCCGGCGACCACAAACTGTTTCTAGAATGGTGGCACCGAAGCCGTATACATCAGATTCACGGGTTGCTTTGCCCATGTGGAAGCACTCCGGTGCTATGTAACCCATGGTCCCTGTTGTCAGTCAAAAAGTTGATGTGATGTTCAGCAAAGACCAAGTTTCTTTGCAACCAAATTTTTGTAGTTTATTTATTACCAAATTTTAATCTTTTCTTATGTTGCATTGCTTTGTGTCATTGGACATTTATGCTATTTTCCAATTATGTATTTGCTTATTCAGACAAGAGATACAATCATACAATAATGATTTTAATCTGATAGCACTATATGAAGTCAAAGAATGCCTTTGATACAATGTTGTGACTATCTCTGAAATGTAACACATCTACTTGTGCTAACAACATTAATTCTATACTAATTAACCTTTCCAGAATTATGCTTGCTCGGGAACATGTGGGATAAGTAAGGCTTCCAGAACTAATTTGCAATAATAACAAGGTACAAGATTTATAAACTAGAAAAATAAGAAGAAAAACAGCATTGCAATAATTACCTTGGACCTCAAGCTCAGCATAGGAGGTTTTGTCAGTTTCAAGGGCTCTTGCAAGGCCAAAATCACCAAGACGGGCATTGAATGCAGCATCTAGCATGACATTAGATGCCTTCAAATCACGATGTACAACCATCTGATCATACTCATTGTGTAGGTACTGCAATGCTGATGCAACGCCAGTAATTATGTTGTACCGCCGGTCCCATGTAAGGATCGGCTTGTCAGGACCACCATATAAATGTTGGTCTAAACTGCCATTTGGCATGAAGTCATACACAAGAGTAAACTTGCAATTCCTGTGGCACCATCCTGTAATTTTATCCATGTGAAAGAGATTTAGTGGCAATTGATGACTATGTGGTATAAAAACAAGGATAAGAACATAGGGCCAGATAAACTAGGGTTATGTGTTCTTTAAATTTGAAAAGAAGCATGATACTGATGAGGTAGAATTTGTTGCAGAAGAAAAAAAGGCAGTCCAGCAAGGATATGAAATATATATTATATATATTTTTTCAAATGGAATACGATTCTTCATGCACAAAATGAAAAAAAAGTAGAACTGTATTATTCTGAGTGCATATGATAAGGCCAACTTGGTCAAAAATATTTTATTTATTAAAGCGTGTCTAGCATAAGAACAATGTGATAAGCCTACCTCTGAAATAAACAAATGTATATATAAATAGCATTAAGGCTCAATCATGTGCAATTGACAGCTTTCTTCCTTGCTTAATTAATGTATTTCTGAAAGTTAAGTATTAATGTCATTCTATAGGAGGTATGCATTAAAAAATTCAAATTCCTCCAGAAGCAAAAGTGATTTATAGGTGTGAATGCCATGCAATAATTAGTTCTAACAACCCACGTTCATAGAAAAGGAAGTCGTGTGGAAGACATGCAATAATTAGTTTCTAACAACCTCCTCATCTGATTAAAATTCAAATGTCAAGTAGAAATGATAAATTAAGGAAATAATATTCCTAACGAAAAAATCATGCTTGTAGTTTTTGACCAAGTTGATTTGCCCAAGTCAGTGAGAAGTAATTATGATTTCTAACTACTTATTAATCAACAGAGAGAAGCACTTCAGCTCTTAACAGGCTTTAGGAACTACTTAAGATATATATTTAGCAAATAGATATAAAACATAACAGAGAAAAAACAAAATTAACAAACAAGCTACTTTGTTAAATACTTTCTTTCAATAACTGGCATCAAGGAAGTTCCTAAGCATGACGCCTTCTAGCAAATTGAATAGAATCAAATGAAATGCTGTTTTTGTCAATGAACAGGTTCACGGGTTGTATTTGATTCCACTTGTACCAGAAAAAAAGAAATACTTTTTTAAGTGAAAGTGGAGAGGGGGGGCACTAGCATCAACTAATGCACACAACTTTAAAAAAGAAAAAGAGAATCAGTACCAATCAGATATTCTTATTTATTATCTGTATTTATAAAATGGAATATTGTTCTCAGCAGAAAAAATCGAAGGCTGGGTCAACTAAGTTCACAGGATAAGGCATATTAGGTCATAAATGCTTTAGTTATTAGAGTGTGCTGTGTAAGCATGTAAGTGGCAAGGCCTTCTTATTAAAGAAAGAAGCAAATAAGAAAAAATTAACTCGAAAGAACAGTTGCTAAGGACAAATGATGTGACATGGGTGGCTTTCTTGCAAAGTTGACAAATGGAATTAGAACAAAAACTAGTATCAAGTTGAGGCATTCATTTCAGAGGTATCACCATCAAAAGAAATTTTTTATTGTTGTTTGGTACAAAGGGAACTCTCATTCAATTTGATGTCATATATACTCCTAGAAAATTAGGTTCTAACAACCCACATCAATTGATAATACAAATTTTAAATCCAAGTCGGAATGATTAGCTTGGAAAAAAATGTAACTAAATCACAATTGTAGTAAATTGACTAAATTTAAGTCACACTTAAAAAGCCTGTCAATTGTCATTCTTTTTTTATTTATTTTTTAAGAAAAGATCATGAAGGAGCACTTCTATTCTTAACAGGCTATGTCTCTCCAAATTAGACTTCCAGCAAATATGAATGAGGGACAAAAGGCGAGAACAAGAAAATTATAGATAATTCAACAAAAACTGGTATAAAAGGAAGTTTCTTAGCATGCATTCTTCTAGTCAATACCCTAATTAAGGATTACCCAAAAATAGAAGCATAACTAATTCATAGAATTTTCAACTACAAAGAGAAACAGTGCATGAATTATGAATATCCTAATCCTAATTATGACACTGTCCAGTATGGGATAAGAAAAAAACAGCTCATTTAAGGAGAATAAAGTTCCAAAGAATAATCTTTTTTATAAGGAAAAGACTAGATCAGGTAGGAACTCAACTAAAGTGCTAAAGAGATTCTTAACAGTTCCATATCATAGCTTGTGGCTCCTACTGCCAGATGGGTACCACACTCAAAGCAAGTCCAGAAAGAAAGGTTTGCCTTTTCAGGTATAAGTTAAAAAAAGATGGCTTCTAAAACCAGGTGCTACAAATTAGTTTGACCAGATAAATTATCCAAGATTAAAAGCACAGAACAGAAATTTCCTGGAACCTCTTAAAAGTATCAAAATATCCAATCATCTAATGTTACCAATACATATTGCTTCATAAATTTCATTAAATATTCCCAAATTAACCCTCACAACAAGGCAAATATGCAATATTGCAAATTCTACTAAAGTAAAAAAATAGTTACGAACAAGAAACAAAACAAAATAAAAGAAACACGTACCGACAAGACGAACAAGATGCTTGTGTCGGAGCCGGTTAATTATACTCAGCTCTTGGAGGAAGTCCTCCTGCCCCTTTGTATTGGCCCTGGAGAATTGCTTCACAGCTACAACCATGTCACCCTCCCCATTCTCTCCCACAAGCACCCCTTTATAAACCACACCAAATCCACCCTGCCCCAGCTTCATCTTCTCATCAAAATTATCAGTGGCTTTCTTCAGCTTTTTGAAATCAAACTCCCGAGGCATACCCGGTAGACTCCTCAGCGTACCCGTTAGCATGGCCGGGTCGTCTTTGACCCGCTTTCTTCTAATGTAAAATGCCAACAGTACAAGGGCCACTATGGCCGAAACGGAACATGACACACCAATAATTACAGCAATGGCCAATTTTGATAACCCTGCTTTTTCTTCCCGTAATTTCTCCACCATTAATACCCATTCCAACACACAATTCAACTGGTACCTTACACCAGTGGAAGCAGAGAAACCTATATAAGCCTCTCGGTTTATCACCTCTGAGAGATCAAGTGTAGCATTGAGTACAAATTTTGTGGGTTTCGAGCTTCCTCGTTTAGCCATGTAGACCAATATGTGGCGGGTCGACCCGTTGTAATCAACCCAGAGAGTATAATTGGTCGCATTGACCGGCGCAATCTCTATCCCGAATGGAGTCAAAGAATTCACAACTGTGGAATTAACCCCGTTTATATCCAACCCGATATGGTTATCATCTGGATCATAGCTCTGCTTGACAGTGTCGAGTTCGATGGCAACAAAATTATTGGAGGCATCACCGTCCCGGGTTTGATTAGTCAAACCCAGATACCCGTTACCGCTGCCGGGTGGAGGCGATTCCAGTGAGGATGCGATTAAAAATGCGAAGCCCTCGCCTGGTAGGGACGAGTTGGTTCGGAAGATGTTGATATCGAATGCGGTGTAGAAGGAGGCGACGCGGGTGCCGGAGCTAGTATTCTCCCACAAAGTAAATGGCTTGGTGATGAAAATCCGACCGGCTTTGTCGATGAGGTAGTCGGCGTTGTTGAGGGAATCGGGTGTGACCTGGAGGGAATTGGAGGCAATGGTGGCGGATGGAAAGATGGTGAGTATGGTGTTCATCAATGAGTTGTTGAAGGAGGGGAAGTAGAGGGAGTTGTAACCGAGGGTGGTGTTGACTGGGGAGGAGAAGTTGAAGGAGAAGGAGGGGGAAGGGAGGAGAGAGAAGAGGAGGTAGAGGAGCACAGGAAAGAAAAGGTTGGCCATGGGGAAGAGAGAGAGAGAGAGAGAAGCGTTTCTGAGCGAAGGTTCTTTAATGGGGTTTGAAAAGGTGTGAGCTTTTGAGCGCGTGTGGGATAAAACGGAGAAGAGGAGGGAAGAGAGAGAGAGGGGTTTTGTTACTTTTGTAGAAGGGAATGGGGGTTTGTTGAAATGAAATGTTTAGGATGCTCTGCAATCAATCAATTATGTTCTACAATTAATTATTTTAGATGTAGAGACTAATTACAAGTGTTTTGAGTTTTGACTTAATCATGCAATAAGTTAGTTTGACAAGTGGAGATGCTTCAAATTTAAAATATAAATAGGAAGGTGTAAAGACTACATCTTGTACCATACATGCAATACAAGAACTTAAACATGCAAAGTTGTATAACAAGTGGGGTTCAACAAAAAAAAGAACTTAAACATGCAACTTGTAAAAGTTTAACAAATAACATCAAGGAGGAATGTTAAGTATACCCCTCAAAAACTTCAAAATTACGTATTCTCTCTCTAAAATTCATAATACATATTTACTTTTTTTAAACTTCAAAAACTCGCATATTTATCTATTTTATTATTTTTTCTATTAAAATTCATTTTAAATTTATGTACCCATTTTACTCTTCATTAAAAATAAATAAAAATTAGTATCATTTTCTAGAAAAACGTCAGTCTTCTAATAAATCGGTTTTCGAGGACAAATGTGTCATTTCGCTACTTATGTCTCTTACACAAGCATATACTTAAATGTCACTGTGTAAGCGTTCAAAGCAGAGAAATGACCCATTTGTCCTTGAAAATCGTCCAATTAGAAAACTGGCATTTTCCTAAAACATGATACATATTTTTATATTTTTTAAATGATGGGTAAAATGGATACTTCATATATTTAAAATGACTTTCAATAGATAAGACATTGAAATCGTTAAATTTGTGAGTTTTGAAGTTTAGAAGAATAAATATGAAATTATGAATTTTAGACAGGGAATACGTGATTTCTAGGATTTTTAGGGCTACACATGAAATTCTCCCAGCAATATTAACATAAACGAATTTTGAATTTAGTCAAATCGTAATTTTTATAATGAGAAAATTGTATTCAATATTGTATAATGTATATTGTACTAGTTCAGAAATGTGCTACGCAGTATGTTTAAATTATATAAAAAAAGTCTACAATTTTATTATGTTCATATTATTATTATTGTAAAATAAATTAAATAGACATATGTATTCTAATTAAAGTCTTTCATCATTTACTTCCTTTTAAGCAATAAAAAGCCCTTAAAAGTTAAAACTTTTTTTTTATGGTTGACAGCAAAATACCATCAACAAACAAATATATGTATTAGAACAACTATAAAAAGTTTATTTACAAAGATGTATCACTCTAATTTCGCCCAACTAAACACAACTAACTAACTAGCAGAAAATTTTGTGAAAGCTTATTGTTTCGGGTTTTATAGTGTCCATGACAGAAATCAATTTTAAGCGATTTAAATCGTCATTATAGATTTAATTGCAAATTAGAATTGCACAAAATTGACACGTAGAGGAGAGGGTCTGTGGGGAAGATTTGGTATAGACTATAGACTATAGACATGGTCTCGATCGTATTATTTTTTCTCTACGCGGTGTTAGGGCTGGGGGCTGGCTAATGTTAATATTATATGGTATAGTACAACCTGCCAGCAGCCCAGCACCTCAATCAAACATTTTCAAGGTGACTTACAAATTTCTAATAAAATACCTAATAATGTAATATTTTTCATTTTACACTTGATGTACTGTTTCAAGGACCGATATCCTCCCAGGTTACCTGACTCAAGCAAATTACAACGGCCGGCTCAGATTAATTATATAGGAGCCAAACTCAAATCTGATGCCTATTGTGACTGTAGGAGACTGTTTTGAGATTCGTGTCATATTAAATGGGCCGTCCGATCGTAATTTGCTTGAATCAGGTAACCTGAGGTGATGTGAATCCCTGTTTCAAGATCAAGTACCATTACTTCAAAAGCAAGTTTTCTTACGGAATAGTGATGCTAATCTTGCGTTATCATTCTATTTTGAAACTGAGCTAATATATTATAGCTTAATTAATTACAATAATTAATGACATAGTGGTTTGTAACTTGATTTATATATAATGTTTTTTTTTTTTTGTTTTGTTCTTCATCAAATAAACATCCAATGATTTTTTTAGGAGTTCTAATATTTATAAATAATTATCTTTTAAATCCTGCATGTATCAATGTACTTCAGGAGTTACATTACAACATAAAATGATTATCATAATTCAGAACCTTGATGTACCATTTTACCATTTTTATAAAAAATATATATAGATATATGAATATTCAAGATAAGCATATCTCTATGGACGTTCCAGATCTTATGCGGATTCAACAAACAGTGAGCGCATCATGCACATAAATTTTATTCTTAGAAATATAATAAATATTTTGTTGGAAAGGAGATAAATGATATATTTTTTAGATACATAGAAGAAACCGAATCATTAGTTCAATTCCTTATGCATTGATGCTGGTCATCAAGTTTGATTACAGAAAATCCGAAATTTAAATACACCGAGGCATTGCTTCGATTCTCTGATGCATCAATGTGTCTTCTTTAAATTCCAGATGTTCAGTGATCACATTTTGAAACCTGCAATCTTTTAGAAACGTTTAAATAAACTGGTATCAGAGCAATAAGAATTCTAGCAATACCAGATCTGCTCCTAGAGAAGTCAAAATTGTCGCCATGAGTGAAAACCAAACCACGATCACTGGCAAGGCAACATCTGAGGTGTCTGGCAACATATGGGCAGTAATCGGGAAACCTCACCGGCAAGCCCAATTTCAATAATGCAGGCATCGACGGTGGCCCGAGCAACACTGGTAGGGGGAGAGGCAAGTCGAGTGCAAATATGCGATCGACACACAAAGAATCGGTGTTAATTCTTGTATCCCTACCTATGACCAGCGAAGAAGGAGAAAACTCCATGAAATCGAAAAGAATTCCCCATCTATCTCATTGCTAACAAAATATTTTAACATTTCTAAAAATTAAAAAAAAAATTGCTTCATGCATGTGCTTTTTTTTCAACCGGTTGATCTGTTGAAAGCACATTCCAAGAAGTTATAGAAAGGTATGTGAGAATAAACAAACAAATGATGATCTGGACAACAATTAAAAATTAATTGACAGATCATAGCCACATATATAGGGATGTCAATGAAAAAGGGGAGCTTGAGTAATTGACCAAGTTGGTCTATTAGAAAATCATATCGTTAACAAGATATTTTTATTGTATAACATAAATATATGGAAACGGCGCCCTCAGTTATGACTGTCATAATATGTTGAAAACCATTCAACAAAATATGAGATTAATTGCAACCACATGATATGGTTACTTACGTAAAGTTAACCCTACTTATATATATATATATATTTATTTATTTATTATTGTACAGTTTTTTATGTTTCTTCATCAATAAATGTGTCAGATATTTAGTTAATGGTGATTAATATTTAACTGATTGATAAAACCTCCTCCTTGTTAAATGCCCAATAATTTTCATGCTTTTATTTAATACTCGGAAATTAATTTGAAATTTGAAATTAAGCATTAACATTAGGGTCAACCCTACTCATATCCACCTGAATATTCATTTAAATTATCTCCACCGAATATCCACCGTTGAATAATTTAATTGATCATTCACAGTTGTAAGGATTGCACATATCTGAAAAAGGGTTGCTTATAGGTGCTTAAAGTGTTTTGTACATGTTTACTAATAAAGAAAGATTGCTAACAATTGACTTGGAAAAAATTTCCTATCAATCTTCAACAGTAATTTATTATATGATTCATCTTTTTGTACTCCAAAATTTGTATAATAAAATGTACTTGGTTCACATTTTTTGTACTTTATTTTTACCAGCGCATTGGACAAGCGTTCTCATTTTCCAATATAAAAAAATATACAATATTAATAATTGGCTTATAATTTACTAATTATTCTTCCATGCGGATCCCATCACTTTGCCCCGAAATTTTTATTTATACCGTAATAAACAAAAAAATAAACCAAAACACTTCATTTTTAGAGAATTCGATAACTACACAGACCGCCAAATTCCCCTTCGGTTCCAAAGACTGAGAGCCGCTCAATGCGAATTATCTTAGGGGATGCGAATCCAAGGGAACAACGGACTGAAATCTATTTGATGCTCGATCATAGCCATCCAATCCGACTGAACCCCTGCTCTCCTGTGAATCTTTACACAATCAAACGGTTATTTTTTTTCAAATTGTCATAGAGACTGCGAAATTATAAGTGGAGCTCGAATCAAACGGTTATTAAGGCAAGAAAAATGGATCTGCCATGAATATCCACAAAATTCATACGATTTCTTGAAATGCAAAAAACATTAGGTGGAGGCTTTATTCATTAAAAGGTTCAAATGTATCATGTCTTACTATGTCTCGAATTCTTTCTTTTCAGTTTAAAGATCAAAGTCGATTCAAACAGTTAAACATGATCTCTCTATTAAAATATGCTATTGAGATCAAATTTTATATTTTTTTTGAAACTCTTTTACTATTGTTTAGATATGTACAAAATTACTATTTCTGAACCTATCTAAGGCCCTGTTCGGCGGCTTGCTAAGGAATAGGAATGGGAATAGGAATCAGAAATTTTGAACTACTTTTTACTATTCACCGTGGGAAAAAAAAATTCACTCAAGAGTCAATTTTTTTTTTTCCACGGCAACAGTGCCGTTGCTGAACGGGCCCTAACAAAATATAAAATTTAGTCTCCAAGCACATTTTTATACAGAGATCATGTTAATTAGTTCGAATCAAATGTTTTGATTTGAAAACGAAGAGAAAAAATATAAGACACTATGAAACATGAAGGACACAAGGCATTTAACCATCCTCTTATTTATTTATTTATTTATTTATTATTATTATTATTATTATTATTATTATTATTATTATTATTATTATTATTATTATTATTATTATTATTATATATGACTAGTAGCTCTATCACTTAAAAAAGAAAATTATTTAATAACACTATTTGTACTGCCCGAGAACTGAAATTAATTTCTACGGACCTGATCAGCGACATTAACATTTATGAGAACTTGCTCTCCCTCTCAATTTTTTTTATAAACTATAATTAAAAATAAGAATTTTATGAAACCAACATGATTACTTTTTTTTTTACAAAAACCATAAGAATTGAAATGCCATTTTGGCCCGAACTTTTTATTTTTTTCCGGACCGAAATGACAATTCAGCCCGAGATGGTTTCACAGCTTTTTCAGAAAAACAGGTGTAGCCTTCGGTGTAACACCCATGGACCGAGATGCCATTTCGGTCCAATGTTTTTTTAGCCTGGACCGAAATGTCATTTCGGTCCGAACAATTTTTTTTTTAGGGTTTGCTTATAAATTGTTTAGAAATGTTTGCTTATAAATTGTTCAGAAATGTGAGAAAAATATGTTTGCTTAGAAAGAAGAAAGAAGAGAAGAGAGAAGAGGCTGTTACGGGTTTAAAAAAAAATTAGTGAGACTGAAATGACATTTCTGTTCAGAGAGATTTTTGGATTTTTTTTACCGCTGGTATGAAAAACTATAAAACCACTTCGGGCTGAATTGTCATTTTGTTCCGAAAAAAATAAATGTTCGGATCGAAATGACATTTCAGTTCGTATGGTTTTTTTTTTTAAAATAATCATATTGGTTTCATAATTTTTTTTTTAATTATGATTTATAAAAAAGATTCCTCTCTTTCCCTCTCAGTCTCAGGTGTCCAATGGACGGCGTAGATTAGTTCTTACTTTTCGTCATAAAGATATAAAGGTCAAACTAAATTGAAGATTTCAACATAGAAATCTGTGCAGTACACCATGTGTTGGACTGTTTCAAATTTCAAAATAAAAAAAAGCAACCTGCAGCAAGTTGTAATATCGGAAAAGCCACAGAAGATTCGAGTAGAATAGATACCTGCCCATATGGCTTGGCTTATATGGACCGATTTTTTGATCCATAATAAAATAAAATAAAATAAAATAATGATGGCGGTTGTCATTTAAAACGTGCCCTCCATTTAATTACAGTGGGAAATAAAATGGAGGGCACGTTTTAACTAACAACCGCCCGATCAGTTATTTAAACCAATGAAATACCCAAATTTGGGAGATTCATGTCTATTTTTTTTGTTTTAAACCATTGGCAGAGGCTGCCAAGCTGGATTGAAGTCTATTGTTGTACCATTAATTACAACTTCTAAACTTTTGGTGCAAATAAATTATAACTTAAAACTGTTTATACTTGTTTATTGTAGTGCTACAGTATCGCTTGCTTTGATGTTGGGGTAAAATTTAAAAACAAAAATTGGATAAAGAAATTAATCAAAATATATAAACTTAAAATAGTATTATGAGATCGCTACGTTGCTGTCATTAAACGTGTTCTGTCTCTATCGCACGAAACTCGCGATTTGTGTTTATTTTTTTACTGAATCATTCTTATTGTTTTATTTTTATTGTAACTTTTCACTAAACGGAAGCTATTGAAAATTTATTCAACTTAAAGATAATCAAGTACGGATTCAAAATTAATGGAGAACATAATATATAATAATTCAAATGATTTTTATAACTATTTCCCTCTTTTATTGGAATATGATGTCACCAAAGTCAAGTCATGGGTAGAATTAATAATAATTGAGATCGATTAAACCACGTAGTTACAATATCAAAATATATTGGAAAAGATCATTTATATTTTTTTAATTATGTCATAATGCATCCGTTTGTAATTAGAAATTAAATTAACTAATTTAAATTTATGGTGCATTATTTCAACCAGATTATAACGCAAATATAAAATAAAACACTGAAAGAGTTATGTTCCAACTTATAAATTAAGAATTAATTTCCATTTTGGATGAAACCATCAAAGTATATATATTTAAGAAACTAATTAATATTATCATAAAACAGCCACATTACGTATAAAAACACTGAATTAATTCGTTGAAATTTCAGTTACAATTTCAATTATAATTTATTTACAATTATGATCAAAATTTTCATTTTGAGCGGTAAATATATTTACAAATAAACTGGCAATCATATGCACATGACCCTATTTACAAAAAAATAAACAATTTTCCTTTTTGTTGAACTATTTATGAATCAATTATTGCAATCTTTTACATAATTAACATATTTAATGAATTTGTAAGATTTACATTCATCAAATTACAACAAAACCATTGTTATTCTTTATTTTACATATATATCTTGCATTTCGATGACGATTAATAATGTTTTAAAATAAATCATATGAAATAGTATTACCTCGATCATTATATCACTATCTTTACGCATGTTTTGTCTCTATCATACATGACTCATATAACACAACCAATATAATCTGGAATTATCACTTCTAAAGCACAATCATGAAAGCGACTGATAATAACTTCATAATATTTAACAAAGTAAAAGAGCCAGATTAATGAATTTAAAATCTGATCACCATTCACAGAGTGACATATATACTTTATTTAGTGAGAAAAGTATTACAGAGAATAGTGAAGGGAGGGCCAAGTATGAAAAATTGATTAATATATATTTTTTTTTTGTTAGAAACAGCAATTAGATGGTTAAGTATATCTGAGAGGAGGTGCCTCATTTAATTTAGTTAGTGGAGAAAAGTGAAGGAATGACCATGTATGAAAAAATGATTAATATTTGTTTTTCCATTGAAACAGCAATCAGATTGGATAAGTTTAACGGAGAGAATGTGCCTCTTTAGTTTATTATTATTATTATTATTATTATTATTATTATTATTATTATTATAAAACACAGTGAGAAGTGATTTTTTTATATAGAAAAATGGAGATTTAGTTTTTCAACTTTTATTTAATATCCATAAAAATATTTCTATCTTAGTTTCCATCTGAGAGAGCATTGTCTTTTGTCATTAGATGAAATGATAATTATTGAGAGAGAAGTGATTTAATTATGTAGTTATTAAAGAATGCATAATAAGAATCGATTGAAGAAAAGGAAAAAAAAAAAAAAAAGGATTAGATCGAAAAGAGCTGATTGTTATTTTATTAAATACTAATAATAGAATGAGAATATTGTTATGTCTGAGACGATGGTAGTCTCTAAATCTAATTAATGGTTTAGATCAGCTCGGTTGTTAAAGGATCGAGCTTGAATGAGTCAAGCTCAAACTTCTGTTCAAAAGTTATTAATGTAATAACCAAGATATAATATTAATGTATGAAAAGTTATCTGTTCAAAATTCTGTTCAAAATCCGAATAAAGAATTTCTCATAAGTATTAAACAATTGAATAACTTAATTTTAATCTTTACTTGAAAAAACCAACAAAAATTATAATTAAACCTATGGGGTCCAAATACGGCAATACATGAACCATATTCGGTGAGGTGAACATAATGATTAATTGCAAAGCACACTTGTGGTTATCTCTCATATTATTTTGTTGTTTCTTGTTAATGTAACTAACTAACTAATGAATCAAGTTTAAGAGAGGTAGCTTCAATCAAATTGTTAGTGGGCTACTTACCAACTAATCTTCCAAATAAAAAAAAAAACTAACTAACTAATGAACATATTTTATATTTTCATTTAAATTGCATGTAACGTTGACCGTCTATTTTAATAGTCAACTACATGTGCATTAATTAATTATTTAATTTATCAAGTTTGTTAATAGTCGTCAGTGCACCAATTTTTATCTTGCGTCATTACTGTAAATGGGTACATCAACTACTAATACAAATTTTAAGAACCTGCTCTTGATCTTTACCATATTAATATTTTTCGTGAAGGAGATTGCAAGTTCGAAATATGAATAAAGAGGCAAGTTAAAAGCTTAGATCTCTATCTTTCTGTCTCAAAAAAAGATACTATGATTATAAAATTTCGGCCCATATTCCATGCGTCCCAATATGTTAATTTATATTTATAATTTCAGAAGTTAACTATTAATTTCAACTCAAATTTATTAGGCCGTACCACATTTTAAACACAATTGTCATGTAAATAACAAAATAGTTAGGTGTCTTGGCTTTCAATTTTTACTCAATTAAAAAAAAAATTAAAACTGTGAACACTGTAAAACTTAAATTAACACATACTTTTTTTATTTTTTATTAAAGACTCTAACATCCTTTAGATGTTATTCTCGAGAATTGAACTTGCAACTTCTTCGTAGAAAAACGAGACTCATGCCACTACACTAAGTCTGCAGTTTAAATAATTTATACATAGTTTAGACATAATTTATATTTAATAGACTAAGTTGTCTAGGAGTTTTAGCCGAAATTTTTATTCATATTCAAAAAAGTTTCAAAATATGTATCTATTTTCAACTTATTTCCATATCTGTCCAAACCGGAGAATTATTTTCCGGACTTCCCTCTGCTTCTGCTGTTATTGGTTCAAATGTTCAGTTCATGGTTTGGATTATCATTTTTATAATAAAAAAAGGGCAAAAAAAATGTCTGTTTCATTGGCTGAAACGCCATTAGTTTGGATTGCCGTTCACTTCGGAGTCTTATATATTTTTTTAGACATATATACAGTGAGGCTATAATACTATGCATATATAGCACGGATTATTTCATATTATAGATTACTATTATTATTATTAATGTTCAAATAGTTGATTTGAACTGTTTAACATGACCGCCATATCAAAATGTACTTGGGATCAAGTTTTACATTTTATTTTTATTTTTTTTTACTATTTTTTTAGATAGGTAGAAAATGACTTGATATGAATAGTCTAGACTATTCCAAAGTAGTGGATTTCTATCTATTTAAAAAAATATATACATATTTGTCTCCACTATATTTTGATCTGAAGATCATGTTAAATGGTTCAAATCAAATATTTGAATATTTCTACCTATTTGATATGGAGATCATGTCTCCAATACCTATTTAATTTGATGTCTGATTTGGACTGTTCGATTTGAATTGAGATCTACACATTCGGTTTAAATTTATAGAACGGTTAATAATTTTAATTTTTCAAATAAATTTCGACACGAATCAACTAATTTAGATTGAACACATTGAACCGTTTTGATCTGATATCCATCAAATACCCCTCGTTCCCGCAGCTACACTTTATTTAACATGATTTCTATATCAAGGTGTACTTATAGATCAAGTTTTATATTTTATTTAAATTCTTTTACTATTTTTTTAGATAAGTAGAAAATCACTTGATTTAAAAATTTTAGACCATTCAAAAGTAGTGAATTTCTAACTATCGAAAAAATAGTAATTTTTTTTAAAATATAAAATTTAGGCTCCATGAATATTTTAATATAGATATTATATTGGACGGTTCAGATCGACTATTTAAACATTGAAAATTAAAATATTGATTCACACTCGTTCTCATTCGCAGCTGCAAAAACTATAAAAAGGAGTTTGATTGGCATCAGACCAAATTTAATATGATGTCCGATATCCGATCTACGTTGAGATTTACACATTCGGTCGGTTTAAAATTACATAACAGTTTATAATTTTGATTTTTTGAATAAATTTAATATGATGTCCGATATCCAATCTACGTTGAGATTTACGCATTCGATCGGTTTAAAATTACATAACAGTTTATAATTTTGATTTTTTGAATAAATTTAAACACAATCAAATAATCCACATCGAACACATTAATTAATTAAGCCGAATTTAATATGATGTTCATAAAATACCTCTTATTGATCCCGCGGCTACACTTTATTTAAACTAAGAGAAAGACTGGAGATGTCCAGTTGGATCCTTTCTACCTAATTTTCAACTTGATATCCAGACCCAATAATTTTCTTTCTTTTTATTCTTTTTTAATAAGTAATTCTTGGTCAATCAACAGGCAGGGGCCTCCACATTATATATTATTATATTATGCTCTCTCTCTTAATCTCTTTCTCTCCCTCTCTTGAGTCGCCTTCACAACTAACTTCATGGTCAGTTCCAGGAAGGTGTTAAATTTGAAAAGTTATATATGAATATTATTATTACCTTTTTATTATTACGTAATAAAATATACGTAACTAATAACTATGACCAAGGGCAAGGGAGGCCCCGCCCCGTCAGCTTGCACGCTGATTTGCTTATATATTAAAATGGCTCTTCTACCTACCTTTAAGCCATCAGACATATAATATATAGCATATAATTATAATAGCATAGGCAAATATAGGACAACAACACAACCCTTTTTTTAAACACACTTGCATATTTCTTTTTTCTTTTTCTTTTTTTTTTGAAGGTTAGATTAGATGGCTTGTTGCCCGACATTTTTATTAATATCCAAAGTTTAATACAAATTATTAATTATACCCAGAATCGGACCAATTATCGATATATATCCAAGCCGGCCATTTTCTGGCCGGCTATGTACCCTCCCTAAGCCGGCCATAAAATGGCCGGCTATGTACCTTTTTTTTTTTTTTTTTTTTCCCCCTGCATTTTAGAGAAAGACGCTATGAAGATCAAAGTATTGAAATTTAACACTGAAAATTTGAAATTTTTTATTTAAATTATTTGTTATATTACTTCTTTTGATATATAATTAGTATATTTATACTAAAATATGCTATATTAATTGAAATTATATTGAATAACACTATATTATGTTAAATTACGCTAAATTACATTACATTACTTTATAATACGCAATATTAATTGAAATACGCTATATTGTGGTACTATTTTTTATGTTGTGCTACTATTTTAATGTTGTTATATTTTCTGTTTAGCATTATCATGATAATTTATTTTGATATGTAAAATATAAAAATAGTACCATAAAATCACACATACACAAGCACCGAAATATAGGATAATCCAAATATACCAAATATAAATAGTATATCAAATATAAATAGTACAAAACTAGTAAAAATACAACTAAAACGGAGAGGGGGAATATCGCTGAGGCGGTACTCCGGCGTTCACCCGGCGCCAGCGCGGCCAGGCTCCGTCTCTCTCGGGCTCATCTGGGGCATCGGCAGACCTCAGTATCTGCTCGGCAGTATCCCATCTGACATCACCCGTGGAGACTGTCGGTACTGGTGGAGGTGTAGCGAAGATAGATGCGGCAAACCCAGTCCCAAAGGCAGGCTGAGTATGAGACCCGCTACCACTAGCCTCTCCATCATGCGGCATCTCTGTGCCATATCGGGGCCATGTCGGTGTCGACATGATCTCCTCGAACTCGTGGAGACTGCACGAGAGGGACTCGTACTCAGAAGTATCGGTCTCCGCAGGTGGTGGCTGTGGTGGCATCTCTGCTGGACCCTGCAATCATACACATAAATTATTAAATTTGATCTGAATGAAGAAATTTATTAAAACCTGACAGATACTGAAGTATGACATACATAAGGCTGCACCGGACGTCCATGCTCGTCGTACCATGCCGTCCACCCAATGTCGGACAATACCCAACGATGGTAGTCCCACTCTGGATGTGAATCGGGGGAAGATGGCATATCATCCATCAAAACCGGGCTCGGATCGGGCTCCTGCGGATCTATCTCACGCCAGTTGATGTTCTCTCTGGCGTCTCGCAGCATACCGATGATCTTTCCACCGTGCTCGGCATCCTCAACCACATTCGCATTCTTCTTGAGGGTGCGGTACCCAAGCCGTCTCCAGTTCTTCTTTCCCAGCATGCGGATCCCATGCCCGCACTCCTTGATCGCGGCCAAAAGCTAAAAAAAATTTAGCATGTCAGATCAAACCTTGATGTATTACTAAGTTAGATCAAACCTTGTGGTTTTAGGTGCTTTACCTGGCGAGCCCATCCACGACCGTTGGGATGGTAACCATCATCCGTTTTGATCCTGTCGCGGAGATGGGCACCGTAATCACCCTGCAGATAGACACTCGCCATGCAGACCTGCGTGTACCATACATCGTACCTCAACTGGGGATCCCCCTGGGTCTGCTGAAGCACATCTGGCTCGTGATAGAAGTCTGCATACTGAGGATCCAAGGCCGTCATGTAGTATGCATCGTAATGGGTGCTCCAGTCCTTATCCAGTCGCGCTCGGTGGGTAACGCTGTAAAGAAGACGTTAGTTGCAATAAAAAACTATCAAGTAATATGATTTATTTAATAAATACAATAGACTACGACTTACCAGTGCAGGTCTCTGTGCGTGTAACTCGGCAAAGATGGGTCTATGGGAATCAACGCCGCTCGACCAAACTGGCGGAGCACCCGATCTGGATAGTGGTGCTCCACTATCCAGAAATGTATGAGTGGACCTCGATAGAACCACATCTCCCGCTCCTGCTCGTCAGTCACACTGCCCGGCAAGAGGAACTCCTCGTACAACTGATCGTACAGCGTCCACTTAACAAGAGGCTCAGGCAAACTCTGAAGCTCTGACCGGACTGGTCTGATCCCAACAGTAGCACCGTGGGTCCGATCCTGGTAGTAGTGGAAACCGTACCACTTCTTGGCGTATGCCGGGCAGTGAAACACATCTGGCTCTCCCCAATTCGGCGCCTCATTGGGGATAGGACGGCCCACCGGTAGCCGTGACCACGACCAGTGCTGAAGCAGGAGTACCGGCCCGTACATCTGCTTCGCCGTCAGCTTCATTTTCAAGAACATTACACGTCAGTGTATTTTGATGGATTGATTGATTAAATAATTTACACTAAAATAAGAGTTGGTGACTTACCTCACTACTACGACACAGGTGGTAGTACAGATACGCCAGGACAGCTCCACCCCAGTTGTACGACGTCGGCCGCTCAATCTCCATCAGCAACGGGAGATACATCATCGGCATCTGATCACCGCTGGAATCAGGAAACATGACAGAACCAAAAAGGTCCATCACGTAGCCCCGTGTATATCTGCAATACAAAACATATAAAAATTCTAATAGAATCATCGTATTATAAATTAATTAGTAGATATTAATAAAAATTTACCTCTGAATCTCCAGCTCGGTGGAATCTGCCGAGAGACCCGCGATGAAGTGCTGCCGTAACCTCGTCATCCGCAAATGGAACTTCGACCTCTCATGGTCCCCAATGATATAGGAGGATCAGCTCCCAACAACTCCTCGACATAAATACCCTAAAAATTGGTCATCTGTGCTAATTACACTAAATTACGCTTAATCAGTCTAATTATGGTAAAAAAGACCAAAATACCCTAAAAATTGGTCAAACGTGCTAATTTCGGTAAAATTACGCTTAATCAGTCTAATTATGGTAAAAAAGACCAAAATACCCTAAAAATTGGTCATCTGTGCTAATTACACTAAATTACGCTTAATCAGTCTAATTATGGTAAAAAAGACCAAAATACCCTAAAAATTGGTCATCTGTGCTAATTACACTAAATTACGCTTAATCAGTCTAATTATGGTAAAAAACGTGCTAATTTCGGTAAAATTACGCTTAATCAGTCTAATTATGGTAAAAAAGACCAAAATACCCTAAAAATTGGTCAAACGTGCTAATTTCGGTAAAATTACGCTTAATCAGCATAACTATGGTAAAAAATGCCAAAATACCCTAAAAATTGGTCAAACGTGCTAATTTCGGTAAAATTACGCTTAATAAGCATAACTATGGTAAAAAAGGCCAAAATACCCTAAATATTGGTCATCTGTGCTAATTACACTAAATTGCGCTTAATTAGCCTAATTATGGTAAAAAAGACCAAAATACCCTAAATATTGGTCAAAAGTGCTAATTTCGGTAAAATTACGCTTAATCAGCATAATTATGGTAAAAAGGGCCAAAATACCCTAAATATTGGTCAATTATGCTAATTAAACTAAATATTGGTTAACTTAGCTAATTACACTAAATTACAACAACATAATCTAAATTATAACACCTAAAACCTAAATCCTAAACCCTAAAATAAAATAAATTAAAAATTAAATTAGATAAAAAAAAATTTACCTTAAAGAAGAGAGAATTCGGTTGAAGATGGGAGAATTGTGAGAGGAGAGAGAGAAAAAGGGGTATATAAAGGGTGAAATGCGGGGAAAAAAAAAAAAAAAAAAGGTACATAGCCGGCCATAAAATGGCCGGCTTAGGGAGGGTACATAGCCGGCCAGAAAATGGCCGGCTTGGGTATATATCGATAATTGGTCCGATTCTGAGTATAATTAATAATTTGTATTAAACTTTGGATATTAATAAAAATGTCGGGCTTGTTGCCAACACACTTGCATATTAGCATGTGCAAATTTCTTTTAGGGACCTACAATTGGTTCGTCTCAGAATTAATTGGATCTATTTCCCATGCATCCATTTTTTAAATTTGGGACATTAATTTTTTAGCTTGGATTGCGTAGGAGTTTGAAATGAAATGCGCTTGATTTCAGGTCAATTCCTGTAGCCAGTCGCTTGAATTCAGAGTTCAAGCATTAATAAATCATCCTTAATTTAGTTGTTTACCAATGAATTAATGCTCATCTATTCTTTAACAGATTAGGTTCTGCTTGCCTAAGCGCAATTGATATTTTTTGAGAATATTTTAATTGTTTCTTTTTTTTTATATTATTCATATTTATCTTAAATCTGAAAAGGTTTTATATTTGTTTATAATTCATATTGTTTAAGGACAGTTACAATTTTAAATGTAATAATTCTTTTTGTCTCATTTATTATTATGAAATATGAATATATGGTGGACATTACGGTAGAATTTCAGATCGACTAGTTGGTAAAAATGGAATATTTATTAGAAAAAGTATTGTAGGTTTATAATTATAAAAATATTGGCGGAGAAGGAATAAAAGAACCAGAAATTACCCATATTGCACCCAGTATTTAATATACTATACAGACTTTAGGGATGTTGAAAACTTGTGGCTCTTTATAAATTGCTAGAGATGCTCAAGTCTCCCTATAAAATGAAAATTAACAATTGTTCTTTATATATACTTTTATAACTTTTATAAGTGCTTATATATCTTCCAGCTCTTCTTATTAAATAAAATTATACTCAAGTACCTGGGGTGCAATAATTAAATCTATAAAATGAAAATTCGGATCCTCCAGTACCT
The DNA here is from genome assembly GCA_025461045.1 of Carex parvula. Taxonomy (NCBI): domain Eukaryota; kingdom Viridiplantae; phylum Streptophyta; class Magnoliopsida; order Poales; family Cyperaceae; genus Carex; species Carex parvula. Next base: position 817,644 of record JAJGRW010001368.1, read on the forward strand.
GAGGTGCAATAATTAAATTTGGACTGTTCTTTTATTTTAGCACAAATTTTATAAGGAATCTCTTATAATTTTAATAGACACCAAATTGAATTTGATCTAGCTGAAATTAATCTAAGCCTTCCGTTCATATATATTGCATCTCAGGTATGTGGAGATAGCACAAGTAAAAAAAAAATGCAAGGATTCTTTTGGTAGAGTAGTACCAAATTTTCTTTGCTTAAAGTTGCGCCCAATAAATAAGCAAATAAGTATTAGAAACAAGAAATGCAACATTTATTTTGCAAAAGCACTACCAGTTTTCGGACAATTAATTTGGGCCCAATAAATAAACAAATAAGGTTTCAGTGAATTCCAGCAATAGCGTACAACTTTATCAGTGAATTGGAGGCCATGATTTTACAAGGTTTCAGTGATTGCCCAATCTATTTGGGCCTTTGTGTAAAAAGTGAGCCCATAATTACAGAACAGAGAACTCAATGCAATGTATTATTAATGTAATGTCCAACCTATTGCAGCCCGTTAATCTGGCACCGGTACTCTTAATATGAAAAGACACATCAGAAAATGACGCATCGAGCGAGACGACCGATGGGTGTAATTTTTTACAAGATATTTCTTAATTCCGGCGCATAGATATCATCTCATCTCATGATCTCATCCCATGGAGTACGTTCTTTCATCTATATATTATTCCGCCTATCGCTTGCTGAAGCAAGGCGCCACCCCATCTGAACTAATTAAATAATGAATGTGGAATGAATCATAGAACATACATCCATCTCAGCTATAGAAAGAAGGGGAGAGAGAGATAAGACCTGTTGCGTTGGGGCACTATATTCAGATTCGTCTTTCCCATCCTATTTATTTGTAAAACAACATCACCAAAGGCCTTGCCAAAGGTAACGCAGCGAATCACGAATTTTTGATCCCGCTAAACCGAATCCGAACTATTTGTTTGTCACTATAGCCTGCACTGCACATGAAGTTGCGTGATATCTCTGGATCCACCATAGTCAGTCTGTGTCACAGAAAATAAAAAACTAATTCCAATAGATAAAAGAAATAAAAAAAAAATCGAAGAGGAGAACACATAATATTGGCACCCAATTAAGTATGATAAAGGGAGATTTAATATATAAATATCTTTCTCCGGTCATTATTTTCAACTAATTCAAACTTTAAATTGGTAGAAATCGATCCTTCAACTCATAAAAATCTATTAATAAACTCTCTCTCTCTCTTCTTTTTTAATATTTTTTATAGAAAAAAAAATAATTGTTTCTTTAGATTTGATATATTGGCACCTTAATTATTATGTTTATTTTATCATCATATTTGATTCACACGAAGAAACCGTGATTTTTATTTTTACCCAAAAAAAAATATATTTTAATATAAATAACCAGGTTTTTAAAAGATTTTATTTCTACCCAAACCGCTAGGAATATTTGCGGTTTGAATTAAAAATTCAAACCGCTAGGAATAGCGGCAACTTTATCAGTGAATTCCAGGCCATGATTTTACAAGGTTTCAGTGATTGCCCAATTTATTTGGGCCTTTGTGTACAAAGTGAGCCCATAATTACACCACACAGAACTCAATGCAATGTATTAATGCCCAACCTATTGCAACCCGTTAATCAGGCCCCATTGGACAGTTCAATCCAATCTATTGCAATAACTACAACTTACGTGGCTATGTATGCAAAAATATGAAACCAATAGTGACAGTGTTGTGTAACATTTGGTATAGCGGACAATAAAACAAGTAGAAATCAATAGAGACATGATCATGTAACGTTTGGTATAGGCCTATAGGGGACAATAAATAAGTAATTGTACATTTGTACACACAAGTTACATGGAAATGACCTCAGGATATCAGACGAACAAAAGAGTTGTAAGAGTAAGACTTGTTCCCATTCGGTCTATTCAGTCTATTCGGGGCTGAATAGAAGAGAAAACTTTTATTGGCAGTAATTAATAAAAAATAAGAGAGACAAATGGTAAGATTACATTAATATTTATATTGGTAGTAAGATATGTAAGAATTCTACTGATTTTAACTTTTTTTAATCTGATGTATAGATGGAGATTATATTTGATTTCTAGTAAAATATGAAAAGTTTTTTTAAAAAAAAAAATGTTTGATATATCTAAATTTAAGGTACTTTATCTATTTTTGTAAAAAAAAACAAATTTATTAGAAAAAATTAAAAGGAAAAAAGAAAAAAACTAGTTTAGATCGGTAAAATTCTTACCGATCCAAACATTTTTATTTTTTAAGATCGGTAGAATTCCTACGACTTACTATCAATATAAATATTACTGTACTCTTACGGTTTGTCTATATTTTTTTTATTAATTACTACTAATAAAAATTTTCTGAATAGAAGGGGAGCTTGATCTTGATCTTTCGATGTAACTTCGTCAGAACTGTTAATATGAAAAGACACATCAGA